>OZ012737.1:57516826-57915931 GCA_963859935.3 Lathyrus sativus | reverse complement strand
ATTCCTGATCCATTCAAACCTGCATTTTCTGACCTATCAGCATCTGACCAAATAAATCGTAGACTTTCACTTCGCTCAAAATTCAACCTCTCAGTTTTTCAACCTTCATCATCTGAAGCTGAAATTTCACCAACCCCTACACCTCAACTCACAATACCACAACCATCTGAACCTCAACCATTTGAACCTCAACCATCTGCACCTCAACCATCTGAACAACCACCATCTGATCCAACACCTCCTAATACCACTTGTGAACAACCTCAGTCAAACTCTGAATCTGCTGAGAAAGTGACTCTTGAGGAATATCTTTACCCCAACCCTAGATCAGATGTTGATAAACTATTTGAAAATTTCAAAAAGGAAGTTCGTATGGGAATTGCACGTGTGGAAGAAGAGTGTCTGTTCAGTATAGATCCAGTTAAGTCTGAAGCTGCTTGGGATAGATTTATCTCTAAGTTTAACGTTATGGCTTCTCATCTTAAAGCAGTCTGTGCTGAAGATGCTAAGGCAAAGTTTGTTGAGTTGGTAAGACAGACTCTGATGAGCATTCCCAAACCACTAGTGCTGCTTCTGGAAGTTGCTCCTGCTGAAGACTCTCCATCTGAAGATGTTGCATCTGATATGGACATTGATGCATCTGAATCTGAAGTGAAGGCTGACAATTCAGAACTTGTGAAAGAGGTTAAGGAAATCAAGTCCTGGATGATCAAACAAGAACAAACCACTGAAGAGATTAAGACTTGGATGGCCAAGCAAGAAGAGTCTACTACAAAGATCACATATCTTCTTACCCTGATTGCATCTCGCCAACCTTAGTTTCTTTTCATTTTTTTTGCACTGTTGTTTGCATCTGTCTTATTTTGCTTATGCTTTTATCATCTGTTATATGAACCATCTGATTGAATGATAATGTTTGTTCTGCTTTTCTTCTGTTATCTTTTCTGTCTTTACACATCTTTTTGATTATGACAAAAAGGGGGAGAAAAAGAATCTGATTGTTCAATCCATAAGCAAATACTAAAACGAAATTCAGACATATTATTAACTATTATTAACTATCTTTGAATTTAAGTCTTTCAGATTCTATTGTTTCATCAGACAAAATAAATTCATTGAAGTTATCCTGAGAATTACCTAACCAGACTCTGATTCTTGAAGCAAATTGTACTCTGATTCTAAATGCAAAACCAGACTCTGTGTTTGAAAGAAGTCATCAGACTCTGATTCTGAAATACACTCAAGCAAAAAGGGAAGTATTCTTTTCCTTAGAGTATTCATTTCAGGGGGAGATTCTTAATCTTAGGGGGAGTTATAATTATTGTTTTTTTTATTGAACAAAATTTCTCATGTTTTGTCATCATCAAAAAGGGGGAGATTGTAAGAACACAGATTGTTTCTTAGTAATATCTCTATGTTTTGATGATAACTCTTATGAAATTTTGTATTAAAGAATTATATACTCTAAAATTTGTTCATAAATATTTGCTGCAGATGATTAAAGTATATATATATATATATATATATATATATATATATATATATATATATATATATATATATATATATATATATATATATATATATATATATATATATATATATATATATATATATATATATATATATATATATATATATATATATATATATATATATATATATATATATATATATATATATATATATATATATATATATATATATATATATATATATATATATATATATATATATATATATATATATATATATATATATATATATATCTAAGAGCAAATTAATCTGAACATGGAACTATGGAAGGCTCTGAAGAGTCAGAATCATCTTATAGAAGAATCTGAGCGCTGTCTGCAGAAGAATCTGAAGTAGAACCTACAGAAGAATCTGAAGCAGAAGCTGCAGAAGGATATGAAGCATAAGACTCTAATAAGATCTGAAGACTCTGAAGCATTGAAGAACTTTGTATGAGAGTTAAGAAGCACAGTTTTTCAGAAGACTCTGACAGTACTACACGCTGCATGTACTAAGGATTTGATTCATAAAACTCTGCTCTGATAGAACTACGCGCTAAAGCACACTTGCTGCATTACTCTGATTCAACAAAATCTGATGGGCATCCAAGACTCTGATCAACCAGACTCTGATGTTACTTTGCTGAAATAAAATACTTGATGAAGAAGAATTCAAAGTCATATCCTTTGATTTGGCTCAACGACTCTTTCCTCTTTCATACTTATTCAACCCCCCCTTATTAGTATTTTCTCACCTTCAGTAAATAGCTTCATGAATTAAGCAAACATGATTATTCAGACACAAAAACGAATTAAGCAAACGTAAAAGTGTCTAAGTTAAGATCATACAATCAACCAAATTGAATCAATATATTTCATACAATAGAATTAAGCATACAAGACTATAAAATCATTGAACGGAATTAAACAAATAATAATATTATAACAATCTCAAGTGTTGGAACCTGAATTACGGTAGACCGACTCAAAGTGATTAGTTCTCCATAAGGTTCTTACAAAAATTCCACTTTTTTTTTCGTGAATAGTGAATAATGAACAGTAACACGAGCTTCCCCTAAAAATAAAAACAAGTTCATAACCCAACTGGGTCGAAAACATCACCCAGGCCCAAACCATGACCCAAAACTAAAACAAATTCCTAATGCTGTAACTTCAACGAATATTCTGGGAAAATATGCTCCGGATCTTACTTCGACTCCAACAACAAAGTCGTAGCTCTCTCTCTTAGCTTTCCGACGATTTTTAGAACGCCTCAAACGTATTCTCGGAACTCTAGTTATGATCGTTTCCGTGCAGACTGCTAAAGCTGAAAAATAAAGTGCGAAAATCAAATTAAACCAAAAATAAAATAAAATATAAAAACATAATAAACATTAGAATAATAAAAGTAAAGTAAAGAAATTCCTAAATAAAAATATAGGAGAATGTACATAAAGATGCATTAATCAACCAGCTCAACTAAACACCCTCAAAGATCTCCATGTTATCGCTGCTAATGTGTTCAACGCTTTGCAAGAAACTGTTAGAGCAATGCAAGGTCCTGATGTCCTAGGGTTGGATGTTGCTAAGATCTACCTTGTTCCTGGAGTCAAAATACCTCTAAAGTTCAACATCCCAACTTTTGAGAAGTATAAGGGTAATAGCTGTCCTAAGATCCACATCAGGTCTTATTGTTGGAAAATGGTCACTTACTCAGATGATGAGAAGGTTTTGATCCATTTCTTCCAAGATAGTCTGACTGAAGCTTCCCTAGAGTGGTATATGCAGCCTGAACGCTCTCACTTTAATAATTGGAGAGAGTTGGCTGATACTTTTGTAAGGCACTATCAGTACAATACTGATATGGCTCCGAACCGTACGCAACTGCAAAATCTGACTCAGAAGCCTAATGAATCCTTCAAAGACTTTGCGTAAAGATAGAGAGGTTTAGCTACAAGGATGCAACCACCATTGATTGAAATCGAATTACCTGATATCTTCGTGGGAACTTTGCAAGGTCCAATCCTTGAACGCTTAGCGTCTACCACTTCTATAGTATTTTCAGAACTTGTTATGGCCGGTGAAGGATTGGAGAGTCTGGTGAAGGCTGGGAAAATTTAAAACGCTAGTGGATCCTCGAGCGGACCTAAAAAAACGTATCAAGGATTAATAAATAAGGAAGAAGGAGAAGCCAGTACCGCTTCTATAGAAAAAGGAAAAGCTCATCAAGGTTACCACCATGTTGTTGCTGTTACTCCTCAACAATCACTTGCTATCCCTACTAGTCAACCTCTTGCTCGACAACAAGTTCGACATCAACAACCATATCAACGACGTCAGAACCAGTACCAAGTCCAAAAGAGACAACGAAAGCCAGAAAAAAGATTTGATCCAATTCTGTCAACGTATGCTAGGTTACTTCCATACCTTTTGAAAGGTGGGTTAGTGCAATTAAGGGAAATGAGGGACCTTCCAGCTGTCCTTCCCCCTGGATACGATTCCAATGCGTGCTGTGAGTTCCATTCTAGTGCTCTAGGCTGCAGCATCGAAAATTGCAAAACCCTGAAGTATGAAAGTTCCAAGTGAGATTTGGCAAGAGATGGGAGTTGGAAGTTTGTGAGTCATTAGTCATAATCTGAAGATAAAGTTACAAAATTTCAATTTTCTTACAAGATTCACAAAATCTCCATTTGATTAGAGTTCACATTCACTTTTTACTAAAGAGTTACACCAATTTAATTCTACAAAGTATGAATTGAGGCAACCATAGGGTGTGTGATCATATTGCTCGAGTCTTAATGAAAGCACATGTACATTGATGTTGAGAAACCTAAATTGTGCTAAAATCAAGTCACTATGCCAATAAAAGCTTAAATTCACAAGTTACATTATTGATTGCAAAGGTTGCAAATTTGATTACAAGACAAGTACAAACATTTTTTGATTAATACTGGAAATTATATAATACATAAGGAGTACAAGTCTTATTTTTACAAATTCTAAGGCTTAAGGAATTAAATGCCAGTGCTTAGAATGTGCAAAGTTTTGTAATCTCACCAACTCCTTGCCAAAATCATTCAGGTTTTCTCTAGGGCAAGGCTTTCGTGCCTTCTCCAAACCTCTGCTATACGGGCTTCACCCAAGTCACTCCAAACTCGTGTTATTATAGCACCGAGAACAATTAATGAAAATCAAAATTAAATCATGTGTTAGTCCGTATTATGAAAACAACAGTAAGAAGTTAACTTGACCGCGTGTGAACTTTCAGGACATAATTAATTATTGCTCAACTCGTGCCATGCTTTCATGACATAATTGAATCAGATCAAGCCACCACTAGGGGTGGTTGTACATATACGCAACAACAACAACAACAAAGCAAGAAACATGTCACACATGATTTTTTTATAGATGAGCACACAATTCAAAACCAAGCATTAAGATAATGAGAGAATAAGAGAAGTTCAAACAAGAAAAATTCACAAATCCAATTTATAGCAAGTGCAATACATGTGAGGTCTATTCGTTTAGAATCACAAGGCCTAAAGGGTTGATATCCTTGATCGAATTCCATAAACTAAAGTCTTCTCCAAGTCAGTTACCTTTGTGCCAAGGAATCCATGACCTCGTGCTTTCTTTTCTTTGACAAGTCTTTGAAGGTGAGAAAAACACTAAGAAGGGGGGGGGGGTTGAATAAGGGTTTTAAAACTCTTTAGTGAATAGAAAAGTAACACAGTATTTTTATCCTGGTTCGTTTGAACTCAAATTAATCCAGTCCACCCTACCCAGGTGATTTTCCTTTCTCAACAAGGACTTAATCCACTATATCAAACTTGATTACAGTGTAAACCACTAAGACAACTGTCTTAGCCTTCTCAAGAAAATCTGACCACAACTTGGTCTTCTTAAGGAAATCTTTTACAAAGATAAACTAACAATTTGTGTTTATGGTTTTGCTTCTAACAAGCTATATCACAACATTGATGTTTACACAAAATTAAGAATGAATATGAAAGCTTGAAGAATATTTGAATGAGAACTTGTGAGTTAGTTTTCTTTCAAATGATTTGTCAACGTTGGAAAGATGCTGAAGCTTGTTTAAATACTACTTCAAGTCCTTATCTCAAAGACTGTGCATTCCTGTACATTCTGCTGCCTCTATTGCCTTTTTGTCCACTATTGACTTTTCCTTTCCAGGAAGAGGAATGTTCAGACATGTGCTTTGTGTCTGAATTCTTGTGTCATGCATAAATGAGGAATAGTGCCGTTGGAGCAGACGTTGAGATTAGAAACAAATCTTTTCTTTGAGTTGGCATATTTTCAAGTAAATAAATATATCTTTCAATTAATACTAACATCAGATCCTCTGATGTAGTTCTTTGTTCTTCATATCAGAGTCTTGCAGCAATAGTGCTTAAGCGTGAATGTTACAATCAGCGCAGAGTTGAATATCAGAGCCTCTGTAATTGCAGTGTAAAGTATTTCTAGAGTCTTCTGAAACAATGTTGTACGCTCTTTACTCAAGTTCTTCTCAGTTTCACTCAGAGTCATCTGTAGCAGATCAGAGTCTCTTCAAGCAGCGCTCAGAGTCTTCTGAAATGTTGCTTCTGACGCTCAGAGTCTTAACGTTCTTTTCAGTTGCAGTTGTAATTTTTGCTTCCAGATGAATATATAATTTAAGATCTGAAACAAAAATACTTACACACAATTAGAG
This sequence comes from Lathyrus sativus, assembly GCA_963859935.3. Classification (NCBI taxonomy): domain Eukaryota; kingdom Viridiplantae; phylum Streptophyta; class Magnoliopsida; order Fabales; family Fabaceae; genus Lathyrus; species Lathyrus sativus. Next base: position 57,909,703 of record OZ012737.1, on the reverse strand, counting down.
TATATATTTCCTTTATACAAAATTTCATTTATGTTATCATCAAAACAATGAGATATGTTAAACACCAATCTGTGTTCTAACAATCTCCCCCTTTTTGATGATGACAAAAACCTAGGAAATTTTGTTCAATAATAAGAAAAGAAATATAACTCCCCCTGAGATTGTGAATCTCCCCCTGAATTGAATACCATAAGAAAAATAAATACATCCCTTTTGATTAAGTATTCTTTTCAGAATCAGAGCGGAGCCTAGTTTAAGCCTGGTTTGGATCCTGATTTGGATCAGAGCCTGATTTAGGAGCTTTCAGGGTAACTTTTATGAATTAAGTCAGATGCAATGTTATAGTTCTGAAAGACTAAAATTGGATGTTAGTTATAATAAATTATGTCTGAATTCCATTCTAGTAACTGTTTATTTGAACAATTATAATTTCCATTTTCTCCCCCTTTTTGTCATATCAAAAAGAAAAAACTTTTTAAGACATAAAAGAAAAACAGAGAAAAAGAATATGATAAAACAGATAGAAACAGAAACCAAACAAATGCATTGATAAACAAAATATTCAAAGGATAAACACATAAGCAGAACAAACATAATGTGCACAAACAACAGAAAACAACTAAGGTTGATGAGAGGCAATCATCTTCAGAAGGTTTGTGATCTCAGAAGTAGATTCTTCTTGCCTAGCCATCCATGTCTTGATTTCATCTATTGTCTTTTCTTGCTTGACCATCCAAGATCTGATTTCTGTGTTGCTGGATTCAAGCTTAGCAAACTTTTCTTCAAGATCTGGATTCTCTTTCTTGACTTCAGAAGATGCAGGAGCAGATGCAGACGCAATCTCAATAACCATAGCAGATGCATTCTCTTGAATCGCTGAGTCAGATGCTTGTTCTAGAACCATCAAAGCAGGCTAATTTGACACTATAGTTTCTTCAGCAACAGACTCTTCTGGAAGAACATCTTCAGACTTAGATTCTTCAGCGGGTGCATTGTCCAGAGGAAGAATTGGAGATCTACTCATATTCAGAAGAGTTTGTCTGATAACTTCAGCAAATCTTACCTTTGCATCATCAGAGCAGATGGTTCGAAGATTTGAAGCTACAGAATTAAATCTTGAAATGAATCTGTTCCAAGTGGCTTCAGAAGCATCTAGGTTAATGCTTGTAAGACATTCCTTCTTAACTGAAGATAAACACATATTTATTTCTTTGTCAAAACTAGCAAACAGAACATCAACGTTTAGCCTAGGTTTTGGTTTTAGGAAGGCTTCTAAAGGTGATGGTTTAGGTGTTGCAGAGGGAGATGGTATGGAAAAAGTGGGAATGATGAAAAGAGGACGAGGATATGGTGTAGAAGGTTTAGTAACCAACATTGGTTTAACAGAAGAGGGTATGATGTACATAAAAGGTTTGATTCTGTGTACAGATGGAATGACATCAAAAGGCATAGGACAATATGGAACAAAAGCTGATGTAAGTTTTGGAGTTGGTTGAGAAAGGATAGTTTCAGATGAGATGGATACGTCTGGTTGTTTAGGTTCATAATCACGGAGTGAAGGGGGTGAGTTCACTTCTGAGGGTAAATAAGATTCAGAAGAATCAGATGATGCAGAAGTGTGACAGGATGTTGAGGAAACATTAAATAGAATTTTCAAGGGTTGTACGTCAAGAATATCAGAATCAGATATAGATGATTCAGAAGGTTTAGGTTGTTCTGGTTAAGGATCAAAGGGAATGGATTTTTATGGTTGTGGGTTAGAGGGGATATTGACAAAAGGGGTTGGTTCAGATGATTGAGGTTGTTCTGATGGAGTTGATTTATGTTGAGGAGGTTCAGAAGTGATTGGTTCAGGAGCATGAATATTATCAGAAGATAAGGGTTCAGAAGGAGGAGGAGAGCTAACTATTGGTTCTGTTGGTTGTTCAGAAATAGAAGGTAAAGATGCAGAAGGAATACCTGACTTCTTTACACGCTTTACTTTTACAGATGCAGCTTCTCCAGAAGCTTTCCTCTTCTTCTTGGGTCCTTCATAAATTTTCTGCTTCTTGCTTGCAGATTCTTCTTCTGAAGCCTGTCTCTTCTTCCTCAAATTTTCTTCATAAAAATCTGGTGCAGGTTCTCTAGCATGCTTCAGAATATATGCAGGAATTGGGGTTCCATCTGCCTTACACATCTGAATGTACTGAAGAATTGCATCTCTAGGTTCATCAGCAGAGAATATAGGAAAATCATCTATTGGAATTCTCCTCTGACTAACATCTTCAATATTGAGCTTAGCAGGAGCAGATGTGAGTTCATCTACTACTTTTATCCTCTAGAGACTCTTCCCATTCAGAGGCTTTCCAATTATGTAAGCTAATTCCTCTGTCATTTCAGATTCTGTCAAATGAGTAACCAGTTGATTTTCTGTCAGAATATTTGATATCAATCTCCCCATTGGTATCCAACTTTTGATCTTTTGGTGCTTTGTTCTGACAGTTTCTCTTGACATCTTGATGTGGTTCCACAGATGAGAAAAAAGAAGGTGTGGCAGTTCCACTTTTGTGCTTTGACTCATATAGTACATGAAGTACATCTGATCAGTGTTGACATAATCAGGAGAGTTTGAAGATTTTCTGTGATGGATGCATCCCATAAAGATCTTAGCCCAGATCCTGTAGATTGGCTTCAGATCTTTCACTTTGTTAGAGGCTTCTCCAGATGTGCAAACTTCACTGTAAACCTCTGTCATATCAATACCCCCAGCTGGCAGATTTGTAACACCATCAGTTTCTTCATAACCAATAAGCTTCCTGATCAAATCTCCAGTGATGATAATTTTCTTACCCAGAACTGAAGAAACAATAAACTTAGGGTATGTAGTTGCATGAATCCAAAATTCTTTCACTAAGCATGGATAAACTGGTTCCATCAGTTTATCAAAGAATTTTGTCCAACTTTGAGCATCAACAATGGGACGAAGATCAAACCCATTTTTTTGCAATAGATTCAAAATCCACTATTGATTCACACAAAACTTCAAGTTTGTCAACCGGTGTGAGAAGGGTTCTAACTGGTTCTTTGAAAGCAACAGTACCCAGATTTGCAGAAGAAATAGTAGCCATTGTTGATTGAAGTTGTTGAGAGGTTGATGAAGAAGTTTCCATGGATGAAGTATAAAGGGGTTTAGGGTTTCGTTGAGATTTGGGTTTTGAGGAGAAGATGAAAGAATGCAATAAGCAAAAATGCATAAGAGGTGTGAACGAAAGTGAAAAGTGTGAGAAGTGAAGTGTTGTGGAATTTATAGAGAAAAATAGGGCACACAAGAGTCACACATTTAGCATTTAGCATTTAATTAAACATTAAATCACATCAAACATAATCATGACAAGAAAAGCATTTAATGATTCTGACAACGCGTGGGGAGGAAAACGAGAATCATAATTAATTCAAACAGTACCTCTGAACGGCGTTTCAGTGCTGGACACTCAATCTTTTCAGATTCAGATGACACGTGTTTGCTTGCATGTGCTTCTGAAACTCTTTGAGAAATGAAACGTTTGCCAACGTTCAGATCCTCTGAGGCTTGTCAGTTCAGATTTGCACACAATAAAAATTAAACAATAAATAAATAAATGAAATAATTCAGAGTTAAAACATTTTCCATTTGAGGAAATTTGCTTCTGATAAACATTTTATTCTGGACAAAAATCCATACTTATATTTTTCAGAATAAATTTAAATCTATCTTCAACAAGGGGTTTTGTAAAGATATCAGCCCATTGATGGTCTGTATCAACAAAGTTTAAACTTATAATACCCTTCTGAACATAGTCTCTGATGAAATGATGTTTAATTTCTATATGCTTTACCTTAGAGTGTAAAATACGGTTTTTAGACAAGCATATAGCAGAAGTATTATCGCAAACGATAGAAATGTTACTCTCATGAATCTGATAGTCTTCTAGTTGACTCTTCATCCAGAGCATCTAAGTGCTACAACCAGCAGCAACAATGTATTCTGCTTCTGTTGTTGAAAGCGCAATTGTGGGTTCCTTCTTGCTGAACCAAGAGATCATATGACTTCTCAGAAACTGACAGGTTCCAGAAGTACTCTTACGTTCTACTATGTCTCCAGCATAGTCAGCGTCACAGAATCCGACTAGTTTGTATTCATTAGATCTTCTGTAACATAAACCCACATTAGTAGTACCTTTCAAATACCTCAGAATCCTCTTAACAGCTGTTAAGTGAGTTTCTCTAGGATCTGATTGGAATCTATCACACAGACAAACACTAAATAGAATATTAGGTCTAGAAGCAGTCAAATACATAAGAGATCCAATCATACCTCTATAGAGCTTTTGATCTACCTTCTTACTTACCTCTTCCTTTTCAAGAGTGCTTGTAGGATGCATTGGAGTTTTAACCAACTTACTTTCAGTCATATTAAACTTCTTCAGAAGCTCCTTCACATACTTAGTTTGATGTATATAGGTACCTTTTGGAGTTTGATTGACTTGGATTCCCATAAAGAATCAGAGTTCTCCCATCATGCTCATCTCGAATTATGCTTGCATAGACTGAGCAAACTCCTTTCCGAGCGTAATATTGGTAGTTCCAAATATAATATCATCAACATAAATCTAACAGACTAAAATGTCTTTCTTAATTGATTTATGGAAGAGAGTAGTGTCCACTTTTCCTCTGATAAAGTTATTTTCCAAAAGGAAATTACTCAGCCTCTCATACCAAGCTCTAGGAGCTTGTTTTAAGCCATAAAGTGATTTCTTAAGTTTAAAAACGTGTTCTGGAAATTTTTTATTTTCAAAACCAGGAGGTTGATGAACATAAACTTCTTCTTCTATAAAACCATTTAAGAAGGCACTTTTAACATCCATTTGATACAGAGTGATGTTATTCTGTGCAGCAAAAGAAATGAGCAAGCAAATAGATTCTAACCTTGCCACAGGAGCATAAGTCTCTGTGTAATCTATACCTTCTTGCTGACTGTATCCTTGAGCCACCAGCCTAGCTTTGTTTCTGATTACTTCTCCTTGCTCGTTCAGCTTGTTACTGAAGACCCATTTTGTTCCAATGATGTTGAAACCTTTTGGTCTTGGAACCAGATCCCAGATGTCATTTCTGGTGAATTGATTAAGCTCTTCTTGCATAGCAAGTATCCAATCATTATCGTTTAGAGCCTCATCCACAGAAGTTGGTTCAATGATAGACACCAACCCAAACAGTGACATTCCACAAGATCTGAGAAATGATCTTGTTCTGATAGGGTCATCCTTCTTCCCAATTATCATATCCTCTGGGTGAAAGGCTTTGATTCTGGATGATCCTTTAACATTTTGTTCTTCAGAAATGTTCAAGTTGTTCATTTGAGCAGCCAAGGGAGTTGCATCTGGCGTTGCCTCTGGTGCTTCTGCTTAAGCTTTATTTGCCTCTGATTCTTCAGAGTCTGTGAGAAGGACTTCTCTATCTGCAGAAATTTCAAGCTGCTTTGGCTTTTGAATGCCAAGCTTATCATCAAATCTAACATGAATTGATTCCTCTACAATCTGTGTCTCAGTATTGTATACTCTGTGATCCAAGCATGAAACACTTCTGAGCTTTAAAATCAAACTTGTTCAGATTTTCTTTAGTGTTCAACATAAAACATACACATCCAAAAGGATGGAAATAAGAAATGTTGGGCTTTCTATTCCTCCACAATTCATAAGGAGTCTTCTCCAGAAGAGGTCTAACTGACACTCTGTTCTGAATATAACAAGCTGTATTCTATGCTTCTGCCCAAAAATGTTTTGCCATGTTAGTCTCGTTGATCATGGTTCTGGCCATTTCTTGCAATGTTCTATTTTTCCTCTCTACAACTCCATTCTGTTGAGGAGTTCTAGGGCAGGAGAAATCATGTGCAATGCCATTTTCTTTGAAATATTTTTCAAAATATTTGTTTTCAAATTCACCACCATGATCACTTCTGACTTTAACAATTTTAAATTCTTTTCCGTTCTTGACTTGATTGCAGAAGTCAATGAATTCAGAATGAGACTCATCCTTGTGTTTCAGGAATTTTACCCATGTCCATCTGTTGTAGTCATCAACAATGACTAATCAATACTTCTTGCCTCTGATGGATGCAGTTTTCACTGGTCCAAACAGATCAATATGAAGCAGCTCTAATGGTCTTGAGGTTGAAACAAAATTTTTTGTTTTGAAAGAAGATTTTGAAGATTTTTCTTTCTAACATGCTTCACAAAAAGCATCTGAGTTGAACTTCAACTAAGGAAGTCCTCTGACCAGATTGAGTTTATTAATCTGAGATATACGTCTCATACTAATATGCCCCAATCTTCTGTGCCAGACCCATTGCTCTTCGTTAACAGATAGAATGCATTTTACATTCTGAACCTTAAGTTCTGAAAGATTGATTTTATAAATGTTGTTCTTCCTTTTTTCCATTAAAGAGGATTGAGCCATCCTTTTGACTGACAACTTTACAACATTTTTGATTGAAGATTATGTCATAACCATTGTCACTTAATTTACTTATGGACAATAAATTATGTGTTAATCCTTCAACAAGTAAAACATTAGAAATGGAAGGGAGGTTACCATTACCTATAGTTCCAGAGCCTATGATTTTGCCCTTCTGGTTCCCTCCAAACTTCACATCATCTCCAGATCTAAGTTCCAGACTTTGGAACATAGACCTTCTTCCCGTCATGTGACGCGAGCAGCCAGAGTCCAGGTACTAAGATTGGTGTTTCAACTTTGCTGCTAAGGATGTCTGCAACAAAAATAATTCTGTCCTTAGGTACCCATAATTTCTTGGGTCCTCTGGGGTTAGTAGGTTTGAAATTCTTTTTGAATTTCTTTCCCTTATAAGCATCCTTGTTCTGGTGGAATTTTGGTTTATTAAACACAGGTTTGTTCTGATCAGAACGTGTGTGTTTAATATCATTTAAATGACCAAATTTGAAATGAGTATATAGAGGAGAATACTTAATGGTTAGTTTATCAATAGGTTTTGGATTTAAATCCTTCCCATAAGGTGATTCATATCCAATTCCCTTTCTATTGTTTCTTCTTACACCATAGATCATTGAAGCCATCTTGCTTCTATCTAGGCCTCTGGCTAGAAACTTCTGAAAGCTATAGTCATACTCTTCTAAAATATTTTTAGACCATGATATAGGATCTGAGTCAGTTTTCTGAGCTTTTTCTAAATCATTTTTTATTTTGAGATTGTTTGCCTTAAGCTCAGCAACTTCAGACCTTAGCTGATCATTCTCATATGCAAGACCGCTTTGAAGCTTCTTGTATTTGAGTTTGATTCTACTGTAACTTTCAAGAATTTCTGATAAACTTTCAGAACGTTCAGCTCTAGTGAGTTCAGAAAATACCTCTTTAGAATCTGATTCTGATCCAGATTCATTAGCTTCTTCGTGGTCCTCCACGTCAGCCATTAGTGCTACATTAACACACTCATCTTCTGATTCTGATGAAGATTCAGAAGCATCTGAATCATCCCACGTGGCCATTAAGACTTTCTTCTTCTTTTCAAACTTCCTTCTGGGTTTCTCCTTCAGAAGTTTGGGACATTCATTCTTATAGTGGCCAGGCTCCTTGCACTCATAGCACACTATATCTTTCTTTCCAGATTTTTTATTTCCAGAAGAATCACCACGCTGATCAGATCTTTTGAAGTTTCTGAACTTCTTTTGTTTGTGCTTTCAGAGTTGATTAATCCTCTTGGACAGCAGAGACAGTTCATCTTCTTCTTCTGAAGATTCTTCAGAACTTTCTTCAATAACCTGCAACGCTTTAGCAGATTTGTTAGATTTTAAAGCAACTGACTTACCTTTCTTTTGAGGCTCGTCTTCCTCCAGCTCAATCTCGTGACTCCTTAAGGAATTGATCAATTCCTCCAGAGTGATCCTATTCAGATCCTTCACGAGCTTCAGAGCTATCACCATTGGTCTCCATCTTGTTGGCAGACTTATGATGATCTTCTTGACATGGTCAGAAGTAGAGTAGCCTTTATCTAGAACCTTCAACCCAGCAGTTAGGATGTGAAATCTTGAGAACATTTACAGATTCAGACTCCTCCATTTTGAAGGCTTTGTACTTCTGGATGAGGGCCAGAGCCTTTGTCTCCTTTACTTGGGAGTTTCCTTCATGCGTCATTTTGAGAGACTCAAACATATCGAATGCAGTATCTCTGTTTGTTATTTTCTCATACTCAGTATGAGATATTGCATTTAACAGGATGGTTCTTGCTTTGTGGTGGTTTCTAAACTCCTTCTTCTGTTGATCAGACATAGATTTTCTGTCAACCTTTTTCCCTTCATCATTAGTAGGATGAATGTAACCATCAGTTACCAAATCCCGCAAATCAGCGTCATAGCCTAGAAAGAAGCTTTCTATTCTATCTTTCCAGTAGTCAAACTTCTCACCATCAAACATGGGAGGTTTGGTGCTGATTTTGTCTTTATCATCGTATCTGTTGTTGTATGAAGTTGAATTTGAAGTTTAAGCTTCAGCAACCATGATGAATAAAGAATAAGAGATTAAGAGTTTCTCTCAACTGGATCTTTTTCGGTCACGATTAAATGAGAGCACTTACAGAACCGAAGCTCTGATGCCAACTGAAGGTGAGAAAAACACTTAGAAGGGAGGGGGGTTGAATAAGGGTTTTAAAACACTTTAATGAATAGAAAAATAACACAGTATCTTTATCCTGGTTCGTTTGAGTTCAAACTAATCCAGTCCGCCCTACCCAGGTGATTTGCCTTTCTCAACAAGGACTTAATCCACTACATCAAACTTGATTACAGTGTAAACCACTAAGACAACTGTCTTAGTCTTCTCAAGAAAATCTGACCACAACTTGGTCTTCTTAAGGAAATCTTTTACAAAGATAAACTAACAATTTGTGTTTAAGGTTTTGCTTCTAACAAGCTATATCATAACAATGATGTTTACACAAAATTAAGAACGAATATGAAAACCGTTAAGCTTGAAGAATATTTGAATGAGAGCATGTGAGTTGGTTTTCTTTCAAAAGATTTGTCAACGTTGGAAAGATGCTGAACCTTGTTTAAATACTACTTCAAGTCCTTATCTCAAAGACTGTGCATTGTTGTATGTTCTGCTACCTCTATTGCCTTTTTGTCCTCTATTGACTTTTCCTTTCCAGGAAGAGAAATGTTCAGACATGTGCTTTGTGTCTGAATTCTTGTGTCATGCATAAATGAGGAATAGTGTTGTTGGAGCAGACGTTGGGATTAGCAACAGATCTTTTCTTTGAGCTGGAATCTTTTCAAGTAAGTAAATATATCTTTCAATTAATACTAACATCAGATCCTCTGATGTAATTCTTTGTTCTTCAGATCAGAGTCTTGCAGCAATAGTGCTTAAGCGTGAATGTTACAATCAGCACAGAGTTAAATATCAGAGCCTCTGTACTTGCAGTGTAAAGTACTTCCAGAGTCTTCTGAAACAATGTTGTACGCTCTTTACTCAAGTTCTTCTCAGTTTCACTCAGAGTCATCTGTAGAAGATCAGAGTCTCTTCAAGCAACGCTTAGTGTCTTCTGAAATGTTGCTTCTAACGCTCAGAGTCTTAACGTTCTTTTCAGTTACAGATGTAATTTTTGCTTCCAGATGAATATATAATTTAAGATCTGAAACAAAAATACTTACACACAATTAAAGTATATATTTTCTTTATACAAAATTTTATTTATGCTATCATCAAAACAATGAGATATATTAAACACCAATATGTGTTCTAACAGTCTTTGTGTATAAACTCCCAAGTCACTCCAAGCTTCAAAGCATCCATTGATATGTTCTTCTTGCCAAGCCTTCGTGTCCAGGATGCCAATCATCTTCATTTATCCAAGCTCATGTTATCATGAAAATCAAAACAAAGTTATAAGTTATTCTACTATCCAAAAGCAATAACAATTCACAATTCATATTGATTAAAACCAACAAACAACATGAAACAATACACGAGTACAGGGGGACCACAACCACATAATCACAATTCATAAAAGGACAAAAATGAGAATTCTACAACAAAAGAATAATCCACACACGAATCTCAGAACTCTCACACGTATTTTTTACAACAAAATTGTACATCATGTGCTGATCCTTTATATACGACCACACTATCCACAAAGAAAAGGAGGCAGAACCCTAGAGAAACCCTAAGAATTTTCTTCACAAAAAACCCTAAGTCAATTTCAAAAATTTCACACAAGAACTCATACACCAAAGAAGTAGAAGAGGAGGTAAAAAAAAAGTGAAAGTGTGAAGCATATACCTGGAAAACGCCTTCGAAAGCTCTCCTTAAGAAGATCTTCAAGAGGTTTAATCAGAACCCTGCGTCTATCTTGCGTTGTTTTTTTCTGCTCGAGTTTGTGTTATTTTCTTTGCCTTGAAGTGTTGTTCTTTATCTCCTTGCTTTAAATTGTTTTCCTGTTGAGGTTTGGTTTTTTAGGTTTAATTTAGGAACGGCCTTGATTTGGGGATTTAAGGCTATTTTAGGGGTTTTTAGGGTCGGATATGGATAGAGGATAGAAATCGGGGGGGGGGGGGGGGGGGAGGAGTTAGTGTTGACTATTTTAGGTTTGAGGGTGTTTGACTGGAGGAAGACGGCAACACCACTGTGCGCCACCGTCTTCTCCGGTTTGTTTTAGGTTTCCGAAGAAAGTGTTTTGGAGAGAGAGACGAGGATATATGTTTGAGAGAGAGAAGGTGAGAGATTAAATAAAGATAGGGAAGTCAGATGGTTTGGCTGAAATGAAGCCTTTACGTCTCGTTGCCACTTGTGCTGGCATTTGGGTGTTGGCTGGTCCTGCCGGTGACAAGTGTCGTCGGCCTCTTCCGTTCATCATGTTCCCTTGTGCATCACCCTGTATCCCTATCATACTCGCGCATTGAGGACCCTCGGATCAGGAGTCTTTGTTTGACTATGATCTGATCAACACTCCAGATCTATTCGTTTTGTGGGCAGCTGATCAGGGTCCACGGTGGACCCTCCCCCCAACGTGGGTTGTGGACTCGTTGGGCCTGAGGTGATTTCACTTCTAACACCCCTTTATTTCCTTCATTCTGACCCATCTTTTTATTTTATTTATTTTATTTATTTTGTTTGTTATTTTAATAATAAAAATTCACAAATTATTAATTATTTTTATGAAATAGTTCAAATTAAATTTATTAATTTTATAAAAATATTTTATTTATTAATAATTAATCTTATGATTAATTTTGTTAAACATTTTTTTTAATTTGATTAATCACTCTATTTTAGTTTCCATAATTCCAAAAGAAAACTATTTTTTTAACTAATTAATTCTTTTTTTTTTTGTAAACTACTCAATTCTATCTAGTCATTTTATTAAATATTAATTAATTTTGATAATTAATTTTATTAAATATCTTAGCTTAATTTAATTATAAGAAAACACATTAGCTTATCTTTCTTTTTAATATTATATAATTGGGTTATTAATAAAATTTAAAAGTTTAATATGATATTTAATTAAATTACCATTTGATTTGCTTGATATTTCTTGCCTTTTTGTTGAATTGGTGATTGCTTATATGATGATTATACATTATGCTCATGCTCAACTTCATACTTTGATTACTTTATGTCATCCCATACTTGTTTTCTTAAGCCTCATTTTCGAACTAATATCTTGATTTTATAATCAAGTCATTTTCAAATACCTTGTAAGCCGGTTGTTTTTACGATTGTCATCGACCTTATAGCCTCCTCTTGGGTTTTGTACAACGACGCTTGCTACACATTATACATATACGCTTGCTTGAATGATTGGTTTATGAAATTAAAATTAATTCTCTTCAAAAGCGAATAAACTTGATCCAACGTCAAGTATTTTTCCAAATAATCGCAACTAACCACCAACCTTTCAAGCACACTTGATTCATATCAAGTCCTGTTTACCCCTGTAAGTCGAGCGTTTTTGCCTCGCCATCAACCTTACCCTATGCCCATAGGATCTCCTTTCCATTAGTTCAACCGTATTCGTTTCATACGCAAACTTAAACCTCGATCCATATCGAGCATTTTATTAAAGTAAACTTAATATACCTAACCATACTCAAATAGAATTTCAATAAAAGATGAAAAGGAGGTTGGAATCAGGTTTTGGATTCCTCTTCTCAATTTTTTGGACCCGAGGAGCTTTTCTTAAGTCCGAACAATTGTCTTCTCTAAAAGATTCCAATCCGATAAACGAAATCAAATCTAGTTTTATAAATACTTAGATGAAAAGGAGAGAGAGTCATGCCTTTGACTCACTCTCCCGATTACTTGGGCTCGAGGAGCCTTTCTTAATCCTCGAGTAATCTTCATCCGAATTAACACACTCTAATTGTATCGAAGCTCTTTCACAATATAAGATGAAAAAGAGAGAGAGAGAGTCAATCCTTTGACTCACTTTCCCAATTACTTGGGCCCGAGGAGCCTTTCTTAAGCTTTAAGTAATCCTCATCTGTTTAAATTACTTTAACTATCTTTCATCATTCAAAACACTTTCTAAGCGCAACCTCTTTTCTAGATGAAAAAGATAGAGAGTGAAGCCTTTGACTTACTTTCCCGATTACTTGGGTCCGAGGAGCCTTTCTTAAGCCTCGAGTAATCGTCATTTGATTAACTTACTCGAACCATATCCAATTCCTTCACAATTGAGGTTGAAAAAGAGAGAAAGTCAAGCGTTTGACTCATTTTCCCGATTACTTAAGCTCGAGGAGCCTTTCTTAAGCTTCACGTAATTGTCACCTCTAGCTAAACATCCAATACATCAAACTCTCTTTCCTCGCCTCCATGCGATTGAAACTTCTCCAAACACTAATACCTCGCCCCCGATCCATAACTCAAAATTTTTTTCCCAAAGAGCATTGTTTAGTCCCTTCTTTCGCGCATAAGAACTCACGCTTCAGCCTCCCCTAGGGAGCAGACAAGCCAATGTTTAGCAGTTAGAATGCGACCTAAACACACGTTCACATAAACCCACAAGTCGTAGTAGTCCAAACTACGAACACTCTAATTCTTCATTCTCTTCTGAATTTAAGATACATAGGCACAAGATCGCGATGATCTTGGCGAGCACAATTCCATAATTCCCTCCTTTTCTCGTAGTCCCATGAACTACGATGCTCTGACTTTCCCATTGCACAAGGGGTAGGTCTTCTATACTTAAAGAAAAGTATAATGGATGTAGTTTATAACTTAACTAAGTTGAAGGACCTAATGACTTAACCAAGTAAAAGGGAAGGGAAATGAGTTATCTATGACTGTGAAGTCAACAGAGAGACTTTCCTTTGGAATAAGGGAATAACAAGGCAATTGGATGAGAACTAACAAGTTCCATCACATAGGGAGAACTTAACAAAGTTAAAGCACACATATGCATTCATTAAAACATGATGAAGATATGAAGAGCATGGTAACAACCAAGAAAGCCTTATCATGACAATGTTCAAAGATTATGAAGGTAACAACCCAACAAGAGCAAGCACGAAACATGTGTAACAACAACAAGTTCATAAATGGTAAGTAAACAAAATTCATGCATACAAGTTACAACTTGAGTTAAACATGGTATATGAATCAAACAAAGATAAATGTAACAACATTTTATAATCTTCAAGGCATATTGATGACAATTAATCATGGATAAGCAAGAAGAGTGACAGCAGTTCAAGCATGGGTTCAAACTTCACATAAGGGAAGGTAAACAAGATTCATAGTATCTTTCTAAGCAAAAATAAATCCTAAGCATGTTATGATTCTAACAAGACACATAAAGAAGTAAGGTAAGGTAGGGGGTGTTGAGGATTATGTTTATGGGGTTACAACATCAAGAAACACACAAGAATTCACAAAGAAGTTCCAAGTCATACATTCACATTCATGCATTTACAAAGGCAAGAATAAAAACCTAAACATGTTATGGTTCTAACAAGTAAGATAAGGTTAAGGGACCATGTTCAAGAGGTTATATCATCAAGAAGCGTGTCACAAATCAAGAAAAAGTTTTAAGGCATGGTTTTCATATTCACACATTTACAAAAGCAAGAATAAGCATGGTAAAGCAAAAAACCAAATGTTTTCAAACACATAACCATGTTAAACATCCAAAAGTGATTCATACAAGATCAACAATGCAAGAAAAATCAAGTACTAAGGCAAGGAAACTCATGAAAACAAGTAAAAACCCCTAAAAAGGTCATGTCTTTCAAGTGAATCAAAGTGTTTCAAAAATAACAATTTTTGAATTCTTTCTTCACACATTGAAACTAGACATACCAAGGAGCATTTCACAAAAAAAAATTGTATAAAAAAGATAAAAGTCAAAGAAGTTATGCATAAAGCAATTTACAAAGAAAATCATGAAGGTTAATGGTAAAAAGATACGAAATGCATCCTATGGGGTTTGAACCCACGCACTAGGGCTCAAAGGTCAAAACCTTAACAACTCAGCCAACACGCGCGTGCGAAAATCACGTGGAGCAAACACAATACATAGTAAAACATCAGAATATCACAAAATGAAGCAAAAAGGTTGATCTGCAGGATCGAACCTAGGACTGGCAACATAAGGAGAGTATAGAAAGCGCGTGGTAAACCACTGGCGTGGTGGTACATCCATTGTATCACCCCTATTCATAAATAAATAAATAAGGCTACAAGTGAAATGAGGCCTAGCAAATGCGCGCCATGGCCGGTCACAAACCTCAAATTGGACCAGATGCAAGAACTATTATATCTCACTCAATTCTCCATGAAATGCAATGATCCAAAACCAAAATTACTCAAAATTTCATAAGGATCATGATGGTTCCATTAGTTTCAGCTAAAAGTTCCTCTAACTCAAAACCCGATAGTGATATCAAAATGACACAAAACTTGCAATTTCAACAGTGTAGACTTATTCAAACATGAATAGCAGCAAATAAATGAGTGAACACACCCACAATATCATGACAAACAAGTTTTGTGTTCAAAGTACATCAAGATATGGCATGATTCAATGAGTTTCAGTTTGAGCACTTACCTCTTGAATTCAAAACTTGAAAATCCTAACAAGCTGCCATAGAGATGTTTCAATGATTTGGATTGCTTCCTTGAACCTCCTTGAAGCTTTATGAATGCTTAGAGCCCAAAGGGATGGACTCAAACAGGTTATGCTCCTCTTCTTGCAAAAATGAGAAAATGTCAAAATGAAACTTAAACCAAATGAAGTTACAGTTGAGCAAACAAGTTTTGAACAACTTAGGGATGTTCTATAGAAGGTTTTAGAAGTGTTGAAATGATTGGAAGTGGTCTGGATAGTGTCTTGGCTTTGAAAATGCCGAAAAGTCAAACTTTTGTGGATTGGTAGTTGACTTTTTGAGTGAGAAGTTTTCTGGTGGGAGTGAGTGTTTGAAGTGTTGGTAGAGGTGTTTGATGGTTGTATGAGGTTTTGGAAGAGTTTGTGTAAAACGAATTTTGCTTCACAAGGAAGTTACCTCTAATGTTAGCAAGAAGGTTGTGATCTACGGAATGGGAGAGATTTTGCTTTTTTCTAGCTTAATCTGGTGTAGCTTGGATGTGAGGAGGATGCTCTATTTATAGGCAAGCTTGGAAATCAAGTGGTATGGGCAGATTGGCTCATCTTTCCAACTTTCCCCTTTTTAGAGGCAAAATATGCAAGATCAACTTGAGATCTTTTTTATGAGTTGTAGCCACCTCTCTATGAGTTTTATCATCACCTATAGCCTGCAAATAATGGTATTGAAGTGAAAGGGAGGGAGAAGCTGATGTGGTTGCTGAGTTGTGACAGAACTTGCAAAACGTTTCTCTCTCATGCCACTTTCATTCACTTGCATGATTAAACAATTCAATTAATCCAAAATATGAGTTTTGCTTGTGGATATGCATTCTAATCTCCTCAATTAAGTCCATAAGAATCAAAGAATGAGTTAATCAAGGGATTAGAAGAGGTTTGAATGGTTTATGCAACAAAATGCAAGTGCTGAACTTGGTTTTATTATATGAAAAATGCCCAACTTGCCTTCTTCGATTCTCCCTAACCACAAAGGTTGAGAAAATGCTCTTGTACTTTTTAAAAAGCCCCAAACATGATATACAACATTCATGTTTTACACAAGTTCAAATTCCAAAGGTAACTATGTCAAACTCACTAATTAGGCACAAAATGATGTTGGAAAACTTGATTGCTTCAATTTTGGGTCAAAACCCTAAAATTCAAAGAGTTGACTTTCTAGACAAACAAACCGAACGACTGAAATCTTCAGGATCGATCCTCAGTGTTCTGGGTTCTTGGAGCCTCTCAAATTTCTTAGGGAGACTTTAATAAGTCATAGGAGTGTCATAGATCATGATTAAAGCTTTGGAAAACCATCTAAGCCAAAAGTCAAACTTCAATTGACTTTTTCCACTAGAAACCCTAATCAGGGTGCTACACTACATTGCTCCCATTCTTTTGGTAACAACCTCCAATAACACTTGTTATTGGAAAGATGGGAGTCTCTTGATGACATGAAGACTTGACTTGTATAAGATAAATCCAAAACCTTGACTGGTCAGTCCACAGGTTCCTTGATTTTGATAGTGTAAAACCCTAATTCATCTGCATCTTGATAAAGATCAACAAAAAAAGGTTAAGGTTAGGTAATTCATGCTTGATGCTCCTAGAATGATGATGGAATCTAGGGGTCAAAATTTGGGGTATGATAGTTGCCCCTATTTAAATATCTTTACGAGATGGCAATGAGAGATGACAATCTTCATAGAATCATGGTGAAAGATATTTAAATATAGCAAACCGAAAATTTTGTCCCTTAGATGCAATAGTATCTAAAAGGACAAATGCTGACTACGCAATGAGTTCTAAGAATTATGCTTTATGATGCTTGAGTGCAAGAAAATGATGACACATGAGCAAAAGAAAAAGAAGAACAAAACAATGAGTAACCATTCACTGGGAACACTGACATACCGGGAAGAGACCCAAAGCAAAATAACCAATAGTTCATACATGACTAAAGGTGGTACTTTACGGGGATTCTCTACATAAGGGGCACAAACTCCATCGGGGAAGATAAATCATCATTGGGGAAAAGGTCAATATTCGCTGAGGGAATGCAAATCTCCACTGGGGATGCAAAAGACCAGAGACACGGTCCTTCTTGGGGAACAAATCAATGGGGATTTTCCTTACAATGAAGAGTTCGAATGTGATCTTCAGGAAAAGACTAGAAATAAGACCAGACTCACCGGGGATTCTAGTGACTACTAGGCCTCCGAGACCTGCTGGGGGTATCTAGGGATTCACTAGGAATGCTGGTAACAACCAACCATCCTAATATCAAGTTTTGAAGAACATTGCCAATGACCATTAGGCATTAAACAATGCTAGTGACTACTGGACTTCCTGAGGAACGCTAGTAACGACTAGACTTCAATGGGGGAGATATTAGTGATAACCAATAATCAAAGAAACACAACATAGTTGGATGAAATTTGCCAATTACAATTGGACTTTAAACAATGCCAGTAACCATTGGACTTTCTGGGGAGTGCTAGTAACGACTAGGCCTCAGGAGGATATAGTGACAACCAAATCAACGATACCAATAACGATTGGATTTAAAATCAATGCCAGTGACTACTGTACTTTTAGCAGAGTCGGTTTACAAATGGGACATCGACTGGGGGGAGATTCAGGTAAACACCAGATCTTGGGGATAAGATGCAGCATTAGTAATGACTACATCAGATAGGGGACAGCGACCGACCTATTGCTAGTCATAACGAGACTTCACAGGGGAATCTGGTGACGACCAGTCATGCAGAATCAATAGGGAGCTGGTAACAACTAGACTTTCTGGAGGATCCAGAGAGAAATAAAATCTTCTTTGGGGATTGCACCAAAAACAAGGATTTCCTTATAGTGGAGAGTTCGAACGGGATATTCAGAAAACAACTGGAGATGTAGGTGACAAACAAAAACATCCACAGATGTACTAGGAGTTTTGGTAATAACCAAACATCCTAAGATTCACCGGGGATGCTAGAAACTACCAGTCATTCTGAGACGAACGATGCTAATAAATATTGGACTTTTAAACAACGCCAGTCAAGACATTACTGGACTTACCGGGGATAATCATCAAACGGAGATGCCAATATCTATTGGACTTTAAAAAAATCCATTCAAAACATTACTAGGTTGCAGGGGATTGCTAGTAATGACTAGAGATCCATGAGGGTGTAGTGACAACCAAACAAAGATATCAATAACCATTGGATTTAAATGATGCCAGTGACTACTGAGCTTTCCGGGGATATAAGTATTTACCACAATAATACTTAAGCCAAATAACTTGACAAAGTTAAGATAACAACCGAAGGGTGAGTCTATGATAATAGGTTTGAAGCAAAAGGTTTGGTAACGACCAAAGGATCTCAAGATAACATCCAGTAACTACTGGGGAGGGAATGCTTGACGTAAACTTGACAAAGAGAACTGCCTAACCAGACCACAAAGGCCACAACCAAAATAGACCCAAGACAAGAGGTATGTTGAGAAATGCATATGCTAAAAGTATGATGCAGATGCAATGTCGAATGACCCGCAGAGGAAAACAACGACAGGTAAATAATGATCTATCACAGGGAAAGCAAAAAGACACACACTGAATCCCATTGCTAGGGAATGTTATTAATCCTCTGGCGATTCTGCTGGGAAAGTGATCCCTGTTCTTGCAAACTTGCTGGAGAAAGGTCACAACTTCAATACAGCTGACCAAATAATGAATTAGAGATATCAACCCTTTGTAGCGCGGCGACGTGGGAAAAGGACTCTCTATAGAATCTCATATTTCTGAAATGATGGTGTCAAGGTTTCAACCGTTCTGTCCTCATGAGAAGAGTCTAAATTTACACCGTCATGTCGCAATCAAAGTCATGTTTTACCTGTTAATTAACTTTCTTTAAAACAGATATTGTTTGTTTCAAAAACCTTTGCTTTCAAAAATTATTATTAATGAATAAGTGATATTTGCATAAAAAATAAGGCAGAGTATAATAGAGCACAAACAAAAATTGGTCCAAATATGATTTTATTCAAAGATGGAAACTTGCGAAAGGCAAAGTCCCATAGCGTAATTACAATTTGGAAAAATGGCAATATAAGCAAAGGTTTACAAATATCTAACGATCATCCAGTCCTAACTAGCTAAGAGTCGGTCTGAAACGCCGTCTTTGACGAGAGTAGTAGAGAATGGGCCTTTTTGACAATATTCTGCATGTAGTGACAACTCCTGATGCAGTAAAATGCCTTTGTTGCTCATTTTTTGTCTAAGTCGCCTTTCCAGGTTTTCGGCTTAACGAGTTTTTATTTTATTTTGTTATATCCCTAATTTTTTGCCTGGATCTCCTTCATAGGTTATGATCCACTGAGACGCCCCCTTTTTTCTTAAGTTGCCTTTCTAGGCTTTCAACTTAGCGGGTTTTTTAGGCATAATATTTTCTTACTGCATCTGAGTTCACGGGATGAGGGAGTTGTTCACCATCCATCGTTGTAAGGATCAAAGAGCCTCCAGAAAAGACCGCCTTTACAATGAATGGAACATCGTAGTTTGGCATCCATTTTCCGCGCATGTCTCGATGTACTGGCAGAATCTTTTTGAGTACCGACTCACCCTCTCTATATTCTTTGACCTGGACTCTTTGGTCGAAGGCTCTCTTCATTCTTTTTTAGTAGAGCTGATTGTGGCACATCGCTGTCATCCTCTTCTCGTCAATGAGATTCAGAGTATCGAATATTTCTTTCGCCAATTCAGCTTCCTTGAGCTTAGCTTCCATTAGGATCCTTAACAAAGGTATTTCAACCTCAATAGGTAATACTACGTCCATCCCATATACCAGGGAGAAAAGGGTTGCCCCTGTTGAAGTGCGAACAGATGTTCTATATCTGTGTAGCGTGAATGGCAACATTTCAAGCAAATCTTCATAGGTCACTACCATTTTCTGCATAATCTTTTTGATATTTTTATTTGCAGCTTCCAAGGTGCCATTCATCTTAGGCTGCTAAGGAGAAGAGTTGTGATGTTTAATTTTGAAATTGTCACAGAGCTCTTTCATTGTTTTGTTGTTGAGGTTTGTCCCATTATCTGTGATGATCTAGTCAGGGATTCCGTAATGATAGATAATCTCCTTTTTAATGAACTGGGCAACCACTTGCTTGGTCACGTTAGTGTAGGATGCATCTTGTACACATTTGGTGAAGTAGTTGATAGCGACGAGGATGAACCGATGACTGTTGGACGCTTTGGGCTCGATTGCCCCAATCATGTCATTGCCCCACATTGAGAACGATCAAGATGACGATAGCACATTCAGAGGATGAGGTGGTCCATGCACCTTGTCTGCATAAACCTGGCAATTATGGCACTTTTGGGAAAATAGGATATAGTCAGTCTCTAAAGTCAACCAGTAATAACCAACCATCAAGATTTTCTTTGCCATGGCATGGCCGCTTGCGTGAGTACCGAAGGTACCTTCATGAATTTCCTTCATAAGTAAGACCATGTCGTGATTTCTTTTATACAGAACGTTATTTCTAATGAAGAACTTTGATGAAAATCTCCGTACAGCTCTCTTATCAATTTTAGAGGAATTGACCGGGTACTCTTGATTTTGGAGGTAATTTTTGATGTCGTAAAACCATGGTTTTCCATCAAATTCTTCTTCAGCCATCATGACATATGTTGGTGTAGTCTTTCTTTCAATGCAGATCAAAGGAGCCTCGTTGACGTACTTGACCTTCCACATTGATGCTAGCATGGCTAAAGCATCAACAATATGATTTTCAGACCTCGAGACATGTCTAAAAGTGATCTCATCAAAATACTCGATCATCTCCAAAATGTAGTCTTTGTAAAGAATCAGTTTTTCATCTCGGGTCTCCAATTCGCCCTTGAGTTGATAAATCACCAAGGCATAGTCGCCAATTACTTCTAGAATCTTAATGCGGAGGTCAATGGCAATTTCAAGACCTAAGATGCAGGCCTCATACTCAGCTATGTTGTTTGTGCATTTGAAGCATAATCTGGCAGTAACCGCAATATATCCTCCAGTAGGATTTTCCAGAACAGCACCAACACCATGAACTTTTTTGTTAGATGCACCATAGAACATCATCTTCCAACGTGATCCAGGTTCAGGACCCTCTTCAGGATCGGGTTCTTCTTTAGCTTTGTAAAGAGCATGACATCTTCGTCGGGGAAATCAAATTTGAGCGGCTTATAATCCTCAACAGATTGGTCAGAAAGGTAGTCTAATAAGACACTTCCTTTTATTGACTTTTGTGCAACATATTGGATGTTATACTCTAAAAAGAGCATGTTCCATTTTGGATATCAATAGAGTAGTGTGATAAATCATGCACTGCCTCAGACGTTTGGCCGCCCAAACCAGCGCACAACAAGCTTTTTCCAACGGAGAGTAACGACTCTCACAATCGATGAACCTCTTGCTCAAGTAGTAGATTGCATGCTCTTTCTTCCCTGACTCATCTGTTTTGCCCAAGACACAACCCATTAATTCTTCGAGCACAGTCATGTACATGAAGAGATGTCTTCCAGGCACATGAGGGATCAATATTGGAGGTTCTTTGAGGTATCCCTTAATCTTTTCAAATGCCAACTTGCAACTCTCGTTCCATACAACCGCTTGATCCTTTCATAACAACTTAAAGATTGGCGTGCACGTAGGAGTCAAGTTGGAGATGAACCTGGAAATATAGTTCAGTCTGCCAAGGAATCCTCTGACCTGTTTCTCAGTTTGTGGTGCAGGCAATTCCTAGATGGCTCGTACCTTGTCGGGATCCACTTCGATTCCATGTTGACTAACGATGAAGCCGAGTAATTTTCCGAATCTGACTCTAAAGGTACATTTGGCAGGATTTAGTATCAATTGATACCTCCTAAGTCTTTTGAATAACTTCAACAGATGATCAAGGTGATCTTCTTCTTTTTGAGACTTGGCTATCATGTCATCGACACAAACTTAATTCTCCTGGTGCATCATGTCATGAAATAACGCCACCATGGCTCGTTGATATGTGGCCCCGACATTCTTTAGTCCAAAAGGCCTAACCTTATAACAATAAGTGCCCCAAGGTGTGATGAAGGTTGTTTTTTCCATATCGGTTGGGTCCATTTTTATCTGGTTGTAGCCGGAGAAACCATCAATGAATGAAAATACTGAAAAGCTGGTTGTGTTATCCATCAAAGTGTCGATATGTAGCAGAGGGAAATCGTCCTTCGGACTGGATTTATTCAGATCCCTGTAGTCTATGCACATTCTGACTTTGCCATCCTTTTTAGGTACGGATACAATGTTGGCCACCCATTCTGGGTACTTTGACACTGCTAAAAAACCTGTGTCAATTTGTTTTTTGATCTCATCTTTGATCTTGAGAGCCATGTCAGGTCTGAATCTTCGAAGCTTTTGCTTAACCAGAGGACACTCTGGTTTAAGAGGGAGCTTATGCATTAGAATGTCGATATCCAACCCAGGCATATCTTGGTAGGACCAAGCAAACACGAATGTATACTCTTTGAGAAGAATCATCAGTATACCTTTAACCTTTGCCCCTAGTGATGCCTCAATTTCGACCTCTTTTATCTCTTCTTCGGAGCCCAAGTTGATGACGTCAATCTGTTTTTTGTAGGGTTGAAGATAGGCATCCTCGTACTCAGTTATTTTTATCAACTCTTCAGTGACTTCAGAATCCTAATCACTCTCGTTTTCGACTTAGAATACCGGTGAATCAAAATCAGAAAGAACTGGATGATCATCAGATCTGGCGGGTGATGGAGGTTCTCTGCATGTGTTGAATGGGCTTAAAATGAGCAAACACACACAAGGAGATGCAGATGATGAGTTCTTTTTAGGTTTTTTTCAAAAAGATTGCCATATTTTCCTTTTTTTACAAAAAAGTGAAAACAATAAAAATGCAATGAACAACAAAAATGGAGTTTAACAAAACACTCATTCATTAATTGATATTTTAATTTCAAAAGTGTGGCCCATACAAAATTATCCATTGGCCCCGGGCACGACCAAGGATTTAAAACAAAGAAAATGCTAACAAGCAAAAAAAAACAAATTACTCGAAGAGAGGTTATATGATGGAGATTTCTACGGCCTCCCAGTTATACAGAAAGGCTTCGCCTCAGAACACCAGGCCGTCTATGCAGCTCACTTCATCGTCCTCTTTGATAACGTGTATTTGAACACCTCCACTTATGAAGATCTCCTTCAGGGTCTTCAGGCGCTTGCCGTTGATTTATGATTCTTCATCTAGGGTTGGTTTGTAACCCAAACCTTGTCGGTCATTCTTCGCTTGAGCGTTGACTTCGATTATCTCTCCCCGCCCTTGTGAATGTCCTTCCTTTATGGCATTTTTAATGCTCTGGATGAAGGCGATAGATGGACCGCGTGTAATGAAAGCGTCCTCAACCAACACAGCATGTGCAATATCTAATGCTTGGGAAGTGTTGCACCCTAAATTTTGACCCCTTAGATCCTCATCATCATTGTAGGATCATATTTGTTTGATTAACTAACCTTAACCCATTTTCAGTTTATCTTTGTTAAGATGCAGACGAATTAGGGTTCCGTACCGTCAAAATCGAGGCTTGAATGGTTTGATCAATCAATGTTTTGGATTGATCCAACTTCAAACAAGATCAAAGATAATACATTGGGTCAAGTATGAATTCAATTTGAGGTGGTTACCCGGGAATCGAGAGCAGTGCAATTCAAGACACCCGATTAGGGTTTCGATTAGAAAAAGTCAACTGTAGTTTGACTTTTGATTCATAGAGTATTTCAATGGTGGGATAAAGGTCCATTAAGCTCCTATGGCTTAGTAAAGTCCATCTAAAGAGTTTTAAGTCCTCAGGACGCCAGGATCATCGACAGTCGACTCGTTAGTCACCGATCGATCGAACGGATGATTGAAAAGTCAACTCTTTAACAATAAGGAATTTGACATCAAGATGTGAATCAAAAATGTTCCTTATGTCATATTACACCTCCCCATAAAATTTCATGACCATTGTATCAAGGGTGAAGAAGTAATTGCAAAAATCGGGAATTTGGGTTTCGAAAGGGGCAAGATCATAACTCCTCAACCACACTTCCAATTGAAGTGGTTCAAAGCTCATTGGAAATCTCTTGACAAATCCTACAAAAGCCTCAAAGTGGTCCATGATAAAAAAAATACATAGAATTGGAGTTATAGCAAAATTCATTTTTGAAGGGGAAATAACTTAGAAAAAATCTAAGTTATTTAGCACTTGTAAGTGGTTTTTTCAGAAACTTTGAAGGGTTTTTCAACCTAGTTCCATCAAGAATTTGGAAATTCCCAAAACATGAAAGTTGTAGAGATACTTAAGGGATTTCCAAATTAGGCTAGAACTCCTCAATAGCATGTTTGAGCAGGAAGTTATGCACCATAGAAGTTGGGTCTGTCAACACTTGAAACCACACTCCAACACTTCCCAAAAATCAGTTTTTCACAACTTGAGATCTCCTTAGCCCTTGGATCATGATTCAATACAATATTCAGATGTGTAGAGGAAAGGAAATGCATAAAATGTAAGGTTTGGAGAGAGAGAGGTAGGTTGCAACTTGGCATTATTTTAATAAAATGTGTAAGAAGGAGAGAGAAACTTTTCATGCCAAGGATGTGCACCTGGCTCACCCTACCTCCATAGATCATCTCAGTCACTTCATGTCCATCTCCACTTGAGTTTTCTGATCTCCATTGAATCATGGAACTGATAGGAGAAGCTCTTGCAAGATTTATTTGAAAATCTCATGAAAACTCCCTCCAAAAGTGGTAAATGACCAAGGTTGCCCTCACTCTTGTTTGGTTATAAATAGAGGACTCTTCAATGAGTCTAGACACACCAGAGCAATCTCAAAAGACCATAGCTCTCACTCTCCTCTCAATCCTCAAGAATTTCAAAAACTTCAAAACCTCCATTTTTACCAAAAAACTGTCTTGAGCAAAACTCTGCTCAAGACCAGTTCCATCTCTTCCAAACCTCTAAAAAGCATCCACAAAAACCCTAAATATAATATAGAAGGTGTCTATACATTCAAACCTCTCAAAAACACCACTTTGCAAAAAGTCAACTTTCACACTAAGAAAGTTTGACCACCACCCTCAAAACTTGCCAAATCCTTGTACAAGTTGATTCTTGCTATCCTAAGCATCCACACACCTCACATATGTCATATTACAACTGTCTAAAGTATTGAAAACCAACTGGAAATCCCCTAACTCCAACTGTCTTAAAGTTTGGTCTTGTTGCTTCAAGAGGAAGTAAGTTTCATATCATTGCAAAGGAAGGAGCATCTCTGGGTTTCTAAGCTTTTTAGCTTGTTCAAGGTTGGTCAACAAGAGGTATGTGATGTTCTAACTGTCTAGAAATCATACATTGTCATGTATTGTCATTTTATGATGGTTTGTGTGAAAATGTACCATGGCTGCCCTATTATGTTTCTTTGTCAAGAATCCTATTTTTGTGATCATAATGTTTATTTTGTCAATACATTGTCATTTGTAAATGATGTATGGATGTTAGATTGTAAGTTTGTGCCTTATTATGATGTTTAGGCTTGTTAGTGAGTTTTTGGTCATTTGGTGGTTTTAGGATTCAAACTTGAAAATGTAGTATGCTTGCCCTAGAACCATAAATCTTGGCTCACTATTAGGATAGGTAGATGACTTGTAAGATTGCTCATAGGATCCCCCTGCCCTAGATCATGTTTGAATCTATTGTGGCACTCGTTTCACACTTATGATATTTTTGGTGTCATTCTAGCTTTACCACTATTAAATTGTGTAGTGGACTGTTGTGCTTGCCATGAGTGTATCTCATTTTATTCTAAGTCTTTTCTTAAAGCTTACATCTTACTTGCTTGTTTGATTTGGGTGAATGATGAGAAACATGAAACTTAGCCATTAGGGCCTGTCATGAGATCTTGTTGGTTTTGCTGTCAAAATTGGATAGGCATACCATTTCTGGTTTAGAGCAGTTGGTACTTGTTTTTAGATTGGAGAATCATTTGTCATTATGTTTCGGAGATGTATGATGTGCCTATATGTTCAAATCTTCATTATGTGTTCAAAATGCTTTCTCATTCCTCCACTTGCATTTCAAAACCTCATTAATGCCACACACATACCATTTTCTGTTTCAACCAATTTCTACTTGACCTATGTGCCTAATATCATTCCCTTACTTATTTGAAATGTGTGTGTGATACCAAAACCTCCCATCTTTCATGAACTGACCAGCTGCCCTAATATGTTGATGTTTTTGCATTTCTTGAGCCTTAATGTGCTTCCTTTTGTGTGATGTTGATTTGAACTGGTGTGTAAGCATATATATGTCTATTGTCATATTTATAATGTGTATGGATGTTTATTTTGGTTTGGAACTCATCAATTTGAAAAATGCCCCTGCTGCCACATCATGTATGCCAAGACAGTTTTTTTTCAAATTCATACCATTTTGCCAATTTTCATTCTAGTTGTCATATGCTCATTCTTGAAGTTGAAACTCATTCCTTGTCATGATAATGATGTGTACACTTGGTTTATTGGATCTATTCTTGCTTGTTTTCACAATTCCACTCCCAATTGCATTTTTACACCAAATGTGCCACAACATACCAAATGGCTGCTCTGTTTGTGTATGCCTATTGTTTTGAGTTGTAACTCATTTATGTTCATTATTATAAGGTGTGAGGATGATTGAATTGACCTATGTGTACCTGCATTTGCATTTCACCCTCAAACTGCTCCTTTTAAGCTAAAACATGCCATGAATATACCAATTTCTTTCTTGCTTGCAAGGTGCCTAATTTCTGAGTTGTACCTCATTGTTCTATGCATCTATGATGTGTGTGTGTGTGATGGTTGTCAACATGAGACCTTGGTTGCAGCTGGACCAGTTTGTACCACCTGTTGCTAACAGTTTTGAAAACCACTAGGGCACACACTTCATTTTTTTGGGCTTGATTTGTTTTAGGATAACTCATTCAACATTGGACTTCTAATAGCATTTGAAATTTGTATGTGCATGAATCAATCATTTTTAGCATGTTTCACTTTTCTGTCATGACAACCCCTCATACATGTTTGACAATTGTGGCTTGATAACCATTGCCTTGTTATGTGCATTCCATGAGTATCTCAAGTTGCTAACATCATTCCCTATTGCATTTGAAACTTGCTGTATACATTTTTCTGAGCTCAAGCTGTTCCAATCTTGTTGTTTTCAAATATTGCATTGTATTGTGTTAAGTGAGTAGTTAATGGTTGACTTTCAATTCCTTGATGTTTGTGAACAATTTTAAAGCATGGACACACTTTATATGATGTTTGAAGATTGTATGTGAGACTAATTTAAACAGATCATGCTTCCTCTTTGCTTTGGCTTTCAACTTGCATCTTTCATTTCCAATTTTCACTTAGCATAACAGTTGTGCTTTGATGTGTATATTGCCATGCTATGTTCTGCCTGAGTATTGTTGATTGATGTGTTTGGTTTGAGTGCATCTCCATAGACATGATTAGGATCTATAGGCCATGTGCACAAATTGAATTTTGTTCAATCTTCCCATTTTGTCTTGACAGTGACAGCATTTTCATGCTTCATGTTGCAATTCATGTGCCAATTATATGTTTGTTGATCTTTGCTTGAGCCTTAAGGGTGCAACACCTCTGTTATGACATATATGTTGTGTGTGAAAAGTTTTTCACATGTATTGGAACTCATAATTGTTTGTAATTTTCAAAATGCATGTCCTTTCACCAACATTGCAGCTGTCATAGGTTTTTGAAATACACTTGGTTTGTAAACTTCTTTATGGTTTAGACACATTCTATATGTTGTTTTGAGCATGTATGTATGGTTTCTTCACTCCAATTTGGCCTGTTTCATAAACTCACTATCTCACTTGCCATGTCTTGATTTTCACCTCAGTTTCACATAGCAGTTAGATTTGCACCTCATAAGTAATTTGTTTGAGTGCATGAGCATGATATGTAGGATATTTGAGTTGTGTTTGAGCCTTTTCTCTGACCATAGCATGATTGGTTTGTCCATTTGCTTCATAAATGCATTTTTCATTAAAATTGCAACTACCCATCGTGTTTTTATTTCAAGACATGTTTTCAAAATTCTACCTGGACCATCCTCTTCCTTGTTTAAAAACACACAAAATTGATCTAAGGTTTGCTTGATTTGGTTGAGAAATGAGTGAGTTGGATATCAAAACGTATTTGTGAACTTGCCTTGTTTTGCTTCATTTTGTGCCCAGAAATTTAACACACCAAGCCATATATATTTATGGGGGTGGCTATATCAACGGATGTATAGCCACCCCAGTGGTAGAAGCCTTGCCCATAAACACGCCTATCATTGCCTGAACCTGGGTTCGATCCCTGAGAAGGATCAACCCTTTTTCTTTTTTTCCTCTTTTCATATTTTTCATGCTTCACCTTGTTTCTACCTAGATAGCACGCGCATGCATGCTCTAGTGGCCAGGTTACTTGCCTGCAAGCTGGAGGGCGTGGGTTCAACTCCCACCCCTTGCATTTTCTTTTAATTTTTATTTGTTAATATTGTTTTGTGCATTTAAAATCATGAAACTTCAAATAATCACAACTCTCTCATTTTGCATCCTATTTTGCTCATTCTTTTTGCATTATGATTGTTATGATGTCTACTTTTATATGATGTGAAAATATTACTTGTTGTCACAAATTGTGATACATTTTTCCCATATGGAAATTTGTTCATTTATTGTGATTAGTGATCCTACTTACAGTTGATCTCCTCTGAGCATGTTTGAATTTCTTGTGAGATTTTTATTCCCCTTGTTAGTTAACATGATAGGACACTCCCCTTTGGTTGTCACCATAATCTTGTCATACATTCCTCCTAAATTATGAGGTTAAACTGATTTAACTGTGTTTGATTATCATCTATGCACATTGTTGTCACATTTGTTATGCTTTGAACTTATGACATGCTTAAAATTATGATTTGTTCATATGGTTGTTACCTTTATCATGCTTCAATCTTTGTTAAGATATGCCCCAAATCTTTGTTAAGATGTTTGACTATTGGTTGTAACCATTGATATCATTTGAAGTATCTGCTTATTGTAATTTGCATGCTTACTAGTCTTAATCTTATTTCATCTTGCTCATCTGTTTATTGCTTTGTTAAGTACTTATTCCCTAAGTGATGAAACTTTTTAGTTCTCATCCAAGTTGTCTCTCTCTCTCCTTCCAAAGGAAAAGTCTCTCCCTTGACACTTGTGTCATTGGATAGCTCATTACCCTTCCTTGACTTTGTGAAGTCATCTTGAACATTAGTATAAGCCTTAGACTTTGCCTTAAGTCTAGAAAACCTACCTTCACTAGGTGTGTTCTTCAACTAGAACCCTAGGATAGAGTTTGTAAACTCTATGTAAGAATCATGGAAATGATTACTTACTCCCCTTTCTTGAGTGTTCAACATAGATCTAGAGAGTTTTGTGAAACTCTACCCAAACATGGATATGTTTGTTCCCCTTTGAACCTTGATCATAATCAAGTAATCTTCATCCCTAGTGAGGTGAACTATGATTGCTCTGATTCTATCCTAGTTAGGATACGTAGGCAGAGGACACAACGTCTTTGCGAGCAAACTTAGAAACTATCTTTAGGTTTCATCCTACACCCTTTACCCAACCCAAACCTTAGCAAACAGTTATAAACTTAGCATGCAAACAAACAAAAGGTTCCTGTAGAGTACTACAAATGTTTAGGATGTGAAATACCTACCCTAGGCATAACCAACCCCCGATCCCCGAATCTCTTAGCGTTGTTGTTACATCACGCAAAAGGTTCTTTCTTTCTTTAGACCTTTCCTTTGGATAAATTAAAGTCTGGTTGTGAATTTAAGAATTAAGATTCAAGTTAATCAATAGCTTGGTATCACGATTCTCACCGCAACAGAAATGACGACTTCACTGGGGATACGAATTTAAACTTGAGGGTTTAGCCTATTTTGTTTAATTGCATGCTATATTTGTGAATATTTGCTTAACATGTATATTTGTCAATATATTTGTTTGAATGTTGGATATTAGGTACTTTGAGTGGCGAAATTATGATAGGATGGTGGTATATTCAAGAAGGCTTATAGGGAGTTGATTCCCAACCAAGCTAACTTGAGAAACCACCGCTCAGTGTAGGCCCTCTTGAAAGTTTTAGTATTGTTGATCGAGTATTCGTGAAAACAATGCTACTTTCAATGAAGGAGCCCATGACACTGTGGACTTTTAGATTACACTTTACCCCACTTTGGCCTTATTAGGACGTAGTGCGATGGTTATAAGGAAGTATTTCCGAAATAGTTGATACGCGATACTAAACTCAGACGAGATTCTCTTGAAAATATTATCAATTACCATGTGATTTGGGAAATTGGTAATATCCGAAAGATGGGTTGATGACTCTGGGAACTTTATAGAACCCGTTCGGCAGGTACAATCAATCCATAGTACAATCTTTGAGGATGGGTAGACCCTTGGACTCATGCTTGTCCTTAAACCTAAGCTTGTGTTGTGTGCATATGCATTTGCTTGTGTTTGTGCATCTCGCATTCATATCATCATATCATCATATCATCA
The DNA here is from genome assembly GCA_963859935.3 of Lathyrus sativus. Classification (NCBI taxonomy): domain Eukaryota; kingdom Viridiplantae; phylum Streptophyta; class Magnoliopsida; order Fabales; family Fabaceae; genus Lathyrus; species Lathyrus sativus. The sequence continues at coordinate 57,878,878 of OZ012737.1, read as the reverse complement.
TATGGTTTCATGGAACTCAGACTTTGTTGTTTGTAAACATCAGAGGTCGTCATGAACAGTGAGATAAAGAAAACTTTGAAGTACACTTACAAGGGTTTTAACCTAGATGACATGAAAAGGTTGAGCACCTTAGTGACAGATCCAGAGGGATTTCAAAGTCGGTATGGGAAGTTGTTGCTACTCTTGAAGATAAAAATGGATAGTAGACTTCTTTCTACTCTTCTCCAGTTTTATGATCCGCTCTACAATGTTTCACATTCCCTGATTATCAACTAGTGCCCACACTAGAAGAGTATTCTCAGTTGATTGGATTGCCCATTCTTGAAGATTCTCCTTTTCCAATTGTGGAGAAGGACCCTAAAGAACAAGATATCGCCAAGGCTACGCGTTTGGGAGTGGTTGATATTAAAAAGAATCTGATTACAAAAGGAGGAGTCTTTGGTTTAAAAGCAGAATTCTTGGTTGAGAAAGCTCAGTATTATGTAGATCATTTAAGCATGGATGCATTCGAGGCTATCCTTGCCTTGCTAATCTACGGTATCTTCTTGTTCCCGAGCTTTGAGAATTTTGTGGACCTCAATGCCATTAAGATTTTCTTGAAGAAGAATCTTGTGCCTACCTTGTTAGCAGACACATATCATTCTGTTCATCTGAGGAATTTTCACAATGGAGGGATGCTCACTTGTTGCGCTCCTTTGTTATACAAATGGTTCACCTCACACTTGCCCAAAGCCAATTCTTTTTGGGATCTAAAGAAAGGATGGTGGTCACAAAAGATCATGGCTCTTACCCACTCCGATATTTATTGGTATAGTCATGACTATGATGGGACAATGATTATTGACAATTGTGGGGATTTTGGCAATGTACCTCTTCTCAGCGCTAATGGAGGAATCAACTATAATCCAATACTCGCCCGCCGACAATTGGGATACCCGTTAAAAGAGAAAACCAATAGTGTTCAAGTGGAAAACATCTTCTTCAAAGAAGAGGAAGATAGTCAAGGACTAAAAGAGAAGATTCTAGAGGCTTGGAAGCATCTACACGAGAAAGGGAAGAAGGATCTTGGAAGACTCAACTGTGTCTCTTTGGAACCTTACCTTCAATGGGTTCGAAAAAGAGCCATTACACTAAGGATGCCTTATCCTAAGCAAGAGCCTATGGTCTTGAAGGAAGAACGCCCGTTAGTATTCATGTCTAAAGAAGAAAAGTTGAGGATTGCTTTGGTCAAAGCACAACAAACTGAAGAAGCTTGGAAGCATAAGTATCAAATAGTTGTCGAAGAAAATGCGGAGCTCCAGAAACAACTCCAGTTGAAAGACGAAGAAATCCTCTCTTGTAAGAAGAGGAAGGCACTAGAAGAACCTTATGAGCCTCATTCTAATCCATGGAAGATAATTGTGGACAGACTCATCTTTGAGAAAACTCATATGGAAAGAAAGACCGAGAAGCTCAATCTAAGGCTACTAGGGGAACCTTGATAGGATTCATTTTAGCTGTTGTTTAAAACTCTTGTAAGGGGAAACAATGTTTTGTAATCCATTTTGTTAATCAATTAAATGGAGACTTCTGATGTTGGTAAATGTCTGAGTTCCATGACACCATTTGCATTTGCATTTGCACTTCTTCTAACCATTCAAGGAAATTCATTTTTTCTTTTTGCAGATAATAACATGGTAAGGAGAGACATGCTTCGGGTTCCAGATCTGAGATTGGGCCGTCTAAGGATGTTAACAAGACTTGTCCGAAATCCCGCTGCTTTCATAGTCAAATATGGGGACCTATTGCCGTTGATAAGTGCTCCGATCATCAAGCCCATGCTACAAGCTCTGGTTGAATTCTACGATATAACCTACCACTGCTTCGTATTTCCAGACTTTCAGCTGCTCCCAACCATCGAGGAGTATACTGATTATCTAAAGATTCCATGGACTTTTACGCTCCCTTATGGAAAACCAAAGAAGAAGGACTTGGCTAAAGCCCTACATATCAAGATAGAGGACTTACCACCGATGAGAGCGAAAGGGGGGTGGTACGGAATGGATGCCAGGCCTCTAATGGAGATGGCTGAGTATCATTATGAAAGCAGAAACCTAGGAATTTTTAAGGCGATTCTGGCATTACTGATATATGGACTGTATCTTTTTCCAAGCAGTTACGACTTCATCAGCGAAGAGGCGATCCGCCTCTTCATCATCAAAAATCCGGTCAACGCAATACTGGCTGACACTTATGTGGTCATCCACTGTTTCATCTTGTATGATCGTGGGCAATTCTCATGTTGTCTTGCACTACTCGACCGATGGTTTACTTCTCATCTGCCAAGGACTCATATCCTTTGGAGGCTTCCTACCAAAAGCGCATAGGTTTCTAAACTCGTCACTCTCAGACACCATGACATCACATGGTATGACACCAGCCTTGGTGACCAAGTCATGATTCCTAGTTATGGAGATTTCCCCAATGTGCCTCTCATTGGGATAGAAGGGGTGATCACTTATAATCCTGTCCTCGCCCGGCGTCAACATGGGTATCCTACTGGACCAGAGCTCGAACCAGAACTGTTGAGGCCTTGCTTCTGCGAGACGGGTCGCAACCAAGAACTAGAAGCTAATGCTCAATATGCTCAAATAGATCCGCACATCTTGGGCCTAACTCCAATGGAGAATGCAAGCTGTTTAACCACCAGGGGGTACCTGCTATGGTCAAAAGAAATCGCCTTAAACATGTTCTACACTCATGACTATGAGATAACCATGGAGCCTGAGGTCCCTGCAACTAGGGAGGAGCTAAAATACACTTTGATCAAAGTGCAAAGAGAGAACGAAGACCTGTGGGAGATTATCCGCCAAGACCAAGTTCATGTCAGAGTCCAAGAAGGAGAAGGGTCGTCTTGTTAGATTGATCTTTGTTTCACCATTTCCCCGCTTTCCCTAAAAGGATTGAAATCCTATTGTTGCATTTACTTTCATTTTCTTGTAAGAAAGGTCTTTCTTTTTAGCAAGGGTCACTCTATTGTAATATATTTCCAGCTATCAAATGAAAAACGCTTTTTAAGCATGTCGTTACATGTTGTTCTAACTTTTTGTTTGTAAACAAAAAATTGGGTTTCCTTGAATGGTTTATGCATCCGCATTTGCATTTGCATTCACATGTCGTCCTGCATCGGTCTTGCATCTGGGTTCCGCAACTCATCCTTTGTTCTTGTCCAGAGAAAGAGAGAAGGAGTCACGCTAAGTACTCACAGATACAACACACGATCCCGAGCTCAAACCAAGATGGCAGATAACGACCAGAGGTTTGATCAAATCGATAATGACATCGAAGGGATCAAAGGGGACGTCAGCCAGATCATGGAAGTCCTCAACATAATCAAAGCAAAGATGGATACAAAACCTACAGTAATCTCCGAAGTTGCCACAGCAGCGACCAATGTCACCGTAGCTCCTGTTACTTCAGCAGAGTTTCCCTACAGCATGTCCCGGGATTTTGTGCCGCCATTCAACAATATGCAATCTTCGAGTCTCAATCCCCTGTTCGACTCAACAATCAGAAACCCTATTTTTACTCAAGAGGGTGGACCTACCGCAGTGCGACCAGTATTCGCCAATCAACAACCGATCTTTGATGTACCCTACAGATCTGAAGCCGAGGACGAAAAACACGAAAAATTAAGAGTGGATATGGACATCATGGCCAAGAGGATGAGGGCCATTGAAGGAAGCCATGTCTTTGGATCTGATGCCAAGGACCTATGCCTGGTATCTGGATTGGTATTTCCACAGAAATTTAAAATGCCGGTATTCGACAAATATGAGGGAACCACTTGTCCTAAGGTACACCTCATCATGTACTGTAGGCGGATGGCTCCGCATATTGAAAATGACAAGCTGTTAGTACACTGTTTCCAAGATAGTCTTAAAGGGGCTTCGGATAAGTGGTATCTCAGTTTAGATCAAGAGAAGATCCATAGTTTCCAAGACCTTTCAGATGCTTTTATTCAACAGTACAAGTACAACATGGACTTAGCTCCCGACCACCATCAGCTTCTCAGCATGACGCAGAAAAATACTAAAACCTTTAAGGAGTATGCGCAAAGATGGCGCGGAACTGCAGCACAAGTAGAGCCTCCCCTTACTGAAAAGGAGTTGGCAGATTGGTTTGTGGACACAGTTCGGCCAGAATTCTATGAACGTTTGATCAACAGTGTTACAATAAATTTCTCTGATATTGTGGCAGTGGGGGTCAAGGTGGAAGCAGGTTTAAAGAGTGGAAAAGTGACCATTCCAAATATTACCTCAAGCGTCAGCACAACAAAGAAGCCAGTCAGTAATTTCCACAAAAAGAAAGAGGGAGAGGTGAGTGTAATCACATATGGAAAGAAAGCACAAAGCTCCCGAAGCCATCACCAACAGTACCAACCATCATATGTGGCAGCAGTGACCCCGGTTTTTCAACCTTCATGACAACATGGTCCCCAACCTGGGGCATCCAGCAATCAGCACCAGTATCAGCCTGGCAATCAGCAACAATACCAGCAGCCGCAGGGTCAACAACCTCAGAACAGGGCTCCGAGGGCAAATTATCAAGCAAATAGGCCAAAAATACAGCCCATTCCCATGAGCTACACCGACCTGTTTCCCATGTTAATAGAAAGAGGGCTGGTCAAAACAAGAAAATTAGGTGCTCCACCTAATCCACTCCCGTTCTATTACAATGCAAATGCTAGTTGCCTATTTCATGAGAATGCTCTAGGCCACGATCTCGAAGGCTGCTTCACCCTTCAGCATCTAGTTCGTGAACTAATTGAAAAAAGAATTATATCCTTCAAAGATAATCACCCCAACGTAAAGAGCAATCCTCTGCCAAATCATGGTGGAGTCAACACCATTAATGAAGAAGGGGAGGGGTCAGAAGACAAGAAAGTTACCATTGTTGGTGAGATCAAAGTTCCATTAGCAGACCTACACAAATGCCTTGCTCAGGCATGGTCACTCAAGACGTCTCACGAAGATTGCAAAGAATGTATGCTGAATCCCGAGGGTTATGACGCTGTGAAAAAAGACATTTGGGCCATGATTGAACAGGGAATGATAGAAATCACTCACCGGAAAAAGGAAGAAGATGTGGCGGTCATCGAACCTGTGTTTAACATACCAGGAGAACCCAACAAAAGAGTCGTATTCATAGATGATAATAGAAACAAAAACTACAAGAACGTCCGGCCAGTATTCCGCGATGATGCACCCCCGAAATTCGGGAGGGGACAGACCAGGTTCGAACCGAGGGGAGGATCCAAGCCTCACCCAAGAGCTGTGACACCAAAACAAGACTACTCATGGTGCGAAGGGATTTTCAAAGACAAGAAACCAGTAAATGTGGCCAACATTGCCGGTGGAAGCAAAATGACCCGGAGTGGCCGCATCTACCAACCTCGAACATATAATGTAGCTCCTCCACCAGCAGTTTCTGTTCAAAAAGTTCCTGTTCCTTAGAAGCCCGTGCCCGAGGCAGTCGCCAATAAAGAACCTTTAGTTAAAGAAAAAGAAAGCCTCAAGAACGATGAAGAAGAATTCTTGAGAATCATTCGATGAAGTGATTATAGGGTGGTGGACCAACTAAATCAAACACCTCTAAGATCTCAGTCATGGCTTTACTTTTAACCTCTCCGGCACACTGCCAGGCGTTGCTTAAAATCCTGACACAGGCCCACGTCACTAAAGATATTACAGTGGGACAGTTTGACTCCATTGTAGCAAATATCACTGCCTGCAACACCTTGAGCTTTGACGACAACGACCTGACAGCTGAGAAGCGTAAGCACAATCGTGCTCTACATGTGTCAGTCAAATGTGAAGAGGATACGATGTCTCGAGTGCTTGTCGACACAGGATCAACACTCAACGTAATGCCTAAGAGGACTTTGGCCAAGCTGGCGTATCAAGGTGCTACTATGAGACCAACTTCTCTCATAGTCAAGGCATTTGACGGATCCAGGAGAACCGTGATAGGAGAAGTTGATCTTCCTATCCTAATTGGACCATAAATCTTCAAAGTCACCTTCCAGGTGATGGACATTAATCCGGTCTACAGTTGTCTACTGGGAAGACCATGGATTCACACAGCTGGCGCTGCCACTTCCACTCTCCACCAAAAAATGAAGTTTGTCGTGGATGACCAGTTGGTCATTGTCCAAGGAGAAGAAGACTTAATAGAAAGCAACTTGTCATCGTTCCGGTATATTGAGGCTGATGAAGACTCCCTCGAGACGGCCTTCCAAGCACTAGAAATAGCTCACACTGTTCTAGTTGATGAATCGGACATCACCCGTGGGCCATCATTTACCTCTGCTTAAAGTATTAAGGCGGCACTGAAAACTGGAGTCCCATTGGGATGGGGAGAGGTCATCAAAGTTAATGCTCGAGCCAAAAATGATCGACAAGGTTTAGGTTACAAGCCAACTCCCGAAGGCGAGCCAGAAGAAAGCAACATGAAGAAGAAGTCTTTGAATGAGATATTCACCAGTGGCGGCATGCAAGTCAATGCCATTATTGCTGAAGATTAAGATGGTAATCTGGATCATCTAATAACTAGAGGAGGAGCAGCGTTGCGCAATTGGGAGGCTATGGAAGTTCCCATCTTTTTATCTTTAGAGTAATTCACTCTGCTTGTTAGCTTTGTGTTTTTCTTTAAAAAATTCCTGGTCTTGCCCAAGGCCTGCGAATTATTTTGTATTGGGCCACTTTGCAAATTTGAAAATCATTAATGAAAAAGTGTTTTTGTTAAAACTCTTGCTATTTGTTTGTGCATCATTTTCACTCTTTTTGTTAAAAGAAAAATGGCAATCCTTTTGAAAAAATAAAATAAAAACAACCCTTCATCTGCATGTCTGTGTGTGTGTGTCTAATTGTTCCAAAATAAAACATGCAGAATACCTCCATCAACCACAGAATCCTATGATCCTTCGGATCCTTCTACTAGCGGTTCATTTGTCTTTCAAGCTGAAGAATAGAATGACGAAGAGTTAGAAGTCCCAGAAGAGTTAAAGAGAATGGCTGAATACGAAGATGTTTATCTCCAACCCCACAAAGAGAAGACTGAAGTCATCAACTTGGGGTCAGAAGAAGAAAAAAGAGAAGTCAAGATTGGGGCATCATTAAGGCCAGAGATCAAAGACAAGATGATAACAATCCTCAGAGATTTTGTTGACATATTCGCTTGGTCCTACCAAGATATGCCAGGGTTGGATACTGACATTGTCATGCACAAGCTCCCCCTGAAGCCAAAATATCCTCCGGTCAAGCAAAAGCTTCGCAGGTCAAGACCCGACATGGCTCTTAAAATCCGAGATGAGGTCAAAAAGTAAATTGACGCCGGCTTTTTAGCAGTATCCAAGTATCCAGAATGGGCGGCAAACATTGTACCAGTCCCGAAGAAGGATGGCAAGGTCAGGATGTGCGTTGACTACAGGGATTTAAACAAAGCAAGTCCAAAGGACGACTTCCCTCTACCACACATTGACACTCTGGTCGATAACACAACAAGCTTTGCGGTATTCTCATTCATGGACGGATTTTCGGGTTATAACCAGATAAAAATGGATCCAAATGACATGGAGAAAACAACCTTCATCACACCCTGGGGCACCTATTGTTATAAGGTTATGCCTTTTGGTTTGAAGAACGCAGGGGCAACGTATCAGAGATCTATGGTCACACTCTTTCATGATATGATGCACAAAGAAATTGAAGTATACGTGGATGATATGATTGCGAAATCCCAAAGTGAAGAAGACCACTTGGATCATCTGCTGAAGCTATTCGAGAGACTCCGAAAGTATCAACTAAGGTTAAATCCAGCAAAATGAACCTTCGGAGTTTGCTCAGGCAAGTTACTTGGTTTCATCGTTAGTCAACGAGGAATCGAAGTAGATCCCGACAAAGTTAAGGCAATTCAGGAGATGCCTGCTCCCAAAACAGAGAAACAAGTCAGAGGCTTCCTCGGACGTCTGAATTACATCTCCAGATTCATCTCCAATCTGACCCCTACTTGCACGCCGATCTTCAAGTTGTTACAAAAAGATCAAACACTAGTATGGAATGAAAACTGCCAGGCCGCATTTGAGAAAATCAAGCAGTACTTGCAAGAACCTCCAGTGTTGATTCCTCCGGTACCCGGAAGGCCTTTGTTCATGTATATGACGGTACTAGAAGATTCAATGGGCTGTGTCTTAGGCCAGACTGACGAGTCAGGGAAAAAGGAACACGCAATCTATTATCTAAGCAAGAAGTTCACTGATTGCGAGAGTCGTTACTCTCCCCTGGAAAAAGCCTGCTGTGCGTTAGCATGGGCCGCCAAATGTCTGAGGCAGTACATGATTTCTCACACCACAATGCTGATTTCTAAGATGGACCCCATCAAGTACATCTTTGAAAAGCCAGCTTAAACAGGAAGATTAGCCAGATGGCATATTCTCTTATCAGAGTACGATATCCAGTATGTGACTCAAAAATCTATCAAAGGAAGTGTCTTGTCAGAACACCTCGCAGAGCATCCTATGGAGGATTATCAACCACTCAAATTTGATTTTCCTGATGAAGATGTGATGTATATTCAACGCATGAAACCAGAGCCTGGTCCGGAAGAAGGTCCCGAGCCTGGATCCCGCTGGGAAATGATGTTTGATGGAGCGTCGAACAAGAATGGACAAGGTGTCGGAGCTGTTTTGAAAAATCCAACTGGAGGATACACTGCCGTCACGGCCCGGCTTTGTTTCTCATGTACAAACAACATAGCCGAGTATAAAGCCTGCATCTTAGGGTTGGAAGCCGCCATCGATCTTCGCATCAAAATCTTGGAAGTAATTGGTGATTCTGCTCTAGTGATCTACCAACTCAAAGGAGAATGGGAAACCAGGGATGAAAAGTTGATCCCCTACAAGACTCATATATTGGAAATGGCTGAATATTTTGATGAAATTACCTTCAAGCATGTACCAAGGGCAGAAAATCACATTGCCGATGCGCTAGCCACGATGGCATCAATGTGGAAGGTCCAGTTTGTCAACGAGGCACCTCTGATCCGTATCGAAAGAAAGACAATACCCGCATACGTCATGGCAATAGATGAAGAATCTGATGAGAAGCCGTGGTTTCACGATATCAAGAATTTTCTCCAAAATCAAGAGTATCCCGCTGGCGCGTCCATAATTGACAAAAGAGCAATACGAAGATTGTCATCTAAATTCTTCATCAGCAATGGTACCTTATACAAAAGAAATCATGACATGGTTTTACTCTGATGTGTCGATAAAAATGAGGCGAACCTCATAATGACCGAAGTACACGAAGGAACCTTCGGCACCCATGCCAACGGTCACGCCATGGCTAAGAAAATCTTAAGAGCAGGCTACTTCTGGTTAACTTTGGAGACGGACTGCATACTCTTCGCTCGAAAGTGTCATAAATGTCAAGTCTATGCTGATAAAGTGCAGGTCCCTCCACATCCTCTCAATGTGATGACATCACCATGACCTTTTGCAATGTGGGGCATAGATATGATTGGGGCAATAGAGCCAAAAGCTTCCAACGACCATCGCTTCATCCTTGTCGCAATTTATTACTTCACCAAATGGGTGGAAGCAGCGTCGTATGCAAACGTGACAAAGCAAGTGGTTGCTCGCTTCATCAAAAAGGAGATCATCTGCCGATATGGTATCCCTAACCAAATCATCACTGACAATGGGTCGAATCTGAACAATAAAATGATGAAGGAACTTTGTGACGATTTCAAGATCAAACATCACAACTCGTCTCCTTACAGACCTAAGATGAATGGTGCAGTTGAAGCTGCAAACAAAAACATCAAAAAGATAATACAAAAGATGGTCGTAACTTACAAGGATTGGCACGAGATGCTACCATTTGCTTTGCACGGATACCGAACATCAGTGCGCACTTCGACAGGGGCAACCCCTTCTCCTTAGTGTATGGGATGGACGTTGTGCTACCTATTGAAGTCAAAATACCTTCCTTAAAGATCTTGACGGAAGCAAAGCTTGATGAAGACGAATGGATAAAAGAAAGATTCGACTCGTTGAACCTCATTGATGAAAAAAGAATGACGGCCATGTGTCACAGTCAAATTTATCAACAAAGGATGATCAGAGCGTTCAACAAAAAGGTTCGTCCTAATGAGTATTGGGAAGGAGAGCTTGTGCTTAGAAAAATCCTGCCAACTCAAAAGGATATGCGCGGAAAGTGGATGCCCAACTATGACGGCCCTTTCGTTGTAAAGACTGTCTTCTCTGGAGGATCTCTAATTCTCGAGACCATGGATGGCGAATAACTCAAGTATCCCATCAACTCAGACGCAGTGAGAAAATACTACGCCTAAAGTGAAATACCTAGAAAGGATATTTCAGTGCTTCATCAAGACGAAAGCCCAACGTTTGAAAGCTGGCAGACGCCGGAGCGGAGTCTTGTGCAAGATATCAGAAGAAAGATCAACGCCTGTCATTCTCGTCAGAAGCAGCGAAGCAAGTGAACTGGCAGTCAGAAAGACCGGATTATTATGGGATTCTGTAACCTTTTCTGTTTGCCATTTTTCAAACTTATAAAGTTCCCAAGGCTTTGCCCTTTGTAAAGTTCGTGTCTATCAATAAGATCAGTTTTTGGCCAAATCATTGTTATGATCCTCTGTTTTTGTTATGCAATTTCACTTACTTGTTAATAAAAATTTTCATAAAAGCAAAGTGTTTTGAAAAAATTTAAATTTTTGTTTTAAAGGGACACACGATTTGACAAAATGATTGAAAAATTCTAGAGGTAATCTGATGACATTACACAGTCCTCAAAGTTGTGGAAGGTTGTTGTACCTTCGACCAAGCTAGATGCGTCCAACAACAATTCCTGCTTTTAAGCCAAGACTTCTTCTCTACAGAATTACGAAGATATTATTGAAAAAGATCGTTATCTACGCCAAAGAAGAAAGTGTCGCCCGACTTGAGGCGTTTTGAAACTCAGCGTGACGAGTTCCCTCTTTGTTTTGCTTTCTTTTGTTCCTGTGAGTCGGTCTGCATCTTACATACAACATCATGCCAGCATACGCATTTGTTTGCATTTCTGCTTTTGGTTTTTGCCTGTTTAGGTTGTTGCCTTTGAGATCCTTTGGTCGTTACCTTTATCTTTGACCTGTTGTTACAAATTTCGCTTCGAAGTTGACATCCTTGGGTTTCCTTATCTTCTCTGGGGAGCTAGTGGTGACTAGAAATATGCAATTCACACCAACAGGGGGTTGTTACCAATTTTCATCTTCGATCTGGTCGTCACCAACAATCTTTGAAAGACTAGTGGTCACTAGCACACGTTCAGACCTAATTACGTTCGGTACCGTGATTCGGTCGTCACCAACCATTTTCCAAACCCAGTTGTTATTGATTCTGTTATAAAGCAAACCAATTGTTATTGGAGTCCCTTTGATTCAGTTTTCACCAATCTGGATAAAAATCTAGTGGTTACTAGTATTGCCTTCTAAAAACCAATGGTCATTGACATTGGAGTTGGTCGTCACCAAAATTCCCTAAAAGTCCAATGATTATTGGCATCACTTCAAATACAATAGTTATTGGTACTCGTTTGATTTGGTTATCACCAGTCTTTCTGAACCTAGTCGTTACTAGTATTACCTTCAGATCCAATTGTTATTGGTACCCCTTGATTCGGTTATTACCAATCTCTATAAGTCTAGTGGTCACTAGCCTCGTTTGGAAAATCTAGTGGTTACTAGCATTATCCAGAACCAATTGTTATTGGTATACCTGGTTTGTTCATCACCAATCGGTCCAGGTCCAATGATTATTGGCATCGCTTAAAGCAGATTGTTATCACCGCATTGGCCTGCCCGTTACCAAACTCCTTGAAAATCCAATGGTCATTGGTCTCCTTGGATTCGGTCGTCACCAAATTCTCCAGTTAAGTCTAGTGGTTACTAGCATCGTCCAGAACCAATTGTTATTGGTATATCCTGATTTGGTTATCACCAGTCCCCTCTAAGTCCAGTAGTTACTGGCATTGCTTGAAAACTAATCGTTATTAGTGCTGAAAGTTGATTGTTACCAACTTCCCCCAGCCAAAGACCTGTTGTTTTAACAACATTGTTTGGAATCCTCAATTGTAATTGAAACTTTGATTTGGTCGTCACCATATCCCCAGGTAGTCTGTTAATGTTTAGCACTTCTTGGAAACCGTTATTGATTTGGTCGTCACCGTATCCCCAGTAAGTCTAGTGGAAACTAACACTATTTGAAGCGATTTGTTATTCTGGTCGTCACCAGTCTCCCCAGTTCAAGCTTTTGCTTTGCCAGTCAAGTCTCGGAGAATTAGTGGATACTAACCTCCCCGACACGCCCGGTCTTGTTTCTAACCTTTTTCCTGAAGATCCCGTTTGAACTCTTCGTTATAGGAAGTTTCTCATCTGGTTATCCCCAGTGAGATTCATGTCTTCGTTCCGTCTTTTCCCCAGAGAAGTTTTGCTTCCCCAGTAGGACTATTCCCCAGCAAAGTTCTCCCCAACGGGTCCCTTCCCCAGGGTGGTTTGCGCTTCTTTTCTTTCGTCTCCCCAGTGAAGAATTGTCATCTTCCCCGGTGGGCTTCCTCATCTAGTTATCCCCAGTGAGGTTTGTATCTCCTTTCCCCATTGAAGAGGTGTCTTCCCTGGTGGAATTTGTGTCCCCTGTGTGAAAGATTTCCTTGAACAACATCTTTAGTCATGTTTGAACTATCTTGCTTACTCTGTCTTGAATTTTTTCCCCGGTGTGTCGGGTCCCGCGTGAGTGGTTACTCGTCGTATTGTTGTTCTTTTTATATTTGCTCGTGTGCCTGCATCCGTCTTGCATTCAAGCATCATATAAACATCATTTAGATTCATGGCATATTGGCATTCGTCCTTTTGCATATCATCGGATCTAAGGGACAAAATTTCTGGTTTGGTATATTTAAATACCTTTCATCGCGATTCTATGAGGATTGTCATCTCTCATCACCATCTAGTGAAGATATTTAAATAGGGGCATCTGTTGCACCATAAATTTTGACCCTTTAGATCCTCATCATCATTGTAGGATCATATTTGTTTGATTAACTAACCTTAACCCATTTTCAGTTTATCTTTGTTAAGATGCAGACGAATTAGGGTTTCGTACCGTCAAAATCGAGGCTTCAGTGGTTTGATCAATCAATGTTTTGGATTGATCCAACTTCAAACAAGATCAAAGATAATACATTGGGTCAAGTGTGAATTCAATTTGAGGTGGTTACCCGGGAATCGAGAGCAGTGCAATTCAAGACACCCGATTAGGGTTTCGATCAGAAAAAGTCAACTGTAGTTTGACTTTTGATTCAAAGAGTATTTAAATGGTGGGATCAAGGTCCATTAAGCTCCTATGGCTTAGTAAAGTCCATCCAAAGAATTTCAAGTCCTCAGGACGCCCGGATCATCGACAGTCGACTCATTAGTCACCGATCGATCGAACGGTTGACCGAAAAGTCAATTCTTCAACAATAAGGAATTTGACTTCAAGATGTGAATCAAAAATGTTCCTTATGTTATATTACACCTCCCCATAAAATTTCATGACCATTGGATCAAGGGTTAAGAAGTAATTGCAAAAATCGGGAATTTGGGTTTCGAAAGGGGCAAGATCATAACTCCTCAACCATACATCCAATTGAAGTAGTTCAAACCTCATTTGAAAGCTCTTGACAAATCCTAAAAAAGCCTCAAATTGGTCCATGATCAAAAAATGCATAGAATTGGAGTTATAGCAAAATTCATTTTTGAAGGGGAAATAACTTAGAAAAAATCTAAGTTATTTAGCACTTGTAAGTGGTTTTTTCAGAAACTTTGAAGGGTTTTTCAACTTAGTTCCATCAAGAATTTGGAAATTCCCAAAACATTAAAGTTGTCGAGCTGCTTAAGGGCTTTCCAAATTATGCTAGAACTCCTCAATAGCATGTTTGAGCAGGAAGTTATGCACTATAGAAGTTGGGTCTGTCAACACTTGAAACCACACTCCAACACTTCCCAAAAATCAGTTTTTCACAACTTGAGATCTCCTTAGCCCTTGGACCATGATTCAATACAATATTCAGATGTGTAGAGGAAAGGAAATGCATAAAATGTAAGGTTTGGAGAGAGAGAGGTAGGTTGCAACTTGGCATTATTTTAATAAAATGTGTAAGAAGGAGAGAGAAACTTTTCATGCCAAGGATGTGCACCTGGCTCACCCTACCTCCATAGATCATCTCAGTCACTTCATGTCCATCTCCACTTGAGTTTTCTGATCTCCATTGAATCATGGAACTGATAGGAGAAGCTCTTGCAAGATTTATTTGAAAATCTCATGAAAACTCCCTCCAAAAGTGGTAAATGACCAAGGCTGCCCTCACTCTTGTTTGGATATAAATAGAGGACTCTTCAATGAGTCTAGACACACCAGAGCAATCTCAAAAGACCATAGCTCTCACTCTCCTCTCAATCCTCAAGAATTTCAAAAACATCAAAACCTCCATTTTTACCAAAAAACTGTCTTGAGCAAAACTCTGCTCAAGACCAGTTCCATCTCTTCCAAACCTCTAAAAAGCATCCACAAAAACCCTAAATATAATATAGAAGGTGTCTATACGTTCAAACCTCTCAAAAACACCACTTTGCCAAAAGTCAACTTTCACACTAAGAAAGTTTGACCACCACCCTCAAAACTTGCCAAATCCTTGTACAAGCTGATTCTTGCTATCCTAAGCATCCACACACCTCACATATGTCATATTACAACTGTCTAAAGTATTGAAAACCAACTGGAAATCCCCTAACTCCAACTGTCTTAAAGTTTGGTCTTGTTGCTTAAATAGGAAGTAAGCTTCATATCATTGCAAAGGAAGGAGCATCTCTGGGTTTCTAAGCTTTTTAGCTTGTTCAAGGCTGGTCATCAAAAGGTATGTGATGTTCTAACTGTCTAGAAATCATACATTGTCGTGTATTGTCATTTTATGATGGTTTGTGTGAAAATATACCATGGTTGCCCTATTATGTTTCTTTGTCAAGAATCCTATTTTTGTGATCATAATGTTTATTTTGTCAATACATTGTCATTTGTAAATGATGTATGGCTGTTAGATTGTAAGTTTGTGCCTTATTATGATGTTTAGGCTTGTTAGTGAGTTTTTGGTCATTTGGTGGTTTTAGGATTCAAACTTGAAAATGTAGTATGCTTGCCCTAGAACCATAAATCTTGGCTCACTATTAGGATAGGTAGATGACTTGTAAGATTGCTCATAGGACCCCCTACCCTAGATCATGTTTGAATCTATTGTGGCACTTGTTTCACACTTATGCTATTTTTGGTGTCAATCTAGCTTTACCATTATTGAATTGTGTAGTGGACTGTTGTGCTTGCCATGAGTGTATCTCATTTTGTTCTAAGTATTTGCTTAAAGCTTACATCTTACTTGCTTGTTTAATTTGGGTGAATGATGAGAAACATGAAACTTAGCCATTAGGGCCTGTCATGAGATCTTATTGGTTTTGCTATCAAAATTTGATAGGCATACCATTTCTGGTTTGGAGCAGTTGGTACTTGTTTTTATATTGGAGAATCATTTGTCATTATGTTTCAGAGATGTATGATGTGCCTATATGTTCAAATCTTCATTATGTGTTCAAACTGCTTTCTCATTCCTCCACTTGCATTTCAAAACCTCATTAATGCCACACACATACCATTTTCTGTTTCAACCAATTTCTACTTGACCTATGTGCCTAATATCATTCCCTTACTTATTTGAAATGTGTGTGTGATACCAAAACCTCCCATCTTTCATGAACTGACCAGCTACCCTAATATGTTGATGTTTGTGCATTTCTTGATCCTCAACGTGCTTCCTTTTGTGTGATGTTGATTTGAACTGGTGTGTAAGCATAGATATGTCTATTGTCATATTTATAATGTGTATGGATGTTTATTTTGGTTTGAAACTCATCAATTTGAAAAATGCCCCTGCTGCCACATCATGTATGCCAAGACAGTTTTTTTTTCAAATTCATACCATTTTGCCAATTTTCATTCTAGTTGTCATATGCTTATTCTTGAAGTTGAAACTCATTCCTTGTCATGATAATGATGTGTACACTTGATTTATTGGATCTATTCTTGCCTGTTTTCACAATTCCACTCCCAATTGCATTTTTACACCAAATGTGCCACAACATACCAAATGGCTTCTCTGTTTGTGTATGCCTTTTATTTTGAGTTGTAACTCATTTATGTTCATGATTATAAGGTGTGAGGATGATTGAATTGACCTATGTGTACCTGCATTTGCATTTCACCCTCAAACTGCTCCTTTTAAGCTAAAACATGCCATGAATATACCAATTTCTTTCTTGCTTGCAAGGTGCCTAATTTCTGAGTTGTAACTCATTGTTCTATGCATCTATGATGTGTGTGTGATGGTTGTCAACATGAGACCTTGATTGCAGCTGGACCAGTTTGCACCACCTGTTGCTAACAGTTTTGAAAACCACTATAGCACATACTTCATTTTTTTTGGGCTTGATTTGTTTTAGGTAACTCATTCAACATTAGACCTCTAATAGCATTTGAAATTTGTATGTGCATGAATCAATCATTTTTAGCATGTTTCACTTTTCTGTCATGACAGCCCATCATACATGTTTGACAATTGTGGCTTGATAACCATTGCCTTGTTATGTGCATTCCATGAGTATCTCAAGTTGTTAACATCATTCCCTATTGCATTTGAAACTTGTTGTATACATTTTTCTGACCTCAAGTTGTTCCAATCTTGTTGTTTTCAAATATTGCATTGTATTGTGTTAAGTGAGTAGTTAATGGTTGACTTTCAATTCCTTGATGTTTGTGAACAATTTTAAAGCATGGACACACTTTATATGATGTTTGAAGATTGTATGGGGGACTGATTTAAACAGATCATGCTTCCTCTTTGCTTTGGCTTTCAACTTCCATCTTTCATTTCCAATTTTCACTTAGCATAACAGTTGTGCTTTGATGTGTATATTGCCATGCTATCTTCTGCCTGAGTATTGTTGATTGATGTAATTGGTTTGAGTGCATCTTCATAGACATGATTAGGATCCATAGGCCATGTGCACAAATTGAATTTTGTTCATCTTCCCATTCTGTCTTGACAGTGACAGCATTTTCATGCTTCATGTTGCAATTCATGTGCCAATTATATGTTTGTTGATCTTTGCTTGAGCCTTAATGGTGCAACACCTCTGTTATGACATATATGTTGTGTGTGCAAAGTTTTTCACATGTATTGGAACTCATAACTGTTTGTAATTTTCAAAATGCATGTCCATTCACCAACATTGCAGCTGTCATAGGTTTTTGAAATTCACTTGGTTTGTAAACTTCCTTATGGTTTAGACACATTCTATATGTTGTTTTGAGCATGTATGTATGGTTTCTTCACTCCAAATTGGCCTGTTTCATAAACTCACTATCTCACTTGCCATGTCTTGATTTTCACCTCAGTTTCACATAGCAGTTGGACTTGCACCTCATAAGTAATTTGTTTGAGTGCATGAGCATGATATGTAGGATATTTGAATTGTGTTTGAGCCCTTTCTCTGACCATAGCCTGACTGGTTTGTCGATTTGCTTCATAAATGCATTTTTCATTAAAATTGCAACTACCCATCGTGTTTTTATTTCAAGACATGTTTTCAAAATTTTACCTGGACCATCCTCTTCCTTGTTTAAAAACACCCAAAATTGGTCTAAGGTTTGCTTGATTTGCTTGAGAAATTAGTGAGTTGGATATCAAAACGTATTTGTGAACTTGCCTTGTTTTGCTTCATTTTGTGCCCAGAAATTTAACACACCAAGCCATATATATTTATGGGGGTGGCTATATCAACGGATGTATAGCCACCCCAGTGGTAGAAGCCTTGCCCATAAACACGCTTATCATTGCCTGAACCTGGGTTCGATCCCTGAGGAGAATCAACCCTTTTGCTTTTTTTTCCTCTTTTCTTATTTTTCATGCTTCACCTTGTTTCTACCTGGATAGCACGCGCGTGTGTGCTCTAGTGGCCAGGTTACTTGCCTGCACGCTGGAGGGCGTGGGTTCAACTCCCACCCCTTGCATTTTCTTTTAATTTTTATTTGTTAATATTGTTTTGTGCATTTAAAATCATGAAACTTCAAATAATCACAACTCTCTCATTTTGCATCCTATTTTGCTCATTCTTTTTGCATTATGATTGTTATGATGTCTACTTTTATATGATGTGAAAATATTACTTGTTGTCACAAATTGTGATACATTTTGCCCATATGGAAATTTGTTCATTTATTGTGATTAGTGATCCTACTTACAGTTGATCTCCTCTGAGCATGTTTGAATTTCTTGTGAGATTTTTATTCCCCTTGTTAGTTAACATGCTAGGATACTCCCCTTTGGTTGTCACCATAATCTTGTCATACATTCCTCCTAAATTATGAGGTTAAACTGATTTAACTGTGTTTGATTATCATCTATGCACATTGTTGTCACATTTGTTATGCTTTGAACTTATGACATGCTTAAAATTATGATTTGTTCATATGGTTGCTACCTTTATCATGCTTCAATCTTTGTTAAGATATGCCCCAAATCTTTGTTAAGATGTTTGACTATTGGTTGTAACCATCGATATCATTTGAAGTATCTGCTTATTGTAATTTGCATGCTTACTTGTGTTAATCTTATTTCATCTTGCTCATCTGTTTATTGCTTTGTTAAGTACTTATTCCCCAAGTGATGAAACTTTTTAGTTCTCATCCAAGTTGTCTCTCTCTCTCTCTCTCTCTCCTTCCAAAGGAAAAGTCTCTCCCTTGACCCTTGTGTCATTGGATAGCTCATTACCCTTCCTTGACTTTGTGAAGTCATCTTGAACATTAGTATAAACCTTAGACTTTGCCTTAAGTCTAGAAAACCTACCTTCACTAGGAGTGTTCTTCAACTAGAACCCTAGGATAGAGTTTGTAAACTCTATGTAAGAATCATGGAAATGATTACTTACTCCCCTTTCTTGAGTGTTCAACATAGATCTAGAGAGTTTTGTGAAACTCTACCCAAACATGGATATGTTTGTTCCACTTTGAACCTTGATCATAATCAAGTGTTCTTCATCCCTAGTGAGGTGAACTACGATCGCTCTGATTCTATCCTAGTTAGGATACGTAGGCAGAGGACGCAACGTCTTTGCGAGCAAACTTAGAAACTATCTTTAGGTTTCATCCTACACCCTTTACCCAACCCAAACCTTAGCAAACATTTACAAACTTAGCATGCAAACAAACAAAAGGTTCCTGTAGAGTACTACAGATGTTTAGGATGTGAAATACCTACCCTAGGCATAACCAACCCCCGATCCCCGAATCTCTTAGCGTTGTTGTTACATCGCGCAAAAGGTTCTTTCTTTCTTTAGACCTTTCCTTTGGATAAATTAAATTCCGGTTGTGAATTTAAGAATTAAGATTCAAGTTAATCAATAGCTTGGTATCACGATTCTCACCACAACAGGAAGCTGTTTTTAATGCACCTTCATCAGCTTCAATGTATCGGAAAGAGGATAGGTTGCTCACCATCAGGTCCTCTTTACCGTGCACCACGACCAACTGGTCCTCAGTAATGAACTTCATCTTTTGGTGTAATATGGATATAACAGTTCCCGCTGCATGTATCCACGACATTCCCAGCAGACAGCTATACGCCGGGTTTATGTCCATCATCTGGAAGGTGATTACAAAGACTTAGGGTCCCACCATGATCGGCAAATCGACCTATCCTATTACGGTCCTCCTCGATCCATCGAAAGCCTTCATAATTAAAGATGTGGGTCTCATCTCAGCTGATTTGCATGCCGACTTTGCTAGCGTTCTTTTGGGCATTACATTTGAAATTCTAGTAACAGAGAGTGGATGTTATGACATCCACTACTGAACAGACTATTAAACTTAATAGAAAACAGGAACTGAAAGCACAAAATAACACAGAGAATTGTTGACCCAGTTCAATGCAAATCACACCTACATCTGGGGGCTACCAAGCCAAGGAGGAAATCCACTATAAGTAGTGTTAATTCAGAAAAGGTAAAGGAAAACCAGGTATTCCACTCCTCATGATCAACTTCCCTTCCAACTTTGAAACATCCAAATGCAGAGCAGCAACAAGCTTAGCCAGATCGGGCTCAGCATTAGTGTGATAGAATGGCATCCGGTCTAAGCTAGGAACACCCAACAGCTCAGAATACTCCTCTAAGGTAGGCGCCAGAACATAATCCGGAAAAATAAAACACCTCAATTGTGCATCATAGAACTGCAGGAGAGTATAAAGACCACCTATCGCATGTACTGAAGGCTTGCAAACACATCTCAACAGTTTCCCAAAAGATTGCTTGAAGTCTTCCATCACTCTCTTGTCAGCCATGGTAATCAAACTCAGTAAAGAACCAATATCCTGAGTTGGAAACCTGTATGCCACTGTCTTCTTCAAGGGATCCATATCAGAAGTAAGGGAATAATATCACTAGAATCGAGGAAAAAATATGCACCTGCAACATAAATACATGTTAATGAAAATGCAGATGAAAATGCACATGCAAATGCAAACAGGGGATCAAGATTGTTGTGCGGTTGATTGAGAAGGACCAGCGCTCCACTTTAGCAAGAACATAACACTATCATTAGGATTCCTTGTATCAGGAACACAAATTCACAATGCAAAGAAAACCGGGTAGTCTGGAAGTCAAGGGTTCCTGCATAACCCAATCCCTCTCACAGGTGTGGACCTATCCATTGATAAGGTTCGGCATCCTATGCGTTCAACAACGTCACAGACTTTCAAGAAATGATGATGTAGAAACAAGATTCAAAGCCTCTTTTGTTTTGATGAAGACAACTCATATCAGCTTAGCACGCAAGATTATTACACTATATACCCGTGGGGGTATATGTACTATGAAGCTGCTTGCACTATATACTCGTGGGGGTATATATACTGAAGATGAAATCTGAAGCATCTCTTTTCTGGACTCTTCACAAAAAGCAAGAGGTGCAAGCATATCAACAAGAATAAATTATCAAGATCAAGGCTACGCATCATCAATGGAATATTGTCATGCAAATCAAGCTTCATATGCAAATGATCATACAATTTTCAAGACTTGGACACAAGGCTTTGGTATATCAAAATTCACTCCTTTAATTGATATACAAGTGTTCAAATAGTCTGTCATATCAACATATTGCCTTTGCATATTTTAAAATAATTTGGAACTGGTATAACACTTTTAAACTTAAGTACTTTTCTGAGTTTTCACAGTGTTAACCGATTAACCATATAGGTTAACCGGTTAACGGTCTCATTTTTTAAATTCTCAGGGCTAACGTTACAGTGTTAACAGATTAACCTATATGGTTAACCGATTAACACTGAACGAATTTTGAAAAATTGTTTCTTTCGAAATTCAAATCTTGTGTAATTGTTATACCTTTTCATTATTTGATTCATACACATTTATACCTTTTTGAAATGGTGTTTTGACTCATATAAATTTTGAACATTTCAAAATACAAAAACACCTCCAATAATTTTCAAAATAATCATTCAATCAAATTCACTAAATTTCAAATATTTCAAAAGTGTTCATACTGTTCATACCATTTCATATCCAGAATTTTTGAACACTTGTATTGATATTGAAAAGTGAATTTTGATCAAAAGGAGAAGATCAATCATTGTATTGATATTATTATATCACTATCAAATCAAAGAATTACAGAATTGTTTATATTGTGACTTGTGATCCAGGATTGTTGGACACAAGGGTTAGTGATTGCAAGAGGATTGTTCTTGCACACTAGTTGTTGAATAGTTGTTAGATAGTAGGCCTCACCGATTGATGGTGTGATAGGTTGTACATTTTAAAACTATAGTGAAAAATCTCTTTCGTGTGGAAAGGGGAGTGGAGTACCTTTGGATTGTGAAGGGAACCACTATAAATCTCCGTGTCCTTTTTCATTCTGCTTTTTACTGCTTTCATCATCAAGAACGTAACCAAGTAAAATTCAAGAATCTCAAAAAACCGGAAAAAGTTTCTAAAGCCTAATTCACCCCCCCCCCCTCTTAGGCATACTCTGAACTAGTGTCATGGGCAGGCAAGAAGCAAGCATGTGTTTCACTCAGTACAGCTGAAGCGGAATATATTGCAGCATGAAGTTGTTGTGCACAGCCGAAGCGAATTTCATGGGAACTTGTGCATGCTAAGCATATAGGTTCACCACTACTTTCCACTACTAATGTTATGTTTGTACTCAAGCCTGGGTTTTGGCTTATCTCTCAATGGAACATTCCCCCCCCCAACAGCACAACAAAATTGATCTATACAATGCTGAAAGTAAATGCGGGAAAGTAAAGTACAACACATATATACATACACCCCAAATAAACAACCAAGCATTAGGATTGACTCGCATAGGGGATGTTCCTATCCCCAGCAGAGTCGTCAACTGTAGCATCGCTGCGAAGAGGGGCCGACAAGGATAGAAGAGTCGCCACCGTTTAATATTTATCCCAAAAGAGAGAAAGGAAACGTCAGAGAAAACCTAACAAAAAGGGAAAAGACAGGTCATCGCAACCATATTTCGGGTTCGGGAGTCGGTTATTCAAGGGGAAGGTATTAACACCCCTCACGTCTGTCGTTCTCGACAGGATCCACGCTTTGTTATCTATCGAAAAGGGTGTTTACTATCTAAGCTACGACTCAGGGACAAAAGAAAAGAAAAGAGACTCGATAGAGCATCGCCGCTCTAGGCCTACGTATTCCTTCGTGCAATGGGAAAGTTAGAGTCAACATAGTTCGGCTAACTACGGGTGAAAGTGGGGAAGGTTTCTCTTCAAGACATCACCGTCTTGTGCCTATGTATTCTCGTCTGGTACGATAAATCAAAGCAAACGTAGTTCGGGCAAACAAGAACACCGGTTGGTTCAAAATGTTTTAGGCCCGAGTAGGGTTAAAACTTAGTTCTAGCAATTAGGTGTACGCAGCTCGACCGTTGGAAACTTAGGCGTTACCTGTTTGCGGTAGAACCAAGAGTTAAAAAAACACTTCTTATGAAAAAGGTTTCCAAATTAAGATCCCGAAGGATAAAAAGGTTTGAAGTTTGTTTTTGTGTTTTTTAGAGAAGAAGTGTATTGATTATTGTTGGTAATTCATGTTGCACTAAAGACTATGACTTAGGAGTGAATGCGTCGCATATCGTCCTAAGGACGTACACTAAAAACTCTAAGCAATTGCGAGGAAGCCCCCCGATCACCATTTCCCAAGTACTTAAAGCTCGTGACGTACAACATTCATTAACCTTTATTAAGTGTTTTAAGAGAATCTGAAGATGAGAAGAGAGAGACACTCTAGACGGAGACTAAGACTCAACCTAATGTTCTCATGCAAAGTGTACCTATAATTGGGATGAAAAGGAATTCTACCTAATGTTATCATGCATGGGTTCAAGCCTAAGGTCTACCATAATCAACCTTGAACAAGGAAGATTAGAGGTCCTAAGGGAACATGGCAAAGAGGAAAGAAAAAGAAGAAGGAAACATGAAATAAGGAAGATGCAAGTATGCAAACATGTAATGCATAATTAGAATGAAAGTGAGGGAGGAAGAAAGTGTGGGGCAGTAGCCTCCACAAGAACATCTCAACCTCAAGCATGCATATGAGAGATGCAAATAATAAGAAAGAAAGAATGCACACAAAAGAGAGCAAACAAGTGCACAAAAGAGTCCTCAAGGAATCACCATTCATGACATGTTCTAAGTACCTCCAAAGGAGGGACTAAACCATCTTAAATGGGATTCAAAAGCCATTGGACAGAGGCAAAGATGAGAGGAGAAGGTACATAAACCAAAGAAGGAAAACCACATAAGAGAATGCAAGAATAGGCATGGAGAAAGACCTAAGTCTTAAGCACATTCAACACTTGAACTTCAAGTGGAAAGCCTAAAAGAAATGCAAATATCAACAAGCAATGAACACGTTTATGACCTAAGAATGAGCATTCAAATACCTCAACATGTTAAAAGTATGAATCAACAAGAATTGAGAGCTCAAGGGATCCATAGAAGTCATTTCCCATTCAAACTAGGTCAAGTGTTTGTATGAACCTCCCTTAGAAGTAACTTGACTTGCAAGTTACCTCAAAAATAGGAAAAAGGCTCAAAATAACCAAATAAAACCTAAAATACTCATAAAAGAGTTGGCAACCAGAGGCCAAAAGATCATAACCAAGGTCACTTCAAAGCATCATCAAAGAATTTGATTCACAAGGATGCCCCACTTTGAAGGAGGGTTGTCGAGGGTAAAAAGAAATGAGATCAAAGTCAAATAAAAAATGATCAAACCAAGGGAAAATTCATCCTCAAAGACACTTCAACTCATCAACAACATGAGGAATAAGTCTTACTCATTGGAGAAAAAATTTGATCAAGAAACAAAGCAAGAACAATTAAGAACAAAAGAAAGTTCAATTAAAAACTATTCCAAATAGAAAATCCCATTTTTATTGAAAAATAATCCAAAAATGAAAATAAAAATTTCCAAAAATTAAATGACATCTCAAAGTTTCCAAAAATATTTTTTATGGGATTTTACAATATTTGGAACTATTTTTAATGAATTAAAATGTAAACAGAAATTAAAACGAAAATGAAATAAAACAAAATAAACCAGCGGTGCAAATAGAAAAGGGAAACAGTTCAAAACCATTGGGCTCAGAGAAAGGGGGTGCGCGTAGCACTTTTGGCCCAAACAAAAGCAATCAGAACCCAACAATGAAACGCGTCGTTTCATTTAAATGCGTGGCAGGTCAAACACCATGCTGGCTGGTCAGACCTAATCACAGTCGTTGATCCTCTCAGGTCAACAAGTCAAACAACACACATGGCATAACACATCAACATGCTTGAAAATTGAACCAGATGCCGGAGACTAGCTCCGATCGTCTTCTCCGGCGCACCTGGCTAGAGCAAGGATCCAAAACCTCACCAATTTTAACAAAATTTTAGAGCAAAATGAATGTCAAGTTGCAAGGATCATGAATCCAGGTTCCATTTTCATTTATCATGCATAATCAAGGCAAATTGAAAGAAACAAAATTCAAGCACACAACTGAAATTATCATAAACAACACAAATAATCATCCACAATTTGCCTACACATGTAGGTCTTTAATTTTCAACAATAATGGCGCAGAATGGATGCATAGCATGAGAGAAATCTTGATTAGAAAAATACCTAATGGAGTCTCAACGTTGGAGCTTCAATTATGCTCAAGCTTGATCCAAATTGCGCAGAAACACTCAAGGAAGTTCAAGGAAGCTACTAATCACTTCAATTTTGCTTCAAATGGCTTGAATCTGAATTTTCAATTTTCAAATTTCTCTCCACTTTCCAAATTCATATTCTGCTCTCCCTCCACGAAAATGCTTGAATGAGAGCTCCATTTCAATCTGAAGCTTTTATATGATGGATCTGGAATGGTTTGGAGGCCCAATTGTGGCTGATTAGAGTGTAATTCAAAAATGACCAAATTGGAAACGGAAGCTTCATGAACACGTAAATTGGCTCCAATTTCCTTTGAAAATGATTCAAACCAGTTGCTGGGAGTGTGTAGTGATCATGTGGATATAAATTGATCCTTAATTTGATCCAATGGTGGAGATTGAATGTGAAACTTCTTCTTGAAGTAAGCTTGAATTTGCTCGTGTATTTGCTTGCATACCTCAAATCCAATTTGTGCATTCTCCTTGTTATGATACTGTGACTCAAAATAAGCACAAACATGACATGAAAATGAATTTAAACCAATTCAAATTAATTCATGACTTTAAGTTCAAATTTCCATGGAGTTCCTTCACCAATCTCCTCATCCAAGCATAATTCATGATAATTTAATGTTCCATGATGAAATTTATGTCATTTGGAGCAACTTTCATGTTGGATAAAGTTTCATTTGAATTGCACAAGTGAATGAAAAGGACCTATAATGAAAATGACCTATAATCTCACTTTCCCAAAATACCCCTTCCTTGAAAGCCTCATAACTTGAGTTCTACAAATGAGATGAAGGACTTCTAGGACTTTTGGAAAGCTAGGATCATGAGGAACAACTTTCATGTTCATCAAAAGTTGAGGAGAAACATGATTCTAGGTCAAAAGTTCCTTGGAAGTTGGTTGACTTTTGTTGACTGAAAATATGATTCATTTGAGACCTCTAACTTGCCCGCATCATAACTTGAGTTCTAGAAACCTAATGGATGAGTTCTAGTACTCAAAAGAAAGCTAGGAACATACTCTATAATTTTCGTGTTTATGTCAAAGTGAGATTACATTTGTTGATATATGTGGTCTTGAATTTAGGCACTAAATTGGGGATTTTACACTGACAAACCTCTGAAACCCTAATTTAGTAACTTCTCACACTCTTGATTCTTCTTGAATTGATCTTGAAATAACATATTAGATGGCTAAACACAACTACCCTTGATTCAAATGACTTAGAACTAAGTCTTAATCTCCTTCAAATCCACTATGGATCTTGCACTAGGCAGATGAAACCCTAGGTGTACAATACTCTGACTGCAACCTCTTGCCCATGATATAACAATTTGCATTAGCTCCAAAATGGCTCTCAAAGCACTCAATGAGCTTCATAACATCTCATATTCATATCCATGAACTTTTGATCTTCAAATGATCCTCAATTGGCCTCCAAGATAGGAGATAACCAATATACATCCATTCACTTTCTCAAAGAGCTCTGACCAGCTTCTGATGACTTGATGAGCACTCATGCTTGCTTGGAACCTTTGACCAACCTTTTCTTGCTATGTACACCTCTTGATCCCCTTCAAATGAACAATGATATGCCAATGCAAATGCTAGAACAATGCAATGAAAACACAAGCTAAGTAAAGAAAAGGTTGGGCAAATTTTGGGGTACAACAGATACGGAGACACAATTTTGCTTCTTGCTGAAGCATGATATGAGGTTGTTACCCAAGAAGAAACATCCACCAGATGTGCCTTTTCTGTCATCAGCACTCCCAGCCCAATCAGCATCACAATACCCATATAGAATAGGGGCACATCCATGAGAATACATCATACCATAATCACAAGTTCCATTCACATATTTGAGAAACCTCTTGACTTGGTTTATGTGACTCACCTTGGGATTTGCTTGATATCTAGCACACACACCAACTACAAATGCAATATTAGGTCTATTGGCTGTTAGATATAACAAGCTTCCAATCATATTTTTATACAAGCCTTGGTCAACACTCGTACCACTGTCATCTTTAGTTATTTTCAGATGTGCGGGTGCAGGTGTCCTTTTGTGACTTGCACTATCCATGCCAAACTTTTTGACTATGTTTTTAGCATATTTACTTTGGGATAGAAAAATATAGTCTTCCATTTGCTTGACTTGCAGCCCAAGAAAGTATGTTAGTTCTCCACACAAGCTCATTTCAAACTCAGATTGCATTTGATTGACAAACTGTTTAACCATTCTTTCAGACATTCCACCAAACACTATGTCATCCACATAAATTTGAGCAATCATGAGTTTTCTGCCTTCATCCTTCACAAAGAGGGTCTTGTCTATCCCTCCTTTTCTATACCCATTAACAGTGAGAAACTCAATTAGTCTCTCATACCAAGCTCCAGGAGCTTGTTTTGATCCATAAAGAGCTTTCCTCAATTTGTATACATGGTTTGGCAGGTTAGGTTCAACAAAACCCTTGGGTTGTTCCACATATACTTCCTCATTCAAATATCAAGTTAGAAAAGCACTTTTTACATCCATCTGAAATAATTTGAACTTTAGAATGCAAGAAATCCCTAACAGCAGTCTTATTGACTCAAGTCTTGCAATAGGTGCAAAAGTTTCATCAAAATCAATCCCTTCAACTTGAGTATAACCTTGTGCCACCAGTCTACCATTGTTTCTGGTTATAACTCCTTTATCATCGGATTTGTTCTTGTAGATCCACTTGGTGCCAATGACGTTTGTTCCTTCAGGTCTTGGAACCAATTCCCACACTTCATTCCTTTTGAACTGTTCTAATTCATCTTGCATAGCATTGATCCAATATTCATCAGTTAGAGCCTCCTTCACATTTTTGGGTTCAATCTTGGATACAAAGCATGAATTTGAGATGATTTCTCTAGTTCTGGTCCTTACACCACTGTTAGGGTCTCCAATGATAAGATCTTTGGTATGATCTTGAAGGACTCTGATAGAAGTTTCTTTGATGGGAGCTTTTGACTCAGAGTCTGGAGTTACAGCTTGAGGATCTTCAGTATTGACCATAACATCAGCAGGTGTCTCAAGGAATGTTCCAACATCCTCCATGACATTAGTTTCTTCATGTTGATCATAAATAATCACATTGATGGATTCCATCAAGACTTTTTTTCTGGAGTTGAATACCCGATATGCTCTGCTGTTGGTAAAGTATCCCTGGAATATGCCTTCATCACTTTTGGGATCCATTTTTCTCCTTTGTTCATGATCTATCAGGATGTAACACTTGCTCCCAAAAACATGGAAATACTTCACAGTTGGTTTCCTTCCTTTCCATAGTTCATACAGAGTGGAGGAAGTTCTTTTTCTTAAGGTGAATCTGTTGTGAACATAGCAGGTTATGTTCATTACCTCAGCCTAAAAGTGCATAGGAAATTTCTTTGCATGAATCATGGCTCTAGCAGATTCTTGAATAGTCCTGTTTTTCCTTTCCACTACTCCATTTTGTTGAGGAGTAATAGGGGAGGAGAATTCATGACTGATTCCTTCAGACGAGTAGAATTTAGCAAACTTAGAGTTTTCAAACTCCTTTCCATGATCACTTCTGATCCTGACTACACCACTTTCCTTTTCTCTTTGAAGTCTAATACAAAGATCTTTGAAGACTTCAAACACATCTGATTTTTCTCTGATGAAACTTATCTAGGTGTATCTGGAGTAATCATCAACAACCACATAGGCATACCTCTTCCCACTAAGACTTTCTATTTGCATTGGTCCCATCAAGTCTATGTGCAACAACTCCAGAATTTTGGATGTTGTAAGATGTCCAATTTTTGGATGTGACACCTTGGTTTGCTTGCCAACCTGACATTCACCACATACCTTTCCTTCATCAATAGTCAACTTGGGTATTCCTCTCACTTCTTTCTTGGATATGATCTTTTTCATCCCTCTTAGATGAAGATGTCCAAGTTTTTGATGCCACAGTTTGACCTCCTTTTCTTCTCTGGCCATAGAACAAACAGTGGAGTTACTTGATACTTTAGGCTCCCATAAGTAACAGTTGTCTTTAGACCTAGAACCCCTCATGACTTCCTCTTTTTCTCCATTTGTGACAACACATTCTCCCTTAGTGAATTTGACATTGAGCTCTTGATCACAGAGTTGACTGATACTGATAAGGTTGGCAGTCAATCCTTTTACCAGCAACACATTGTCTAGGTTAGGAATTCTGAGACACTCCAAGTTTCCAGCACCTTTTATTTCCCCTTTAGCTCCATCACCAAAGGTCACATAAATAGTAGAATGAGGTTTAATGTCCACCAATAAGTTCTTCATACCAGTCATATGTTTGGAGTAGCCACTATCAAAATACCAGTCTTCTTTAGCTGATACCCTTAGAGAGGTATGCGCTATTGGAACAACCTCCTTGGCAACCCATTGTTGTTTCTTGATGGGAGCATTCTGTTTGGCTATAGCTTGATGAGTATGGCTGGGAAATTCATGTAGCCTGAAGCAAAAAGGCTTTATGTGTCCAAATCTTCCACAGTAGTAACACCTCCATATTTGAAACTTTCTCTTGGTCCGGTTCATGTTTCTGTTCCCCTAATGTTTTGACATTGGGTGTGACATCCTATTTGGCCCATGATTTACAGGCTTTGGCCTCTTGCAACCCAAGATGGGTCTTTGTTTACCAACAAAGCCTATTCCAGCCATGTCTCTAGCTTTCTGACCCACTTGAAGAATTTCCTCTAAAGTGTCAATCCCATTATTTAACATCCTGATGGACTTTAACATCTGATCAAGTTTGGAGTTTAACAAACTGACTTCACTGTTAAGTGAGTCTATTGTTGCAATATCTTCCTTCTTCTCAGCCTCCAACTCCTTCATGATTGTCTTTTGCTTCTCCCTTTGTTGGCACACTTCTGCCCTTCTAATACACAGTTGTTTATATGCGGCTGCAAGTTCATCAAAAGTCAGCTTATCTCCACTAGAATCATCATCAGAAACTGATACACTAGTTAGTGTAATGACATGTTTTGCAGATTCTTCTTCTGATCCACTATCAGAATCTCCATCAGACCAGGTGGCAGTTAGACCTTTCTTTTGCTTCTTGAGGTAAGTAGGACATTCAGCTTTAATGTGACCATAGCCTTCACATTCATGACACTGAATTCCTTTGCCTTGGTTAGCATTATCTTCATATTTACCTCTTCTGCTGATGTCAGAGGAAATGTTCTTGACATTAGGTCTGCCCTTATTATCTATTCTTTTCATGAGTCTGTTGAATTGTCTTCCAAGAATAGTTATAGCTTTTGACATATTCTCCTTACTTCCACCATTGTCTTCATCTGAGTCCTCTGCATTATTTGATACAAAATCTATGCTTTTGTTCTTCTTCTCAGCATGATCACACATTCCCATCTCAAATGTTTGAAGAGAGCCAATGAGTTCATCCACCTTCATGTTGCTTATGTCTTGAGCTTCTTCAATAGCAGTAACCTTCATGGAAAATCTTTTGGGCAATGATCTGAGTATCTTCCTTACAAGATTTTCTTCAGACATTTTTTCTCCTAAAGCTTCTGAAGTATTGGCAATCTCCAGAACATTCATGTAGAATTCATGAATAGTCTCATCCTCCTTCATTCTCAGATTCTCAAACTTAGTAGTCAGCATTTGTAATCTAGACATCTTGACCTTAGAGGTACCTTCATGAGTTGTTTTGAGAGTATCCCAAATCTCTTTGGTCAGTTCACAGTGATGAACAAGTCTGAAGATGTTCTTATCTATGCCATTGAATAAAGCATTCAGGGCCTTTGAATTCCCAAGAGCCAAGGCTTCTTGCTCTTTGCTCCACTCTTCTTCAGGTATTAGCACAGTTGCTCCATCTTTATCTGTTTTCGTAGGATGTTCCCATCCTGAGTTAACTGCTCTCCAAGCCTTGTTGTCCAGAGACCTCAAGAAAGCTATCATACGAGGTTTCTAGTAGTCATAGTTAGACCCATCCTGAATTGGTGGTATATTTGTGAATCTTATATCCTTGTCCATAGTACCAAAATCTATCTTCCCTAGACCTCACCCAGAAAATAACAGGCAAGGTGCCTGCTCTGATGCCAATTGAAATTCTAGTAACAGACAGTGGATGTTATAGTGGATGTTATGACATCCACTACTGAACAGACTATTAAACTTAATAGAAAACAGGAACTAAAAGCAGTAAATAACATAGAGAATTATTGACCCAGTTCAGTGCAAATCACACCTACATCTGGGGGCTACCAAGCCAGGGAGGAAATCCACTATAAGCAGTGTTAATTCAGAGTCAAACTACCAGTTTGCACTCTTCACTTAAGACCTACCCAATGCAACTTCAGCCTAACACTAGACCTGAGTTCCTACTCACTCCCCCTCAATCATAGCAGTGATATCAACCAATTAAGTTACAGATTAAAATGAAGACACACTTCAAACAAGTATTGATCTTGCTTCACAGCTTCAATCAAGAGACACAACACTCGTGCTTAAAAGCTTAGAGTGACACAATTAACATACAACTCAAACACACTAGTCCAATGCAATCATACAACAGATAATTTCTTGGCTCACAAGAAATCCTAAGACACAAACACACACGTGAAGATCACAATACACAGACTGAGTTCTTCACTCACAAAACGCTCTGTCAACTCTCTATCAAAAACTATCTTCAATTAGGATTGCTACTTTGTTATTTATAAGCAGCATAAAGATCTTGGGCCTAAGTGCAGAAATTAGGTTTAACCAAGTTAAACCTCTTTTCATAAATCAACACACTTTTAAATAGGTCATAGGCATTTCCTGTTATGCTCAGCACTACCTAGCATTTCTCCTGAGATAACTAGGGTCCCTATAAAGTTTCCCGAAGTATAGCCTGAGCTTCCTCATGCAATATACCAGAAAACTAAAACACGAGCCCTTGATGTCAGCTACCTGATGTTATGACATTCAGTTTGACATCCAATACACTTTGCTCTACTAAGCAAACTTACCCTACAGAACACTACACCAGCATGTCATGACATCAATCATGACATCTACATATACAACATTGTTTTACCATAAAATGCAGCCAATCAAAACATCTACAACATTGAGGGTTGGCCCAGCGTCGACAAGCACTCGGGCGAGCGTATCTTCTTCACATTTAACAGACACGTGCAAGGCACGGTTGTGCTTGCGACCCTCAGGGGTCAAGTCACTGTTGTCAAAACTCAGCATATTACAGGCTATGATGTTCGGAACGACGGAGTCAAATTGCCCCACGTTGATGTCTTTCTTCACACGGGGTTGTGTGAGTATCTTCAACAAAGCTTGTCGATGGGAGGGAGAGCTCAGTAGTAATGACATAATCTAGATTTTAGATGGAGTCTGGTTATGTTGGTCCACCACCCGGTAATCGCTTCGACAAATTATCCTCAGAAACTCTTCTTCATCCTCCTTGGGGACTTATTTTCCCTTAACGGCAGGCTCCTTGGAGATGGCTTCCTTAGGAATGGTAATGGTTGCTTTGGGAACAGTGGTAGCTGCCTGAGGAACATTAAAATTTACCCTGGACTGATATATTCGACCACTGCGGGTCATTTTGCTTTCCCAGACAATGTTTGTCACATCCCCCTGTTTTCTTCCGACATTTATGTTGTACTAGGAATAGTTGTACTTCCAGGACAAAAATTTCGGATTAGGACCCGGTCCCTTCATTGGATACAGTCTTGGTTTCGGTTAGTCTGCAGCTGGCGCAGGGTTGTTGTCAAACACCGGCCTAACAACAGCGAGAGAAGCAGACTTGAACACTGGTTTCTTTTCAAATTTCTTCGGTAAATTGAATATTGGCTCAATTATTGAGGCGTCTTCTTTTTTATTCTTTCCAAATTGTAGCAAACCTCCATCAATCATTGACTGAATGTCTCTTTGCTCTAGGTTACAACCTTGTGGATTATGATGGCAATTACGACATCTTTCGTGGGAACTTTTGATCAGTCCCGTGTTTATCAAATTTTTATAAAACTCAACCAAAGGAGTTTTGACTTCAGACACCTTGGAAATTAATCTTACGTCAGAGTGCTCCTCTACAGCGTGGACACCACTATGGTTAGGCAAAGGACGGTTTTCCATGTTAGTATGATTGTCCTTGAAGGAGAGTATCTTCTTCTCAATCAATTCTCGCACAATATGTTGGAGTACTATGCAACTTTCAAGGTCATGCCCCGCAGCATTTTCATGGAACACGCAACGTGCGTTCGGGTTATAATAATGTGGTAATGGAGTTGGAGGAGGAGCCAACTTCCTGGTCTAAATTAGGCCTTGTTGTACCATTAGAGGGTACAAATCAGTGTAGCTCATGGGGATAGGCTGAATCCTTGGTCTTCTGTTCTGAAAAGCAGGCCTTGGAGTTGGTGCTCTTTGTTGTTATCGTACTTGTTGATTGTGATTTTCTTGATAGGCGTTGGGTGCTGGTTGCTAGAAATTTTGCAGGCTCGGCCGGGGTTGAAACATCAGTGTGACTGTAGCCACATATTATTGTCGCTGATAATTTTGCTGATGTTGTAGATGAGATAACTGTTGATTTTACGGGAGGTTTCTTCTGTTTTGAACCCTCTCGTCATACATTATAGCATTAGTTTCTCCTTCCTTCTTCTTGTGGAAGTTTCTTGATGGCTTTTTCATTATGCTGGTGCTGACTGAACTCGTCACCTTGCCATTTTTCAAACCAGCTTCCACCTTTACACCGACAACCACGATATTAGAAAAGTTGGTCGTGATACTGCTAATCATTCTTTCATAGGATTCGGGCCTGACGGTATCCACAAACCAATCAGCCAACTCCTTTTCTGTTAGGGGTGGTTCCACCTGGACGGCGTTCCCGCTCCATCTCTAAGCATATTCTTTAAAGGATTTCGAGCTCTTTTGAGTCATGCTAAGCAGCTGACGCCGATCTGGCGCGAGATCCATGTTATATTTATATTGCTGAATGAATGCATTTGACAGATCTTAGAAGCAGTGGATTTTAGATTGATCCAAGCTTAAGTACTATTTAGAGGAGGCACCTTTGAGACTGTCTTAAAAACAGTGTATCAACAATTTGTCATTCTCAATATGTGGGGCCATACGTCGGTAGTACATGATCAGGTGAACTTTTGGGTAGGTTGCCCCTTCATACTTTTCAAACGTAGGCATTACGAATTTGAGAGGAAATGCCAAGCCCGAGACTAAGTACATGTCCTTGGCATCAGACCCAAAGACATTGTTCCCTTCTATAGCCCTCATTCTTCTAGCCATTATGTCCATTTCAACCTGTAGTTTCTCATGCTTCTCATCTTCAGTTTCAGATTTGTCTGGCACGTCGAATATTGGTTGATGATTGTTGAAGACTATTCGAACTTGTTCCTGAGCACCGGCCTGAGTGTAAATGGGATTTTGGAAATCCGTCATTAATGGAACACTCTGTAGATTTGAATATTGTTGATGATTGAATGGTTGAGCATCACCGTATGGAGGCATGAAATCTCTGGCAATCCCGAAAGTATGTTCTGTTGTTGAAGTTACTAATGGAGGAGGATCTGATGTCATTGTGTTGATTT
This sequence comes from Lathyrus sativus, assembly GCA_963859935.3. Lineage (NCBI taxonomy): Eukaryota > Viridiplantae > Streptophyta > Magnoliopsida > Fabales > Fabaceae > Lathyrus > Lathyrus sativus. Next base: position 57,843,853 of record OZ012737.1, on the reverse strand, counting down.
CAAACACCACTGTAGATTGTGGTCCATCTTTGCCTTGATTATCTGAAGGACTTCCATGATTTGGCTAACCTCACCACGTAGCCCTTCGACATCTTTGTTGATCTGATCGAACCTTAAGTCTTGATCAGCCATTCTCTTCTGAGTGTTAGCTCTTATGTTGCACCGATGAGTATTCAGCGTGACTCTCTCTCTTTCTCTCTCCCTCTGATAGCAACAGCACACGAGATAAGCCGGAGGACTAATTGTCGTACCTCAAAAAAATCACGATCCTTCGCGAAGGATCGTGCTTTTTTTGAGGTACGACAGCTGGCAACTCTGCTGGGGACTAGCATTGCCCTATGCATGAGAGAGTCAAGCCTAACTTGACTCGATTCATAAGCATTAGGTTCACTTGTTTGTTTTCTTCTTGTTTGTTATCTTATTGTTTGCTTGCTTGTTTGATCATTATCTATTTGCTTGTTTATCTTTATTGTATATCATATTATTATCTCTTATGACATTATTGGGTTTCTCTGATTATGGACACTGTGAGATGTCTCTATACCCGAGTATGAGAAAAACCTAGGATTAGGATGGTGGTTGTGTAGTGGATGCCCACGAGGAGCCTTTCTCATTGGGAGGATAAGAAAGCCCCACTTAGACTTGATTCCCTTGGGAATGTTATTCTCGTGGTGAGTCTTTTCCATGGCAATAATATTTTCAAGCCTGAATTGATAACTCTAAGGACCTTTTGACCTTTCTCCCTTGGTGGTTAGTAGTGTTAACTCGTGAGGGTTGACACGAAATCCCCAATCAGATGAGATCCCTTGAACGTATCATTATTCTGACAATGACATTGTCAACCTCGACCTATGACTCTGAGATACCTTTAGAAACCTTGGACTCGATGGTTGTGTAGTAAAGACTCACGAAGAGCCTTTCTCGTGGGATAATGCAAAAACCTCACCTTGAGGAGATCCTTTCAAATATATTATTATTGTGGTATCCCTTTACCATGGTCATAATGTATTTGAAAGAAATCCATGACTCTAGGAACCTACCCATGGGGTTCCTATAATTAGAGATATCTTTCTTACTTCATAATTGTGTTTGTGGTCCTTAACCTTGCATTTGCATTTCATGTTCATATCTGAAATTCTGGTATAGATATTAGATGTCGAAGGAGATATTCACCACACAAATATTTGTTTGTCAAGAACAAAGAAAACAACTAAACAAATAATAATTAAAAGTGACACAGTAATTGTTAACCCAGTTTGATGAAACACACCTACATCTGGGGGCTACCAAGCCAGGGAGGAAATTCACTATCAGTAGAATTAATTTGGAGCTAAACTCCCAGTTTACAACTCCTCACTTAATCTCTATCCAATGCAATTTCTGCCTAGAACCCACTAGACAAGAGACACCTCTCACTCCCCCTCAATCACAACAGTGATAACTTTCAATACACAATGAAACGACTTTAGAAGACACTCTTCAAAGTCACAACTTGATCTTGCTTAAAAGCTTCAATCAAGTATAATACACTCTTGCTTAAAAGCTTTGAGTGAACTGAAAATTCTGGCAAGCACACGGTGGATGTTATTCCCAAAGTTATAACATCCATTGTGACATCTGCTACATAACAGCTAATAATTAGGAATAATAAAAGTAGTAAATAACACAACAATTGTTTACCCAGTTCAGTGTCAACAACACTTACATCTGGGGGCTACCAAGCCAGAGAGGAACTTCACTATTATCAGAATTAATTCAGAGTCAAACAACACAATTTGCACTCCTCACTTAAAACCTACCCAATGACAATCCAGCCTAGAGACACTCTAGACCTGAGTATACCTACTCACTCCCCCTCAATCACACAACAATGATATCAAACAATTACAGAAGACAATATGAAGAGACACTTCATACACACCTTGATCTTGCTTCACAACTTTGATCAAGGAACTCACACACTCTTGCTTCACAACTTTGAGTGAGACACAACCTATAATCTACCTATCCAATGCAATTATCCACCAGACAATTGCTTGGAGTACAAGTATTCCTAGACAGAATTCACACGTGAAGACTAGCCTTCTTCACTCACAAGGACTCTGCAATCTGCACTCTATCTTCTTCTATCAAGAGCTGCTGTTCAGGATTGCTTCTTCTGATCTTTATAGCAGCTGTCAATCCTTTTGGGCCTTGGTGCATTAATTAGGTTTTATCCATAAAAAACCTATTCTCAAAGATCTGCACACTTGCCACTTATTTTAGGGATATTCTAGTTCGCCTAGGGCTTCTAGGAAGTCTCCTGATATCCAGCTTGAGCTCCTATTCTGTTTCCTGGTTTATAGCTACCAGAAACACAAAACTGTGCAAACCTGCGCTTGATTTCATACGACACAAGTCATTACATTGGGTATGACATCCAATTTAACTTTCTTTTAGCTAAGTCAACTTACCCTGTATTGTCCATATTATGTATGCACTAACATCAGTTATGACATACTTACATGCTCTAGTGTTTTTCCATAAAATGCAGCCAATCAAGAGCACTTACAAACTCCCCCTTTGGCAAATTTTTGGCTAAAACAACCTGTCATCAAATCAGAGATTTACACAACAAAAGACTTATGATCTGTCCTGTCATGCAGGATAGTTACTAGCTCAAGCCTTTATGAGTCCTCACAGTTAGCTCTCATTGTTATCGCTCACTTTGTTAGCCATCTGGTAGTTACCATTACAGATGTCACACCTATTTGGGTAACACTTTGGGTTACTCCCCCTCAACTGATGCATCTTACCAGCTGAGCACACAACCTGCAAGCAGTCTACAGTCCCACAGATTCATCCAGTCTGCTCTGGATGTTATGACCTTCAGGATAACATCCTGAAGTACACACATCTTTCTACTCCCCCTGAAGAGTTGCACAACACTCTCATTCTGCTCACAACTTGCAGACACACACAAGTTTAACTTCTAGCTCCTTCAGCACAAAGATCCTAGTTCTAACATACATGCATTCCCATCCAAGCTAGAAAAATATATAGCATCACATCACTAACAACTAGAAATATATATATATATGTATATATATATATATATATATATATATATATATATATATATATATATATATATATATATATATATATATATATATATATATATATATATATATATATATATATATATATATATATATATATATATATATATATATATATATATATATATATATATATATATATATATATATATATATATATATATATATATATATATATATATATATATATATATATATATATATATATATATATATATATATATATATATAGCATCACGTTACTAACATCTCTAATTGTTATCACACATATCATCAGCAGCACCTGTAGTTACACCTGCAAATATGCAAGTCTAATATTTATAATATCATATGCACAATGACACATATGCTCAAGCTAGTTCTCCTTGTTCTTTCACCTGCTGTACCTGCCTTGCTCACGTTGTTCTCACATATGCTCATGCTCAATCACAGCTCATAGCAATCTTTCATCTGCTATCCTCTATTTCCTGTTGTTCTCTATTATTCTCTCTCCCCCTTTTTAGCCACAAATTAGGATCCTACTAAATACTTAACATAGATCACACATTGTAACATTACAACTGTTTGGGGTTACATTACAGCAAAATTGCTCTCTGAAGGGCATCACAAATTAGGAAAAATATAAACACATTAAACCAACAGCACACCTCAGCAGCAGATTGAGTCACATACTCAATTCTCAATCTTCTTCATCAGAGGAGGAACTGGAGTCACTGTCATTGACATTGGTTGGGACATTCTCACAGCTGTCATCAACCTCTTCTTCTAGCACAACTCCATTATTATCTGCATCTCTTTCAAGCCTTTCGATAAGAGCTTCTAGCTTGGTTTTTCTGGTAGTAGCTATACTGATGGTTTCTCCTAACTCCTTATAGGTGTCCTTTAATTCTACAATCATCATTCTTTTGGAGATCTTAACTTTCTCAGCAGATGTAAACATCATGTCTGGAACATGTCTTCCTTCCAACAGTTTGAAGTGAATTGACAATTCAGGCTCCCTCTTGCTGACAGCATCACTTGAGTTCAGGATCCCAGGATGTTGATTTAGGATGATCTCACAAATGAGGGAGGGAAATGCAATAGGTAACCTGACAGCACTGGTTGTGGAGTGCTTAACAGTCTGATCAAAGATGTATAGACCAAAATCAAAATTGACTTTGGTACCTATGGCATGAATGATCTTGCCTAGTCCAACAGCAATGGAGGATGTATGGTTGGTAGGAACCCAATTTGTAGCTCTAATTCTATGAAGAATGGCATATTTTACACTAAGCAGTGTTGTACACAACTTCCCTTTGGATGGCCATGTTGTGACTTGATTTGCAGTGATGATCTTGCAGATCTGGTTGTCTGAAGTCTCCAATTCTGTTGTTCCATCATTTGCTCGCCCTGGATACCTATTGATCACAGCAGGAGAGAATTGCACACACTTTCCTCTAACAAATACCTTCATGAATTCCTTGCTATTTCTGTTTGATATTGAGTCAGGTATGTTTACAATGAACTCCTTTACCAGTCCCTCGTAGCATCTGGAAAATCCAGTGACTGTCTTAACCAGTCCAGCCTTGTTGATGAGTTCCATTACCTCCTTGATCTCCAAGGCGTCCTTCCCTAATTCTCTCTCAAGGGCTATTCTCCTTTGATAGACATATCTCCATTTGGTTACACTGTGAATGGAGTGGAAGGAGATGTTGTCCAGAGGTGCAGCTAGCATGGGTTTAAGTGGCCTCATACCCGATGATTGTTTGACATTGAAGATGTTAGGAACATATCTTATGACATCACCGTCAGACTCGGGGCTGCTCTCAGTGACTTTCCTTTTCTTGGAGGTAGTTTTTCTCCTAGGTTTGGAGGACCCAACATGAGCTCTTTTTCCCTGACTTTTGCGAGAGTTGTCTTTCAGACTAGTTTTGCCTTTCTTGGTCATTATTTTCTGAGCTATGTAGGAGCAACAATCTTGAGGAATTCATCATTTGAAGATACATCAGCATCATTGGCAGGAGCTTCATTCAGATCATCATCCTGTCCTTCCTCCTGTACTGCACAGTTAGCTAAATTTGCTAGTTTTACTGTGGTAGGGTTAGTCTCATCAGAGGAGAACTCAGAATTGTCCTTATGATTTGTATTCAATATTGGAGAAGGATCAACCCTAGGCAGTGGAATGGTGATTCCATGTCAATTATGACCTTCTTGGTCTGCATGTGAAGTAGCTGATGATTGGCCTTCACTCCTTCTTCCAAAAATCATACCAGGAGGACTGACACTCATCACAAAGATGCTCTTGTGCTGAGCAGGGTTGGGCTTGGTAGGGATGGAGGTATGGTTCTGAGACATTGTAGATTACTTAGGTTGCACCGAAATGGGCTTTCTGAAGGGGTTATGTGAGACACAGAAGGAGGTGGATTGGCAGAAGAGAAGGGGTTTAGAAGGGTTTGCTTGTAAAAGAGGAGGGAATTCAATATTTTGACCAATCAGAATATGATTATTTTTCAAAATATAATTCCCTATTAATTGTTAAAATTCATCATTAATAGAGGACCTCAACTTTCTTAGAGAACTTTTTAATTGAGCATCCTTGAGGCCTCTTGTAACCAGTTCAACATCATTTAGGTCAGAATCACCAAATTTTACACCAGCCTTTTGATGTTGACACCAGTTATCCCTGAGTATGGCTCTCTTGCACATCACAGATCTCATACTCTTAATGTCACAGAACAGGGTCATGACATCTTGAGTGACATTACTTCCTTTATGCAGACCATCTCTCATGGACTCCATCAAATTCCAATACAGCAGGTCCAGATTTATGTGATGTACCTTCTTTGGATATGCTATCTTGACTTGCCTATAGTCCTTACATTCATCATATCATGTTCTTCCATTAGGAGGGCGCTTTGGTGTGCCTCTTCCTGACTCCTTGACTGTGGTCTTCTTTTGCGAATGTCTACCTTTATTCAAGCATATTTGATTCTTCTTTTCTTTATCGACCAATTTAGGTAGGTTACTTCTGGGCTCCCATAAGTAACAATTATTCTTGGATCTAGATCCCCTCATCACTTTCTTACCTTCTTCATTTAAGACCACACACTTATCTTTGGAAAATTGGACTTTTAGACCTTGATCACATAGCTGACTTATGCTTATTAGATTAACAGTCAGTCTTATAACCAGCAAGACATCCTTCAATTTTGGAGTTTTAAGACTGTCAAGTTGTCCAACCCCTATGACTTTTCCTCTAGCTCCATCACCAAAGGTTACATGACTTGAGGAGTGAGGTTTGAGTTTAATCAAGTGATCCTCAATTCCAGTCATATGTCTGAAGCATCCACTGTTAAAGTACCAATCCCTTTTGGTTGGCATTGTAACACCCATTTTAATTATTTAGTCTTTTGGTGTTATTTTATTTTGGGTGTGTCCTTTGTGGGGGAGTGTGTCTGAGCGCATGGGTGGGTGTCCTTAATTTATAGGAAATTATTTAATAAAATATAAAGTTTAATAATAATATAATATAATTAATAATGATGATAATCTAATAATTAGTAATATTATTATTATTATTATTATTATTATTATTATTATTATTATTATTATTATTATTATTATTATTATTATTATTATTATTATTGGAATAAGTAAAATAAGGATTTAAGGGGTATTAGAGAAGTTTTGGGAGAGGAAGAGGAACAGAACACGATAAACCAGTTTAGAGAGAAGAGTAAGGAGGAAGAGAAGAAGGCTAGGGCTATTGATTCTTCAGGTTCTTCGTCAATCGGAGCATTAATCGAGGTAAGGGAGAGAAACTGATTGGGATTGGTGTTTACATGAAATTGGATAGAGGGGATTCCTTAACCCCGTAGGGATTTGATGAACATGTTGTTATGTTTATATGTCTTTGATTGTTGTTGATTATGATGAATTTTGTGTGCATGTTGATGTGTTTATGATTGTTGCTGCCATTGATGAATGGGTGCACGTATTATGTGATGTTGGTGAGGTTCTGAGTAATTTCTGTAGTTCTGTTGATGGACATAGGTGTGGGTTCTGGAGATAAATTGATGGAATAATGACTAGAGTAGTGTGTACTGGTTGTAGTAATGATAGGATGGGAGGTGGAAGTAGAGTGATAGGCTTGGAATTGAGCAAGACGGCATTGTTGGACAGTGAGGGTTGTGAGATCGCAGACGCTCGCTAGCACCTTCGCTAGGCGAGCTAGTAGCGAGCATTCGCTAGCAGGTCGCTAGGCGAGTGGGGTAGCGAACCCTTCCAGTAGCTACTGTCTGCCTTCGCTAGGGATTTCGCTAAGCGAGCAGCTAGCGAGCGTTCGCTAGGGCTTCGCTAAGCGAATGAGCCAGCAAGCGTGACAGAAGAGTGATGTTGTGTTGTTTTGCCTTGTGACCTTGTTTTGTAGTATCCCTTGAGTTGTGACCAGTATAGATATGGTGATTAGTGGTGAAGAGTGTATACTTCGCATTAAAAAGGTGAAATTATGTAGTGATTGAAGTATAATTGAAATAAGTAGATTGGGATGTGAGTATGTATGATGTATCGTGATGTGATCAGGGGGATCGTGTGACTTTAATTAAAATAATTAATTGATGAATAATACGCATGTACGATGTATGGTGATGTGATCAGGGGATCGTGTGCACCTTGTTTGCTTGAGTTCATTTGTTGTGCATTTGGTGTTATGCATATCATGGTGTTTGGTGGGACGAATCATTGCTCAGGATGAGTATATGTGATTCATCCGTACTCCATTGGGGAGAATGGTGGAGATAGATCATGGCCAAGGATGGGTCTATGTGATCTATCCTGGGTTCGATTGAATGAACCAATGAGTCGGTACCGCATGCATGGTGTTGAGATGCATAATTGCATTATGGTGTGTTCTGTTGATGTTGGACAGTAGGTCGTGTTTGATGAATGTTTGATGATGAATTATATGATTTCTCCCTTTATTTCATGTATTTTAGTACCGATAATTTTGATCATGTTTTCTCACCCTTTTGTTGTTGTTGTGGTCTGTGCTTCTTCGGAAGTACAGATAATCCAGGTACTTAGCTAGCTTGGATAGTGGTGTGCGAGTCGAGTCATAGGATGCTCTAATATGTAGCACGGGATTTGGGTGTTTATTTGTTTTTATGTTGAACTTGTTTGATTCCCTGCGACGTATCATGTTGGTGAACATTTTAATGAATCTATTTATGTAATTTGGCGGATGGTCGAGAATGATGAATTAAGGATTATTTCCGCTGCTTTGTTTTAAAAACCTTCTAACGAAGAGTATTATGGATTATGTGATGTGATATCCCACTTGTTGAGGGGAGACTCTGATGTTTATTTAGAATAATCGCATTTTATTTAATTTTGGGAAGTGGGGTGTTATAATTGGTATCAGAGCAGGTCGTTCCGTCCGGCCAGTGTAGTTGTTGAGTATGTCCTTAGGTTAGAGATTGTGTATCTTTTGACCTGGTGTTGTTAATGTTGAGCAGTATGGCAGGAAGGAATGATGCTGCTTTGGCTGCTGCTATGCAAGCGATGGCGCAGGTGATTGCTAATCAGAACCAAGCTGCGGGTGCGTAATTTGGGGATTTGGCGCAGTTTCGAAGTAATAAGCCGCCGACGTTTGAAGGAGGAATTTTGGATCCTGAAGCTGCGCAGAAGTGGCTGAAGGCGATTGAGAAAATTTTCAGGACCATGGGTTGTAGTGATGAGCAAAAGGTGAGGTTTGGTACTCACATGCTAGAAGGTGAAGCTGAGGCTTGGTGGGACAATAGTCGCCAGAGATGGGTGACTGCCAGAACTGCGATCACTTGGGATGTAGTTCAAAAGGTTTTTCTGGAGAAGTACTTTCCGGAAGACATACGAAGTGCTAAGGAGGTAGAGTTCCTATAGCTGAAGCAGGGTAATCTGACCGTAGCAGAGTATGCTACGAAATTTGAAGAGCTGGTGCAGTATTCTCCTCATTACAACACTGAAGATGCGATGACCTTTAAGTGTTTGAAATTTGAGAATGGGCTGCGTCCGGAAGTTAAGTTCGGGACTGCTTGTCAGAAGATCAGGAATCATCCGGAGCTGGAAAGCAGAAGCAGGATTTACGATAATGATAACAGGGCCAGGATTGCACATTATAAGGTTGTGAATGACCGTAAAGGTAAGCAGAGGTTTGGTGGTACTCCTTACAGTGTTCCTGCTGATAAGGGAAAACATAAGGCTGCTACTGATAAGAAGCCCAGAGTGTTCTAATGTTGAGAGGGGAAAGCATCTGGTGATCTGAAATGTTTCCGGTGTGGTGGCGCGGGCCATCGTGCTAATGAATGTTCTAATGAGGTGAAGAAGTGCTTCAGGTGTGGTAAGCCAAGCCATGTAATAGCTTATTGCAGAGCCACTATGCCTACCTGTTATAACTGTGGTGAGAAAGGTCATATCAGTATGCATTGCGAGAAGCCGAAGAAGTCTCAGGCGTCTCGGGCCAGTGGTAAAGTGTTTGCTGTAGTGGGAACTCAAGCTGCAAGTGAAGAGCTTTCTATCAAAGGTACTTGTTTCATCAATAATATTCCTTTGACTGCTATTACTGATACGGGTGCAACCCACTCGTTCATTTCTGTTGATTGTGTAAAGAGGTTAGGATTGGTGCCGTCTACTCTTGATCGACGGATGACTATTGAAACTCCTTCTATTGGTTCAGTGACTACTTCTTTAGTGTGTTTGAAGTGTCCACTGACTATTTTCAGTAGAGACTTTGGAGTAGACCAGATTTGTCCACCACTTGGTAATTTGGATGTTATTCTGGGTATGAACTGGTTGGAGTTCAACCGAGTCTACATCGATTGTTTTCGAAAGGTGTTGTTGTTCCTTACTCCAGAAGAGGAAGCGTTGGCGGATTCCTTTTCTAATAAAGAATTGAGGACCCTGTTGGAGGACGAAGCTAAGATGTTTGCTTTATTTGTGTCATTGTATGTTGACAGCAAGACATCAGTGAAAGAGTTGGCAGTGGTGAATGAATTTCCTGAAGTATTTCCTGATGACATTACGGAATTACCTCCAACGAGGGAAGTTGAATTTAGCATTGATCTTGTTCCGGGTACAAGGCCTATATCTATGGCGCCGTACAGGATGTCAGCAGTGGAATTGGCTGAATTAAAATCTCAGATTGGAGAATTGTTGGATAGAAAGTTTATCAGACCGAGTGTGTCGCTGTGGGGAGCTCCAGTGCTGTTGGTAAAGAAGAAGGATGGCAGTATGCGTCTGTGCATCGATTATCGTCAGTTGAATAAAGTAACCATTAAGAGTAAATATCCTTTTCCAAGGATTGACGATTTGATGGATCAGTTGGTGGGAGCTAGGGTGTTCAGTAAAATTGATTGAGGTCGGGGTACCATCAGATTAGAGTGAAAGAAGGTGATATTCAGAAGACGACATTTAGAACTTGATATGGACATTCCGAATATGCTGTAATGTCTTTTGGAGTGTCTAATGCGCCAGGAGTGTTTATGGAGTATATGAACCGAATTTTCCATTCTTATTTGGATCAGTTCATTGTTGTGTTTATTGATGACATACTGATTTATTCTAAGTCTGAGGAAGAACATGCAGGACATTTGAGAATTGCTTTGCAGATGCTGAAATATAATAAGCTATTTGCTAAGCTATCAAAGTGTGAGTTCTGGTTGAAGACAACGAGTTTCTTGGGGCATGTAATATCCGATAATGGTATATTGGTGGAGCCATCGAAAGTGAGTGCAGTGTTACAGTGGGAACCGCCGAAGATAGCGACGGAAATTAGAAGCTTTTTGGTTTTGGCAGGATACTACCGAAGGTTTATTGAAGGGTTTTCTAATTTGGCGTTGCCATTGATTCAGTTGACAAGAAAGAATCAAGTTTTCGTGTGGGATGCTGCTTGTGAAGAAAGCTTTGAGGAACTGAAAAAGAAATTGACTACAACATCAGTGTTAGTGTTTCTGACTCCGAGTGAACCTTTTGTGGTGTACTGTGATGCGTCTAAGATGCTAGCGTATGCTTCGCGTCATCTGAGGATGCATGAAAGGAATTACCCTACTCATGACCTTGAGTTGGCTGCGGTAGTTTTCGTGTTGAAGATCTGGAGGCACTATTTGTATGGTTCGAGGTTTGAGGTGTTCAGTGACCATAAGAGCCTGAAATATCTGTTCGATCAGAAAGAGTTAAATATGAGACAGAGAAGATGGTTGGAATTCTTGAAAGATTATTATTTCAACTTAAGTTATCATCCAGGAAAGGCGAATGTAGTAGCAGATGCCTTGAGTAGGAAAGCAATTCATATGTCGACTTTAATGATGAAAGAGATGGAACTAATTGAGCAGTTCAGAGATATGAGCATGGTTTGTGAGACTACGGTCGATGGTGTGATGTTGGGCAAGTTGCAGGTGAATAACAATTTCTTGGATTTGATTAAAGAAAGCCAAAATCTAGATGTGAAGTTTATATATTTGATTCCTGGAGTAGAGAGCGACCCTAGTAGTGATTGTAAGTTGGATAGTGCAGGTGTGTTGAGATTCAGAGGCAGGATTTGTGTGTCGGATAATGAAGAACTGAAGAAGTCAATTTTGAGTGAAGGACATCGTAGTAGTCTGAGTATCCATCCGGGAGCTACGAAGATGTACCATGATTTAAGGAAGTTATTTTGGTGGTCCGATATGAAAAGAGATATAGCTCGATTTGTTTACGCCTGTTTGACATGTCAGAAGTCGAAGGTAGAGCATCAAAGACCTTCTGGGTTTATGCAACCATTGGAAGTTCCAGTTTGGAAATGGGATTGTATCACTATGGATTTTGTTACGGGCTTGCCGAACACGGCGAGAGGATTTGATGTTATTTGGGTAATCTTGGATCGACTTACGAAGTCGGCACATTTTGTACCGATTAATATCAGTTTTCCATTGGTGAAGCTGGAAGAGATTTATATTCGGGTAATTGTGAAGCTACATGGTGTTCCGTCGAGTATCGTGTCGTATAGAGATCTGAGGTTTACTTCAGAATTTTGGAGTTTACAGGAAGCTTTGGGTACTAAGTTGAAGCTAAGTTCAACTTACCATCCGCAAACTGATGGTCAGTCAGAGAGGACTATTCAATCGCTGGAAGATTTGCTGAGAGCTTGTGTGTTGGAAAGGGTGGTGCGTGGGATACTCATTTACCGTTGATAGAGTTCACGTACAACAACAGTTACCATTCTAGCATCGGAATGGCACCGTTTGAGGCTTTATACGGTAGGAGGTGCAGAACTCCTCTGTGTTGGTATGAAACAGGTGAGAATGTGGTCTTAGGACTAGAAATTATGCAGCAGACTACTGAGACCATTCAGATGATTCGTGAGAAAATGAAAGCGTCTCAGAGTAGGCAGAAAAGTTACCATGATAACTGAAGGAAGGAACTGGAATTCAGCGAAGGTGATCACGTGTTTCTAAGAGTTAACCCAATGACCGGTGTGGGTCGTGCGTTGAAATCCAAGAAACTGGATCCTAAGTTTATTGGACCGCATCATATTTTGCAGAGAATTGGTGATGTAGCTTATAGAGTGGTGTTACCTCCCGAGCTTTCGAATCTACATTACGTGTTTCATGTGTCGCAACTTTGAAAGTATGTCTCGGACCCATCTCATGTGATTCCGAGAAATGAAGTTCATGTCCGGGAGAATCTTACTGTTGAGACGATGTCGTTGAGGATTGAAGATCGTAAAATATAACAACTCCGAGGGAAGGAGATATCCTTGGTGAAAGTAGCTTGGGGAGGTGCTGCAGGAGGCAGTGTGACCTGCGAATTGGAAAGCAGGATGCAGGAAGCGTATCCGGAATTGTTTCCATCAGGTAATTTTCGAGGACATAAAAATAATTAAAGTCGGGGAGAGTTGTAACACCCATTTTAATTATTTAGTCTTTTGGGGTTATTTTATTTTGGGTGTGTCCTTTGTGGGGGAGTGTGTCTGATCGCATGGGTGGGTGTCCTTAATTTATAGGAAATTGTTTGATAAAATATAGAGTTTAATAATAATATAATATAATTAATAATGATGATAATCTAATAATTAGTAATATTATTATTATTATTATTATTATTATTATTATTATTATTATTATTATTATTATTATTATTATTATTATTATTATTATTATTGGAATAAGTAAAATAAGGATTTAAGGGGTATTAGAGAAGTTTTGGGAGAGGAAGAGGAACAAAACACGATAAACCAGTTTAGAGAGAAGAGTAAGGAGGAAGAGAAGAAGGCTAGGGCTAGCGATTCTTCAGGTTCTTCGTTAATCGGAGCATTAATCGAGGTAAGGGGGAGAAACTGATTGAGATTGGTGTTTACATGAAATTGGGTAGAGGGGATTCCTTAACCCCGTAGGGATTTGATGAACATGTTGTTATGTTGATATGTCTTTGATTGTTGTTGATTATGATGAATTTCGTGTGCATGTTGATGTGTTTATGATTGTTGCTGCCATTGATGAATGGGTGCACGTATTGTGTGATGCTGGTGAGGTTCTGAATAATTTCTGTAGTTCTGTTGATGGACATAGGTGTGGGTTCTGGAGATAAATTGATAGAATAATGACTAGAGTAGTGTGTACTGGTTGTAGTAATGATAGGATGGGAGGTGGAAGTAGAGTGATAGGCTTGGAATTGAGCAAGATGACATTGTTGGACAGTGAGGGTTTCTATGTGGTGGATGTTGTGACATTGGTCGTGACATCCTTTTCAACTTCTGAATCTCAGGTTGTAATCTCTTGAGTTTCAGAACAGGATTCTGTTTGTCAACAAATCCCAGTCCAGACTTCTTTCCTGAGCTCTGACCACTCTGCAGAATCTCTTCTAGAGTGTTTGTCCCAGGATTTAGCATCCTTATGGATTTTTCCATCTGCTCCATTTTAGATTCCAACAAGTTAACCTCACTTTTGAGTGAGTCTATTGTTGCTAGCTGCTCTATCTTTTCAGCCTCTAATTCCATTATGCACTTCTTCTGGTGCTCTCCTTGCTGATACAATTCAATGCTTCTGATGGGCAACTTCTTATATGATTCTGCTAGTTCATCATAAGTTAGCTCACCTTGACTTGAGTCACCATCAGATACACATACACTGTTCAGAGCAGGGACATGTTTTGCAGACTCATCTTCTGATCCACTCTCAGAATCTTCATCAGACCAAGTGACTGTTAAGCCTTTTCTCTTCTTTTTGAGATATGTGGGACATTCCTTTCTAATATGTCCATATCCCTCACACTCATGGCACTGTACTCTTCTGCTTTGCCTGACTTTATCTTCATACTTCTCTTTATCAGAAGGCATGCTTTTGGTATAAGGTTTAGACCTAGCATCTATCCTTTTGACCAGTTTGTTGAACTGTCTTCCAAGCAAGGCAATTGCTTCAGACAGATTCTCCTCATTTTCACCATCTGTATCAGATGTGTTTAAGACAAGAGCTATGCTTTTGTTCTTTATCTCTACAGCCTGATCACTCATTCCCATTTCAAAGGTTTGAAGGGAACCAATGAGTTCATCCACTTTCATGTGGCATATGTCTTGGGCTTCTTCAATGGCTGTTACTTTCATGGCAAACCTTTTAGGTAGTGACCTTAGAATCTTTCTTACAAGCTTCTCTTCAGTCATCTTTTCTCCCAGAGCTCCTGAGGTGTTTGCAAGTTCAAGAACATTCATGTAAAACTCATGAATGTTCTCATCTTCCTTCATTCTTAGACCTTCAAATTTGGTGGTCAGAATTTGAAGTCTTGACATTTTGACCTTGGAAGTTCCTTCATGAGTAGTTCTGAGAGTGTCCCAAACATCCTTTGCTAGTTCACAGTGGGGTACCAGCCTGAAGATGTTTTTATCTATGCCATTGAAAAAAGCATTCAATGCTTTAGAGTTTCCAAGAGCTAAGGCCTCTTGCTCTTTGTTCCATTCCTCTTCAAGAATCAACACATCTACTTCATCCTTGTCAGTCTTCACAGGATGTTTCCAGCCTGAATTCACAGCTCTCCAACCCTTGTAGTCTATAGATTTCAAGAATGCAATCATCCTTGGTTTCCAATAATCATAATTAGATCCATCCATAATTGGAGGTCTATTAGTGAAGCCTATATCTTTATTCATAGTACCAGAATTTATTTTCCCTATATCTCAACCAGATTTAAACAGGAAGGGTGCCTGCTCTGATGCCAATTGAAAATTCTGGCAAGCACACGATGGATGTTATTCCCAAAGTTATAACCCTAAATTGTTCAAGAAAATAGTGAGAGCATGGAGAAGTATTAAGAAGAAAGGGAAGAGTGAATTGGGAAGAAGGAACAATATTACCAAGGAGCCCTACTTTGTATGGGTCAAGGAGAGAGCAAAGGAGATTAAAATTCCTTTTGAGGTCAAGCTGTCTGAATCATTGCCCCGAACCAAAGCCTACTCACATCCCAATTGAGGAAGACGAGGACTTTAAAGCCACCATAGAATTGGTAAAGGAAAATGAGCAACTTAAGCTAAAGCTTTAGAGTGTCACTAAGCAGAAGAATGACATGAAATGGGAACTTCAATGTAAGAATACCCAACAAGAGGCAGTAGAAAAGAAGGTTGATGAAGAAGAACACCGAAGGAAAAAGGTTAAGGTGTCTCTTAATCAATCCGATAGTAAGGTGAGTGGGCTCAAGGAAGAGTTGGATAAATCCAGAAGGAAATGCATTGAGAATGAAAACTGTTGGCTTTTGGCTACCAAAAAGAACAAGACAAACATAGAAGAAATGGGAGTGAAAATTCAAAGGCTAAACACTACACTACGCCACTCAAGGGCTTCCGAAGTAGAACAACATAGACTCAAAGAAGATGTCATGAGAGTCTCTTGGGTTGATCCAGCAGATTGAGATAGATTATGTAGGAAGCTAAATGAGGTTGGAAAGCTTGCCGAAGATCAGAAGAAACAGATAGAGGCTATCCTTGCAGATAAAGATATTTGGGCTGCTGAAAGGATAAATGTGCTTTCAAATTCTGATGGCTATGAGCAATTTATACATATTTTGATAGCTAATCGAGATATGTACCACAATAAGCTGAATGGGTTGGCAAAATTCTGTAACTGGTTAGCTCAAGACTTGGTGTGGAAGCATAGGGATGATATGAAGCGATGGATGACTCTACTCCTCCTGCTATTTGTGATTTCATCTGCCTTTGCAAGACCATGCTGAAGAGGTTTAAAGAAGAATTAGAGGAGCGTGAGGCTCGTAGGCCAAAATTCTGAGTTTTCATTTATGTACCATTTCCTGTTTTTAGACATTATGGATTGTAATTGGTCCTGAATAATTTTTGTTCCATTTTATTGCTACAATTTAATGATTGTGGTTTCGTTTGCTTCATATTTGTTTGTTCCTTGATATTTATGTATAAACTAAAAACTAATTCGAATAATTCCTCGAAATGCCAGAGGATGCATACCTTGCATTGCATTTCATTTTGCATACGCACCACATATGCATACCAGGTGTTTTCACCTTGTTTCTCATTCTGTGTCTTTCATTCCAGTTTCCATCCTGAGTCCTCAGCGCAGATATAACACCAGAGCCCTTGCTCACCAAAGGATGTCTGAAGCAGAAGAATAGAACACAAGACTAAGATAAAAAATCTAAGATCTTCGAGGGAATGTGAATCAACTCATGGAAATGATCCAAACTTTGACTGCCAAAAGTGAGCCTCCTCAAATTGTTATTGTCTCTGAGATCATAGGGTCTTCTGGAGGAACCCAACCTATGACGTTTGTACCTTCCACATGGCCCCCATATGGTTTACATCGTGATTTTGTGCCACGATTTGAATCAATGGGGCAATCTATGCCACAAAAAATCCATACTCCATTCTATATTGAAACACGACCTGTCATGCACACTACTCTACAAACTGTTGTGCATACTGTTCCACACACGGTCGTTCCAACTGGGATTGCTACACAATATGAGGACTATAATCAGATCTATCATGCTCTCGAGTCAATCATTATAGGTGATGATGCAAGAGACGAGGACCTTAGGGAGGTAAAAGAAAACTATCAAAGCCTCATGAAGCGACTCCAAGCGATGGAAGGTGATGATATTTTTGGGACCGCTGCTAAAGAGATGTGCTTGGTTTCTGGTTTGATTATTCTAGCCAAGTTTAAGACTCCATAATGTGATAAGTATAAGGGGCATACTTGCCCAAAGAGCCACCTTATCATGTACTATCGCAGAATGGTTGTGCATGTGGATGATGACAAACTAATGATACATTATTTTCAAGGAAGCTTAAACGAAGCACCGTCTAAATGGTATTTAAGTCTCGACCAAGGAAAGATTAAAAATTTCCAAGATATATTTGACGCCTTTATCAAGCACTATCGATACAACATGGATATGGTGCCCGATAGGAAATAGTTACATAACATATCGCAGAGAGACAAAGAATCGTTCAAGGAATACGCACATAGATGGAGGGAGTTAGCCTTTTAGGTTGAACCCTCATTATCTGAAAAAGAGCTTGATGAACTATTCATGGACACTATACCACCTGCCTCTTATGAGAAAATGGTAGGAATAACATCGTTGGGATTCTCTGAGGTTGTGGCCATATGATCCCGAGTCGAGCATGGTTTAAAAAGTGGGAAAGTCGTGTATGCTGCTGCTACTTCCAGTAGAGTAAGAAAGAACTAGGGAGGTTCCCAACAAAGACAAGAAGGCGAGACTAATGCCTTATCTAGTGTTCAGAAAGTGAGTCAACCAAGGAGAAGACCTCCACAGCCTACTGCTTATCAATAACATTATGCATTAGTACCATACTTTTAACAACCTTATGTGGCGTCTGTAATCCCAGCTTATCCACCGCCACCACCTCCTATCAGTTATCCACTATATCCTCAACCATTCGTTCCAGGATATCCACCACAAGTAGCTCCTTCATGTCCACTAGTTCCTCCAGTTCAGAACCATCCGCAACAAAGACCACAGGCTCCTCCTGCCATTCCTGCCAATCAAAATCGTGCCAGAAGAAGCCCAAATTTTGAACCTATCCCTATAAAAAATAAAGATTTATACCCGCCTTTGGTATACAAGGGTTTAGTGACCACTAGATTGTTACTTGCTTTCATTGGGAAGCCTCCTCATTGGTTCAACCCAGACTTACACTGTGAATACCATCAAGGCACCGCCGGGCATGATTTTGATGGATGTTTTGCTCTAAAGGCAAGGGTTCAAGAGCTCATTAATTGCAAGATCCTGTCTTTCAAAGATAAGGGTCCAAATATTACTAATAACCCTCTTCCTACTCACAATGGACATGCAGCCAATGCTGTCGAAGAAGCGTCTAATGAACTGGTTGTCAGAGATGTCAAAGAATTAAAAACCCCACTGAAAGAGCTCCATACTCGTTTGGTGGAGTCTGGTTTGATTTCAAAGGAGCATGACGGTTATGATGAATGCTTTTTTCTTGAAAAAGGATGTTCTATGGTTAAAAATGATATACAGTAATTAATGGATCAAGGGATACTTCAAGTCAGCCGCACAAAAGCTGATAAGGACATAGCGGTGATTGAACCTCACTTTGAAATACCACCGACATGGGTAATTGAGTATCATAATACACTAAGTGTTCCGCCCAGAAGAGAATATGTGTGTCCGGAAATAGTGATTCAACCTGCTCCTCTCCCTTATTCTAACAATAATACAGTGCCATGGTGCTACAATGCTGCAGTCTTCATAAATGGTCAAAAGGTGTCCTTAGGGGACCAGTTTGAAAAGATTTCTAGACTTGACATATCCAATATTGCTGAAACAAGTAGGTTGACCCGTAGCGGTCGTGTCTTTGGGCCTACGCCACCTCCAAAAGCTATTGAAGAGATTGTAAGAGAAAATATTACTGAAATTCCACAATCCCACAAAAGGCTGGAGATTGTTGATGAGATAATATCACCGCAAGAAGCGGAATAATTTTTAAGATTGATCAAAAGAAGTGATTATAAGGTGGTGGATCAGCTTCACCAAACTCCTTCAATATTTTCTGTGCTCTCATTATTGTTTCATTCAGAAGCTCATAGGAAGGCCTTACTAAAGATACTCATGCAGGCACATGTATCACCAATAATCACTGTAGATCAATTCAATGGAATTGTATCTAACATTACTGCCTGCCATACTTTAAGCTTTCATGATGGAAAGCTTCTAGAGGAGGGAAGAAGCCATAATCGAGCTCTGTATATCTCTATGAAATGTTTGGATGATGTCTTAGCCCGAGTGTTAGTGGATACAGGGTCATTAAATGTCATGTCAAAGTCCATTTTTGCCAAACACTCTTATACAGAGATGGTGATGAGGCCCAGTATGATGATTGTAAAGGCTTTTGATGGATCTCGTAGGGTTGTGATCGAAGAAGTGGACTTGCCCATGCTAGTAGGTTTCAAGATAACTTTCCAAATCATGGATATCAACCCAACATACAGTTGTCTATTGGGAAGGCTATGGATCCATGCTGCTGGCACAATAACGTCCACACTTCACCAAAAAATGAAATTTGTGGTGAATGGAAAGCTAATCACAGTGTCTGGAGAAGAGGATTTGTTGATCAGTCACCTTTCATCGTTTAGATATGTTAAAGCGGATGAAGGAGCATTTGAAACTTCTTTTCAAGCTCTTGAAATTGTTAATGTTGTCTTCCTGGAGGTAAAAGAACAACATGACTCTCACTTAGGTCAAACATATTCTAGGGACAGACTCATCTGAGTGTAGCATCGCGTAACAACTATTTCGGGACTACTCCCTCATAGTTTCTGCACTACGTCCTAAAAAGGACAAGTGAGGTAAATGGGTCACTAAAGGTCCTCAGTTTCACAGACTCTCGAGTTGAAACAACCAATGAAATGCATGACTACTCATACACCATCAATCATCTCAAGGAGGTCTCCACTGAGCATGGTTATATCATATGTCAAACATTTTAGGACTACTCCCGAAAGTCAACTATTGATCATACCACATCCTATCATATGTACACTCAAGTCCAGGTAAGGACTTATCTCACCACTCAAGATTGTAGAAGCAAGCATACTTCAATCTCAAGTTTTGATGATGTCAACTCAACTCAAGCTCACTTCATGTTGCAAAAAGTGAAGGCTTTCAAACTGATCAAGTCTATGCAATTACAACTTACAAGTCAAGTTGATGTGCAAAGTTTTTTTCATCTATCAAGACTTGGACACAAGGCTGGTATATCAAAATTCCCTCTTTAATTTGATATACAAGTGTTCAAACAATCCATGATTTTTTGCATACTGCATTGGCATATTTTTAAACTCTTTAAAATTGGTATAACACTTAAAACTTAAATATTTTTCTAAGTTTTTACAGTGTTAACCGATTAACCATATGGGTTAATTGGTTAACGCCCTTAAAATTTGAATTCTTTGAGCTAACGTTACAGTGTTAACCGATTAACCTATATGGTTAACCGATTAACACTGAACTTATTTGGAAAAATTGCTTATTTCAAATTTCAAAATTCTTGTTAAAGTTATACCTTTTCATTGTTTGATCTATACTCAATTAAACCTCTTTGAATAGGTGTTTTGGCTCATATAAATTCTGATTATTTCAAAATTGAAAAACACCTCCTACAATTTTCAAAAATATTCATTGAATCAAATTCACTCAAATTCAAATATTTTCAAATTTTCTCAAAGTGTTCATATTGTTCATATTTTTTATATCCATAACATTGAACACTTGTATTGATACTAAAGAGTGAATTCTGATCAAAAGGAGAAGATCAATCTATGTATTGATATCATTGCTATCACTCTCAAATCAATTCATTAGAATTACTTGTATTGTGACTTGTGATCCAGGATTGTTGGACACAAGGGGAAGTGTCTGCAGGAGGATTGTTCTTGCACACTTGTGATTGTATAGTTGTTAGAAAGTAGGCCTCACCGGTTGATCGTGTGATAGGTTGTACAATTCTAAAACTATAGTAAATTCTCTTTCATGTTGAAAGGGGAGTGGAGTACTCTCGGGTTGTAAGGGGAACCACTATAATTCTCTGTGTTCTTTCCTTTTCTGCATTTACTGCTTTCATCACCAACAATCATAACCTAGAAAAATTCAAGAGGTTTGAAAAACCAGAAAAATTTCCTAAAGCCTAATTCACCCCTCCCCCTCTTAGGCATACTCTGTACTTACAATTGGCATCAGAGCAGGTTAAGGTAACCTGTTCCTAAAGATTCAGTATGGCTTCCGCTAGTACCAACCCGGTTTTTAAAGATGGTGGAAGTAGTAACAAACCACCACTCTTCTCTGGAGAATATTTCAATTTTTGGAAAATCCGTATGAAAGCACATCTTGAGGCTCAAGGAGACGACATATGGGAAACAGTGGAAAATGGTCCGCATGTTCCTATGAGTGTCATAAATAACGTAGGCACTCCAAAGATAAAATCCTCTTATGATGAAGATGACAAGAAGAGAATCTTAAATGAAAAGAAAGCAATCAACATACTTCAAAGCGCTCTCATTATGGACAAATTCTTCCGTATATCACAGTGTAAATCGGCAAAGGAGATTTGGGACACCTTGGTAGAAACGCATGAAGGAACAGCCGAAGTAAAAAGATCAAGACTCAACACGTTAAGTCAAGAATATGAGATGTTCTGTATGCAGCCCGGTGAATCTATTGTTGCCTTACAAAAAAGATTTGTACATCTAACAAATTATTTGATTGCTCTCGGGAAGACCTTCACCAATGATGATCTCAACTTAAAAGTCTTAAGATCCTTAACAAGAGAATGGCAACCGAAGGTGACCGCTATTTCGGAAAAGAAGAGTCTTTCAACGATGACATCCGCTTCTTTATTTGGCAAACTTCAAGAGCATGAATTGGAACTTGGAAGACTTGAGAAGCATGAAAGTCAAGATAAAAAGTCCAAAGGAATTGCCTTGAAGATTGACACGAAGGATGACAAAAACGACGAATCTTCCGAAGATGAGAATTTCATGTTTCTAGTAAAGAAGCTTGGTAAGTTTTTTAATAATAATAAAAATTCCTCTTTTCCTAAAAAGAATAGACATTTCAGGAAAAATAATGCATCCACATCAAATCAAGAAGTCACATGTTAAGAATGTGGGAAGTAAGGTCATATAAAGCCGGATTGCCCGAAACTCGCAAATAAAGGAAAATTCAAAGGCAAAAAGGATTTCAAAAATAAGAAGGCCTATGTTGCTTGGGACGATAATGAGATAAGTTCATCATCGGAATCGGAAAGTGACGAATGTGCAAATATGGCTCTTATGGCGTCACATCATTTCGATGAAGAAATTGATGCGGTTAGTAACGACTTTTCTATTTATGATAATGATGCACAAGAAGTCATAGATGAACTTCTAAAAGAATGCAAGACTTTGTATAAAAGTATTTCATCCCAAAAGAAAAGAATTTCATTTTTAGAAGAACAAAATACTGTTTTCATAAAAAATATTGAAAACGAAAAACAAAAGTTGGTGGATGAAAAACAAAGTCTTGTATGCAAAAACTGTGAATCCTCATCTTTTCAAATTGTTCAACTTAAAAGAGTTTTAGAAAGATACGAAAAAGGTCAAATTGGCTTGGAGGAAATTCTTAGGCATCAAAGATATCCTAATGATAAAAGTGGACTAGGATATTCTAGGTTTTCCAAACCAAGCACAAATGAAACCATTTTTGTAAAAGCAAGTGAACAAGTTGTGAAAGAAAAGGCC
Organism: Lathyrus sativus; assembly: GCA_963859935.3. Classification (NCBI taxonomy): domain Eukaryota; kingdom Viridiplantae; phylum Streptophyta; class Magnoliopsida; order Fabales; family Fabaceae; genus Lathyrus; species Lathyrus sativus. The sequence continues at coordinate 57,820,992 of OZ012737.1, read as the reverse complement.
AGCACTTCGAAAATTTAGCATCAAAGTCATAAAAAGAAAAGAATTATGTTCCTAGATATAGAAGTCATTTTCAACCTACCTGTTTTTATTGTAGATTCAAAGGCCATACACCTAATGCTTGCTATGTGCGCAACATTGGTGTTGCTAAAGGGCATTATGTGTGGGTTAAAAAGGTACTAACTATCAAGGACCCAAAGCAATTTGGGTACCTAACACCACTTGATTTTGTGTTGTAGGTATGCTTAAAGACAACTTCTAATCAATGGTATCTTGATAGCGGTTGTTCTAAGCATATGACGGGAGACATAAACAAATTTTCAAGTCTATCATTAAAGGCCAAAGGATACGTTACTTACGGTGATGATAATAAAGGAAAAATTCTTGGAGTTGGAACCGTTGGTGCACCTCCATGTACAATCATTGAAGACGTTCTTTATGTGGAAGGCCTTAAACACAACCTATTTAGCATAAGTCAATTATGTGACAAAGGGTTCCGAATCAACTTCACAAAGGATGAATGTTTGATAGAACATGAAGTCACTCATGACATCTTGCTAAAAGGTAAAAGATTTAATAATATCTTTATGATCTCTTTTGATGACTCTTCCTTGAAGGTAAAATGTCTTATGGCAAACAACAACGAGGCGTGGCTTTGGCATAAAAGATTTGCTCACATTCACATGGAGCATTTAAAAAAATTGATAAAGCATGATCTAGTTGTTGGTCTTCCGAAGATAAAATTCATCAAGGATAAGTTATGCGATGCATGTCAAAAGGGAAAACGGACTAAGACAACTTTCAAATCTAAGCAAGTGGTTTCTACATCAAGACCACTGTAATTGTTGCATATGGATCTTTTTGGTCCATCGAGAACGAAGAGTTTCGGAGGTAGTATTTATGCTTTAGTTATTGTTGATGATTTCTCTCGATACACATGGACATTGTTTTTAGTGTAGAAAAATGATGCTTTCAAAGCATTCAAGAAGTATGCGAAGCAAATTCAAAACGAGAAGTCACTCACTATAGCCTCCATAAGAAGCGACCATGGTGGAGAATTCCAAAATTCAGATTTTGAAGACTTTTGCGAAGAGCATGGAATTTCTCATAATTTTTCCGCACCAAGGACTCCTCAACAAAACGGTGTCGTAGAACGGAAGAATCGGTCACTAGTGGAGCTTTCTAGAACAATGCTTAGCGACTTGAATCTTCCTAAGTACTTTTGGGCAGAGGCGGTAAGCACGACATGTTTCGTAAGCAACCGAGTGAATATTCGACCAATTCTCAAGAAGACTCCGTATGAGTTGTTCAAGGGTAGGAAACCAAACATAGCATTTTTCCACATATTTGGTTGCAAATGTTTCGTTCTCAACAACAATAAGGACAATCTCGGTAAGTTTGATGAGAAGTCCGACGAAGGTATATTTCTTGGTTATTCTCTTTCTAGTAGAGCTTTTAGAATTTTTAATAAAAGAACTCTTACTATTGAAGAATCCATTCATGTTTCTTTTGATGAGACTAACCCCTCGAAAGAGGATAATACTATTTTGGAGGAGGATGATATAGTAGGCTCTTCACAACAACAAGAAGAGACTTCAAAGAATCAAGAAATACCTCAAGAAGATGTCACTCAAATTATTAAAGAACATCAAGATCTTCCGAAAGAATGGAGAAAGCATAGAGATCACCCGATAGATAAAGTTATTGATGATATTAGCCAAGGCGTTGCAACTCGACTAAATCTTAAGGATGCTTGTATCAACATGGCTTTTGTGTCTCAAATTGAACCAACCAAGATTGATGAAGCTTTAGGCGACGACCAATGGATTGTAGCGATGCAAGAAGAACTCAACCAATTCGAAAGGAATCAAGTTTAAAATCTCGTACCAAGACCGGACAACAAGCACATTATAGGAACGAGATGGGTATTCAAGAACAAACTTGACGAAAATGGGATCATAGTTCGTAACAAAGCAAGATTGGTCGCACAAGGCTACAACCAGGAGGAAGGAATTGATTTTGATGAAACGTTCACTCTGGTAGCAAGGTTAGAAGCAATTAGATTATTACTTGCTTACGCTTGTTCTATGAATTTTCAGTTATTCCAGATGGATGTCAAAAGCACTTTCCTGAATGGCTACATCAATGAAGAAGTCTACGTCAAACAACCTCCGGGTTTTGAAGACTTCAAGAATCCCTCGCATGTTTACCAACTGAAAAAGGCACTCTACGGACTGAAACAAGCACCAAGAGCATGGTATGACCGCCTTAGCAATTTCTTATGTGAAAAGGGATTTACAAAAGGAAAGGTTGACAAGACTCTGTTCATAAAGAAGATCAAAGGAAACACCTTATTGGTTCAAGTCTATGTCGACGACATCATCTTCGGATCAACAAACAAAGAGCTTTGCGAAGAATTTTCACTTATGATTCAAGGAGAATTCGAGATATCAATGATGGGAAAATTGAATTATTTTCTTGGACTACAAATCAAGCAAACAAAGGATGGCATCTTCCTCAACCAATCCAAGTACTGCAAGAAATTGTTGAAGAAATTTGATATGGATAGTTGCAAGGTGATGTTTACTCCTATGGGATCCGTAACGTACGTTGATCAAGATGAATCCGGTACTCCAATTGATATTACAAAATATCGAGGTATGATCGGTTCATTATTATATTTGACTGCAAGTCGTCCTGACATTATGTTTAGCGTTTATTTGGGTGCACGCTTTCAAGCAAATCCGAAGGAATCGCATCTCACTGCCGTAAAGAGAGTCATAATGTATCTTAAAGGGACAACAAACGTTGGATTATGGTATCCTAAAGGTAGTACTTGTTCTTTAGTTGGTTACTCTGACGCTGACTATGCAGGATGTAAGACCGATAGAAAAAGCACAAGTGGTATGTGTCACATTCTCGGGAATGCACTAGTGTCATGGGCCTGCAAGAAGCAAGCGTGTGTGGCACTCAGTACAGCCGAAGCAGAATATATTGCAGCAGGAAGTTGCTGTGCACAAATTCTGTGGCTTAAGCAACAACTCCTCGATTATGGTGTAGATCTCGGTTGCATTCCTCTTCGATGTGATAATACAAGTGCCATCAACATTACAAAGAACCCGGTCATGCATTCAAGAACAAAGCATATAGATATCCGAAATCACTTCCTTCGAGATCACGTATTGAATGGAGATGTAGATGTTACTTTCGTCGACACACACAATCAACTCGCCGACATCTTCACCAAACCCTTGGCGAAAGAACCGTTCTACAAAATTCAGCGATAACTTAGGATTCTTGATGAAGGTGACATCTGACCTTTTTCTCTAATATGTGTATGCATAATTTATGTTATGTTTTCATGTGTATGCATTCTGTTTTTAAGCATTTTTCCAAAATTCGCATGTGTTAACCGATTAACCATATGGGTTAACCGATTAACACTGTAAGTTTTTCAGTTCTGATTGAATTTTTTAATGTGTTAACCGATTAACCTATAGGGTTAACCGATTAACACTGTAAGTTTTTCTGAAATATTAATTTTTTTTTATGTTAATCGATTAACCTATATGGTTAACCGATTAACACTGTTAAAATGGGCAAAAATCAGAAACGAAAAATTCTTTTAAATTTTGGAAAATTGTGTGTTTTTAATGTGTTTATATGTGGTCAATATTTTCTTAAAAATCCAATTCAATATATCCTTGGAACTCTATTTCCTCTTCTTTGACTACAAGAACTTTTGGGATTCCCTCTTCAAACCCTAACATTTAAAACCCACTACAAACTCCCTCCTATATATTGTGGTTTCACTTCATCTCTCTCTCAGCATCTCAAACCCTAAAAACTCAGCAACCTCAAAACCTTCAGAATCTCTCAACAAACTTCCATGGCTTCTTCTCACAAGGGAAAGGGCAAGCTTCCAGAATATGACTCTACATCAGAGGAAGATAGCATCCCCATGGAGACCACCAAGAAGCGTCGCATGGACTTCAAGGTTCGCGTTCGCCACATCCTACCGGTAAAATATGTCAACCTTAAAGCTTTTCCGGTATCTTCTTTTGATTTTCCTGCTTTGCTGAAATACCAAAAGATAGATAAGTTTGTCTCTGACTCTGGTAACTGCTACCCGTATTTGGTTAAGAATTTCTTGAATAAGCTTTCTGTATATCTGGATGGTAATGGTGAACATGTTCTGGAAACGGTTATTCAAGACTGTCTGTTGAAGGAAAAATTGTCTGATATTGCTTTGAATCTGCAAATTCCATCTACCGGATTTTTTCTCCGAAAAGGGGTTAACCACGATGAAGGAACGTGGGCTAACTACGACAAAATGGAATATTATTACCGGATTTGCAGGTTCCCAAAAGAGACGATTATTGCTAATTAGAGGACTGCCCGCATGCTGTGTTACGCAAAGAATTTGACGGTATCTGATCGAATGTTACATTATGTCATATGCTACGTTCTCATTCCGAAAGACTCCAACCACGCTCAGATCAACGATGTGGAAATTCAACTTCTGTTTGCTATCAAGAACAAGATTCGGGTAAATTGGATTTTGATTATAATGTATCATCTTCGACAACAGCTTGATCTTCAGACGCGTCTTCTTTGTGCTCGGCTGGTGTCAATAATTCTTGAGTTGTCGGAATTGGATCTTAAACGAGAACCCTGTATCAAGATGAAGTCGACAACCAATGAGATTAATGAGATAACAATTGTGAAGAATACCGGCATCATCAAAGATGTTGATGGCACCTACAAGTATGCTGATGAAGGAGCAGCCCCGAAACAAGCTTATCCCGTACCAGAAAGAAGTATTACTAATGAGTTTCTCTACCAAACTATGATGACCCAACATAGAGAATCCATGAACTGTCACCGTGAATCCATGAACTGTCACCGCGAAACCTCCCGGGCCATTGCTTCTCTCCGAAACCTTATAATTACCTCTCGTCATACCAACACCGGCAACACTGATGAAGAGGATGAAAAAGGTGAAGAAGAAGAGGAAGCAGAAGAAGAGGATATGACTGATGACGATTTTTAGAAAATATTTGCTATTGTTGTTTACTTTTGTTGTTTTTATTCCTAATTACGTTTGTGTTGCTTAATTTCAATTCATATGTAATCGTACAATTTTTGTGGTGCAAGTTCTATGTGCTGCATTTTTATCTATTATGTTTGTTTTCTTGCTTACTTGATTGTTTGCTGCCTATCGTGCCTATATTATTTTTGTCTGGATTGAAAACCTCTTCCTTTTTGCTGATAACAAAGGGGGAGAAGAGCTTTGTACTTCTAATATCTCTCTGTGCAGATTTTTTCGCCTTCTGTTTAGATAGGGGGAGTTGCTGGACATAGGGGGAGAAGCAAACCAAGATCAGTTCAAAACATCGTCAAAATCATGGCACAGACGCTTTTGTTTGTCATAATCAAAAAGGGGGAGAATGTAGAAGCAAGCATACTTCAATCTCAGGTTTTGATGATGTCAACTCAACTCAAGCTCACTTCATGTTGCAAAAAGTGAATGCTTTCAAACTGATCAAGTCTATGCAATTACAACTTACAAGTCAAGCTGTTGTGCAAAGTTTTTTTCATCTGTCAAGACTTGGACACAAGGCTGGTATATCAAAATTCCCTCTTTAATTTGATATACAAGTGTTCAAACAATCCATGATTTTTTGCATACTGCATTGGCATATTTTTACACTCTTTAAATTTGGTATAACACTTAAAACATAAAGATTTTTCTAAGTTTTTACAGTGTTAACCGATTAACCATATGGGTTAATCGGTCAACGCCCTTAAAATTTGAATTCTTTGAGCTAACGTTATAGTGTTAACCGATTAACCTATATGGTTAACCGATTAACACTGAACGTATTTTGAAAAATTGCTTATTTCAAAGTTCAAAATTCTTGTTAAAGTTATACCTTTTCATTATTTGATCTATACTCAATTAAACCTCTTTGAATAGGTGTTTTGGCTCATATAAATTCTGATTATTTCAAAATTGAAAAACACCTCCTACAATTTTCAAAAATATTCATTGAATCAAATTCACTCAAATTCAAATATTTTCAAATTTTCTCAAAGTGTTCATATTGTTCATATTTTTCATATCCATAACATTGAACACTTGTATTGATACTAAAGAGTGAATTCTGATCAAAAGGAGAAGATCAATCTATGTATTGATATCATTGCTATCACTCTCAAATCAATTCATTAGAATTACTTGTATTGTGACTTGTGATCCAGGATTGTTGGACACAAGGGGAAGTGTCTGCAGGAGGATTGTTCTTGCACACTTGTGATTGTATAGTTGTTAGAAAGTAGGCCTCACCGGTTGATGGTGTGATAGGTTGTACAATTCTAAAACTATAGTAAATTCTCTTTCATGTTGAAAGGGGAGTGGAGTACTCTCGGATTGTGAGGGGAACCACTATAATTCTCTGTGTTCTTTCCTTTTCTGCATTTACTGCTTTCATCACCAACAATCATAACCAAGAAAAATTCAAGAGGTTTGAAAAACAGGAAAAAGTTCCTAAAGCCTAATTCACCTCCCCCCCCCCCCCCCCTCTTAGGCATACTCTGTACTTACAAAGATGTCACCCAACGATTCAATGAAAACAAATACAGTTATATATTCACAAATATACATGTATAAGCATACAGAGATATAGTATATAAACATACAAAGTGGGATAAACCCTCAAGCAAGATTTTTCTAAATCCCCAGTGAAGTCGTCGTTTCTGTTGCGGTGAGAATCAGATGTGAAGCTATTGATTAACTTGAATCTTTGATTCGTTGGAATTCACCATCGAGATTTCATTTATCCAAAGGAAATGTTAAAGAATGAAAAAACCTTTTGTGCGATGTAACAACTACTCTAAAGATTCAGGGATCGGGGGTTGGTTATGCCTAGGGTAGGTATTTCACATCCTAGACATCTATAGTACTCTACAGGAACATTTTGTGTGTGTGTGTATGCTAAATTATCTAAGTTGTTTGCTAGGGTAATTGGATCAAGGGTAGGGTAAAGTTTGTGGTAAAGACCTAAGGATGGTTCTAAGTTTGCTCGCAAAGATATCACATCTTATGCCTACGTATCCTTACTAGGATGGAATTAGAGTAACCGTAGTTCTCCATACTGAGGTTGAGGAATGCTTGACTATGGTCAAGACTTCAAGGGGAACAAACATAACAATTTTTGTGTAAATTTTGACAAAACCCTCTAAATCTAAGTTAAACAATCAAGGGGATTGAATCTTACAAAATCCAAGAGAGGAGTAAGTAACCATGACAATGATCCTCACATAGAGTTAACAATCTCTATCTTAAAGTTCTAATTGAGGGACACTTCTAACAAGGGGTAGGTCTTTTATACTTAAAGCAAAGTATAATGGATGTAGGTTCTAACTTAACTAAGTTGAAGGACCTAATGACTTAACCAAGTCAAAGGGAAGGGAAATGAGTTATATATGACTGTGAAGTCAACAGAGAGATTTTCCTTTGGAATAAGGGAATAACAAGGCAACTGGATGAGAACTAACAAGTTCCATCACTTAGGGAGAACTTAACAAAGTTAAAGCACACATATGCATTCATTAAAACATGATGAAGATATGAAGAGCATGGTAACAACCAAGAAAGCCTTATCATGACAATGTTCAAAGATTATGAAGGTAACAACCCAACAAGAGCAAGCACGAAACATGTGTAACAACAACAAGTTCATAAATGGTAAGTAAACAAAATTCATGCATACAAGTTACAACTTGAGTTAAACATGGTATATGAATCAAACAAAGATAAATGTAATAACATTTTATAATCTTCAAGGCATATTGATGACAATTAATCATGGATAAGCAAGAAGAGTGACAACAGTTCAAGCATGGGTTCAAACTTCACATAAGGGAAGGTAAACAAGATTCATAGTATCTTTCAAAGCAAAAATCAACCCTAAACATGTTATGGTTCTAAAAAGACACATAAATAAGTAAGGTAAGGTAGGGGGTGTTGAGGATTATGTTTATGGGGTTACAACATCAAGAAACACACAAGAAGTCATAAAGAAGTTCCAAGTCATACATTCACATTCATGCATTTACAAAGGCAAGAATCAAACCCTAAACATGTTATGGTTATAACAAGTAAGATGAAGTTAAGGGACCATGTTCAAGAGTTTATATCATCAAGAAGCATGTCACAAATCAACGAAAAGTTTCAAGGCATGGTTATCCTATTCACATATTTACAAAGGCAAGAATAAGCATGGTAAAGCAAAGAACCAAATGTTTTCAAACATATAAACATCCAAAAGTGATTCATACAAGATCAATCATGCAATAAAAATCAAGTACTAAGTCAAGGAAACTCATGAAAACAAGTAAAAAAATCCTAAAAAGGTCTTGTCTTTCAAGTGAATCAAAGTGTTTCAAATATAACAATTTTTGAATTCTTTCTTCACACATTGAAACTAGACATATCAAGGAGCATTTTGAAAAAAAAAGTGGTATCAAAAAGATAAAAGTCAAAGAAGTTATGCATAAAGCAATTTACAAAGAAAATCATGAAGGTTAATGGTAAAAAGATAGGAAATGCATCCTATGGGGTTTGAACCCACGCACTAGGGCTCAAAGGTCAAAACCTTACCAACTCAACCAACACGCACGTGTGAAAATCATGTGGAGAAAACACAATACATAGTAAAACATCATAATATCACAAAATGAAGCAAAAAGGTTTATCTGCAGGATCGAACCTAGGACTGACAAGGCAAGGAGAGTATAGAAAGCGCATGGTAAACCACTAGGGTGGTGATACATCCATTGTATCACCCCAATTCATAAGTGTGGTGTAGTTTGGATGTGAGGAGGATGCTTTATTTATAGGCATGCTTGGAAATCAAGTGGTATGGGAAAATTGACTCATCTTGCCAACTTTGCCCTTTTTGGAGGCAAAATGTGCAAGATCAACTTGAGATCTTTCTTCTGAGTTTTAGCCACCTCTCTATGCATTTGAACATCACCTATAGCCTGAAAATAGTGGTCTTGAAGTGAAAGGGAACAAGAAGCTGATATGGTTGCTGAGTTGTGACAAAACATGCAAAAAGTTTCTCTCTCATGCCACTTGCATGATTAAACAATTCAATTAATCCAAAACCTGAGTTTTGCTCGTGGCTATGCATTCTTATATCCTCAATTAAGTACATGAGAATCAAATAATAAGTTAAACAAGGGATTAGAATAGGTTTGAATGGTTTACGCAAGAAAATGCAAGTGCTGAACTTGGTTTTGTGACATGAAAAATGCCCAACTTGCCTTCTTCGATTCTCCTAAGCACAAAGGTTGAGAAAATGCTCTTGTACTTTTTAAAAATACCCAAACATGATATACAACATTCATGTTTTGCACAAGTTCAAATTCCAAAGGGAACTATTCCAAAAATTCTCTTGAAGTTTGTTGCAAAAGTTGACTTACAAGCCAAGAAACATGAAACTTTTCTAAGTGTTGAAATTCCTTCGTGAAAACATTACTACTTTCGACCTAGGAGCCCGTGATGCTGATGACCTTTAGTTACCCTTAACCCAACTTGTCCTATCTTAGGACCTAGTACAATGACTATGATAGAGTAGTCCCAAAATAGTTTATACGCGATACTACACTCAAAAGATGTTCTCTTGAGAATATTATTAACCACCGAGTAATTGGGAAATTGATAATATCTGAAAGATAGACTGATGAGTTTGGGAACCTCTTAGAACCTTTTTTCTGCAGATACAAAAACTCTTAGTACATACTGTTTGGGATGGGTAGACAGTGGCTCCATGCTCATGATCTCCAAACCTAGGCCTTTGTTTTTTTCCTGTGTATATGTGTACGTATGTATATGTGTATCTGCACATCCTTCCATACATTCATGCATTCATGAAAAATCCTTTGGTTTCAAGGAATTCAATTATTCATTCATTTGCAAAATCAATAGAGATCATGGATTTTAAAATAAATTTTTTTCAGTTTTTCCAAAAATATTTGCGACTTGCTTTTGAATTCCTTGAAATCATTGCTTTGCATTGCATTCATGTCTTTGCATATGCTTTTTCTTTTTTCATCTGGCTCATTTTGTTGTCTCGTCTTCAGTTCTTTCACCCTTAATCCTCTGTGCCCATACAACACCAGAGCTCAAGCTCGCAGAAGGATGGCAGAACATAATCAAGAGCTTGATCGTGTCAGCAATGAATTAGAAGACCTACAGAGAAGTGTAAGGAAAATTATGGAGATACTATAGGTTATGCGTGCGAAGATGGATACTCAAGCCACTGTTATTTCTAAGATTGTCAATACAGTTGTGGAACCTCAGCCAACAGTTGTCCCTACAGCAAATGTCCCTCCATACGGTCTTCCACCAGGATTTATGTCTACACCTGCTGTAATTCCCATTATTCAACAACTCCAACAACTTGTTTCTTTGGTTACTGAAGCTCCTCAGGTGATTCCAACTTTTACACCAGCCACTATGCATACCCATGTGCAACCATACTTCAATGAGCATCAACCATTATATGATGTCTCTGACATGAAGCGAAATGGGAATGAATGTCATGAGAAACTCATAGGAAATGTGGGAATTATTGATAAAAGGTTAAGACTGATGGAAGGAGATCAAGTCTTTGGTGCTGCTGCCAGAGAAGTATGTCTCGTGTCTGGTCTAGTTATCCTTCCAGAGTTCAAAACTCCTAGCTTTGATCACTACCAAGGAACTACATACCCAAAAATCCATCTGATCATGTACTATCAAAAATGGACGCTCATGTTGATAATGATAACTTGATGATTCACTATTTCCAAGACAGTTTGAAGGGTGCGTCGTTGAAGTGGTATTTAAGTCTAGATCACTCCCACATTAAGAGTTTCCAAGATTTGTCTAACGCTTTTATCAAGCATTATAAATACAACATGGACTTGGCTCCTGACCAAAGGCAACTGCTAAGCATGTTTGAGAAGAGTTCTGAGTCGTTCAAGGAGTACGCTCAGAGATGGAGAGAAACTGCTTCGCAAGTAGAACCTTCTTTGACTGAAAAAGAGCTAGCTGATTGGTTTGTCGATACCATTCGTCCTAAGTTTTATGAAAGAATGGTTGGAAGTGTGACTGCTAATTTTTTTGATATTGTTGTTATAGGTGTGAAGGTAGAATTAGGTTTGAAAAGTGGAAAAATATCAAGTACTGCTGGTAGTTCAAGCTCCAACAAAGTTTGTGCTAAGAAGCCTTCATTTAGTTTTCACAAGAAAAAAGAGGGTGAAACTAACATTGTAATATCAAGCAGAAGAAGAAATCAGCCTTGGCAACATCAACAAAATTATGCTCGACAATAAGGTTACCCTGTCCAATTTGCTCAACAACCGTATGTGGCTATTGTTACACCCGCTTTTAATCAACAAGTTCCTGCATACAAGCTTGTGCAACCGGATTCTATTTATCAACCTCCTGTCTATCAACCACCACCAATTTATCAGCCTGCCCAAGCTCCACCCAATTGTCAACGAGCGTCCAACGCTCCTGCATATCAACCACCGAAGAATCATGTACCTCGTCAGAATGTTCCCAACAGAAGACAATATAAGCCTCCAGTTCCTCCAATTCCGATGACCTATACTGAGTTGTACCCCTCATTGGTGCAATAAGGTTTGATAACTACAAGGGCTTTGGGTCCACCTCCTAATCCAGTTTCACCTAATTATAATCCTAATGCTCATTGTTTGTTTCATGAAGGTGCACTTGGCCATGATCTAGAAATTTTTTATGCTCTCAAGCACCTTGTAAGAGAGTTAATAGAAAAGAAGATTCTGTCTTTCAGTGATTCTCAACCTAATGTTAAGAACAATCCTTTGCACACCCACAGGTCTGTTCATGTTGTTGATGAAGTATCTGATGAGAATTTAATCCTTGATGTTTTCGAGATTAAAACACCTCTCCGAGTCTTCCATTCAAAGCTATTTGAGGTAGGTTTAGTGAATGTTTGCAATGATGTTTGTAAATTTTGTGATGCCAGTGTCAAAGGATGTATGTTGGTTCAGAACAATATTCAAAATTTGATCAATGATGGTTTTCTACAAATGAGTAGTTGTCGCTTGCGCGAAAAAAAGGTGCCGGCACAACAGAAGAGTCGCCACCTTTCGTTATTTATCCCTCAGAGCGGGAAAGGAAACAATCGGAAAAACCTGACGAAAAAGGGTAAGACAAGGTCATCGCAACCATTGTCTGGGTTCGGGAGTCGGTTATGCAAGGGGAAGGTATTAGCACCCCTCACGTCCGTCGTACTCGACGGGATCCACGCTTGTTAGTTTACTTGGACGGGTTGGTTATAATCTATCTACCTATCAAGGATGGCTAAAAAAGAAAAGAAAAATGACTCGGCAAAGCATCGCACTTTATGCCTACGTATTCTCATCAGAGAATGAGAAATCAGAGTCAACGTAGTTCGGCCTACGAAGGGTTATGGGGGAAGGTAGCTCGCCAAGACTTCGCCATCTTGTGCCTACGTACTCTCAATAGGCCTGAGAGATCAGAGCTCACGTAGTTCGGGAAACTACGGTTTATTTCCTGTTTTGAAAGAAGTGTTTTTTATTGTGTTTGCGATTTCAACCGCACTAGAGACTATGATCTGAGAGTGAATGCGTCGCATGTCACCCAAAGGGTACCATACTAAACATCCAGACTATGGAAAAGAAACTCTCCCACAATCTTTTCTCAGATAGCTTAAGGCTCGTACCGTACGAAAGAAATCATTCATGATTACTGTATCTTAAGCTATTTTGAGATGAGAAGAGAACAGGCCCAGCTAGGAGGGAGACTATCAAGTCCTATTGTTATCATGCCATGGATTCATCCTATGGTTGAGGTTTGAACAGGGAACTCCTAGATGTTGTCATGCATAGGTTTCAACCTAAAAGTCTATCATCAAATCCTTATCAAAGGAAATGAGAGTCCTAAGGGATCATGTCAATGATACACCAAAACAGACAAAGCATCAGCTTAACAGTAAAATGCATGCAATGCAAGTGAGGGAGGAAATGTGTGTGGGGCTTCAGCCTCCACAAGCTCGTCTCGACCTCAAGCCAGTCATGAAATAACAGTAATCATACTGAAAATAAACAACATGCTATCAAGCAATAAACAGTAAACTGCAATCATACAGCTAAAAATGAAATGAAATGCCATCCATGCTTGAGAAAGAAAATATCTACATCTAAGCTCTCCCTAATCCTAACCCTAAAAACAAAACCCTAATCTACCTCTAAGCAAAGCCCTAAAGCAAACCCTAATCAAATCTCTAAGCAAAGCCCTAAAGCAAAACCCTACACCAGAGAAATCAATCCCCGTCTTCAAGCTTCAAAACAAGCTTACCAAAGAAAGGGAGCTAAGTAGGCAGACTCATAGTGCCCTCCTCAGGAAACCACTAGGAGGCTTATACTCAGGAATCATATCCCATGTGGCTCAACAACTGTGATCGGTTTACGTTCCTCCTCAGGAGAAACTAAACTCACATGAAGGCTCCAACATCATTGGATACTTGGGAAATCCTACATGAACTAAGGGAACTAAGTGAACAGACCCATAGTGCCTTCCTCAGGAAAGTACTAGGGGGCTTCCACTTAGGAATCGTATCCCATGTGGCTCAACAACTGTGATCAGTTTACATTCCTCCTCAGGAGGAACTAAACTCACATGAAGGCTCCAACATCATTGGATACTTGATAAATCCTACATGAACTAAGGGAACTAAGTGAACAGACCCATAGTGCCTTCCTCAGGAAAGTACTAGGGGGCTTCCACTTAGGAATCATATCCCATGTGGCTCAACAACTGTGATCAGTTTACGTTCCTCCTCAGGAGAAACTAAACTCACATGAAGGCTCCAACATCATTGGATACATGGGAAAGAGGTGAGAAGAAAGAATGAAAGACATCCATAGTGCCTTCCTCAGGAAAGTACCATGAATTTCCCTCAAACTTCAGGATCTCAAACCTCACAAACAGAGAACAAGCTCCTAGACTAGGACCTCAATCCATGCATCCTTGCAAGCTCCAACCTCTCAACCTCTGGGTCTTGATCTTCAATCTTCTCCTTCATCATGCTCCTTCAACAAGGTCTTCAAAGCAAACCAAGCCCCACAACAATCTCCCAAATGAAACCCCAAATGAAAGACAACCAACACAAAACATGCCACACAAACAAACCATTTAGAAAATACTCTGAAAATACTAAAGTCACAGGGAAAAATCTAATATTTATTCACAAGGGTCTATTATACTTACCCATAATATCCCTATAATCCCATACCCAAAATCAAACTAAAACTCCTAAAAGAAATGACTTACTTCACCTATGTTAAACCTAAACCCTAATTTTAATCACTCTAATCTCACCTAGTCAAACCATATAAAAATTAATCCTAAAATTATGAATTAAATTCTATGAGAAAGCTAAAGTCCTAAGTGAAATATCCTAAAAAGAATGGGTTCAAAATCTAAAAGGACCTAGTCAAACAAAAATGAACAAAAATGAAGTATCAAACTAAATCACTTAAAAAAGCTATTTAAATGAAAAATATGCTAAAATATAAAAATAAAAATAAAATGGGATTTTATTATCTACTAATTTTCTAGACAGAAATATGAACCTAATGCAAAAACAAGAAATGAAAAATATTAATTTTCTGATTTTATATGATTTATTGAAAATGCAAGAAAATATAAAAGAAATAAAAATAAAGAAATGAAATAAATGGGGAGGGGGTGCGTTTAGAAGATGCGCCCAGTTCATTTATTAAGATGGGCCAGAAAGGGGTGGTGTCAATAGCATGCGCGTCTGGGCCCATTTGCTTCAGAAAATCAACTTAAAAAATCAAAAGAAAAGGATAAAAGCTCGGTGCATTTAGCAAGGGATCATAGTGGTATCTTGAAATGGGCTTCACGGGGGGGTTTGGATAGCACGTTCAGCTGAGGCCCAAGGTTGCAGCTTTAGTGAAACGCTGCGTTGCAGCTTAGGTCTTTCCCTCCGTCTCAGATTTAAATTCCAGCCGTTATATTGGTTTAAAAGGTCAAACATTTGAGATGATCTGATTTCCATCTAGGGTTTCAGAAATCGTATCCCATGCAAGAATCTTCCACCATCTCATACTCTTTCAATTCTTCATGGAATTAAAAACTTCAAAGACCAAAATTGTACCATTTTCTTCCCTGAACACGATGGTACCAATAGTTTCTCCTGAAGCCTCGTGTATCACTCTAACAGAATGCCTAAAGGTCTTGGTTCAACCATATTCTTCTGAGATCAATCTTGCTAAAGCTCAAATATAATGGTGTAATTATGTTCCACACATTACACTAATCATTCTATGCTATAATACGTGTATTAAAACTCAACCCACAACTCATTCTTGAACTTTAAAGAAATCATGACCTGCCATGGAACTTCAAGCAGAGCTCTCTAATTCCCAAGAAATGGTCAACTATCTTATCCTAACAAGTCTACACCTAAAAATCTAACAGAAAGCATATAATTAATGAGATATGGAGAAGAAAACAAACCTGTCAAGTAGTAATGGTAGAGGTGTGTAGAGTTGGTTTCAGTGCTTGCTATCTCTTCCAAGTGACCCTCTAATGGTGTGTATGATTCTGTTTGCAATGGTTTTGATGTGAGAAGCTTGTAGAGGTCCACACGATTCTTGCTTGTTCTTGAAGGAAGCTTGGAATTCCACTCTCTCCCTCACTCTCTCCACTGATTTTTTCTAACCCTGAACTCAGCATACTCTTCTCAATATATAGAAATCAATAGAACAATCTAGAAGCTCCTAGAAGAGACTAGAATGCCTTGGAATTTCTCACTTGGTGACATGTTGTATTATCTCATCTCATGTGTTAAGCTCCTTTAATTGGTGTTAAAATCTCCTTACAAGAGATATTGAGATGGTATGTGCAAAAACAAGCATTTCCTTGCCTTGTGTGAAGTTTTCCAAAGTTGCCTTAATATGCAAGTAACAACATTACAAAGCAAGTCCAATTTCTAGGCCTCAAATCAAAATTGTGCCTAAACCATTGTTTCCAAAATGTTTTTTAGATTCAAAATGACATATTACATGACCTATTTTGGATTTGTAGATCTCTCAAACCATTTTCCAATTTGAACTTATTTAACTTATATGCCATTTTTAGGTTGTTTTCACCCATTCTTGTCAATTCTTGCTACAAGCTTTTCCAACAACTCATGGCCACTTTTCTAGGCTTAAAATGCCATTTTGAACAACTTTGATGTTTTGAGTTTTTTCATTTGAGGCTTGGAAGTAGGAGATATGGCCCTTGCTTGAAATGACCTATAACTTCCAAATGACCAAAATACCCTTGTCTTGTACAAACCATAAGCTGAGTTCTACAAATCCTATCAAGGACTTCTAGTACTCTATAGAAAGCTAAGAAGATGATCTTCAACATTCATGTTGACCAAGTGATCATAGGAATCATCCTACTAGGGCAAAAGTTGTCTGCAAGTTGGGTGACTTTCAAGGACCCAGATTCACATACCTCAGATGACCTGCAATTTGTCAAAACCATAACTTGAGCTCTGCAAATCCTATCAAGGACTTCTACCACTAAAATTAAAGCTAAGAACAAGCTCTACAATATTCATGTTGTGGGGAAGATGATATAACAATCACATCTTGAGCTAAAAATGCCTGGAAGATAGGGATCAAACTAGGGGATTTTACACTGTCAATCCTTAGAAACCCTAGCTTAAAACTTCTCAAACTCCTCAATCATGATGAGTTGGTCTAGGAATCATCCTTATAACATCTCAATACATCATTCCATGATCTCATGGCTCTTGGATTAGGTCTCAATCCTCTCCAAAACATCAGCTGACCTAGGGTTGACCTAGTCAAAACCCTAATTCTACCACTCATGGTTGAATCTTCTGAATTCTTGCATAATGACCTCTCTGGGCTTCATGATGGCTTTCAAGACATCTTATAAATTTTCCCAAAGCTTCAAGTTCACTCTCAAAGTCTCAGAATCATCTGAGGAGCACCCACAACTCTCAAGTTATGAGGCACACAACTCTGGTTTCAACCAATTCTTCTGAGGATCTCTTGAACTTCCTGATGAAGGTATCAACCTTCAAACACTTGATGGATAAATAAATGTTGGTCAAATTTTGGGGTGCAACAGCTGCCCCTATTCAAACAGCTTGAACCTGACTGGGTGAGGAGCGAACGGCTCTCAGCCAATCAAGGTGCGAGACGGTTGAATACCGGTAAACCTAAAAATTTGCCAACTGCACGGGCACACGATACTCTGCGGGGAACAAATCTTTGAATATTGCAATACTAGCTGCACAGCAACTAGCTGGAGAGATACTGATCTGACATCGCCGTCAGTCATCCATATTAAATTCTTCTGACATTGTCATCAAACAACCAAAACACCCAACATCGCCGCTGGAAGACTGAACCACCTGACATCACCGTCGGACAATCAAAATACCGAGAAACACCCAACATCGCTGCTGGAACACCGAATCCCCTGACATCGCCGTCGGACAATCAAAATACCCCGCATTGCCGCTGGAGAACTAAATCTGACATCGCCGTCGGACAATCAAAATACCCCGCATCGCCGCTGGAGAACTAAATCTGACATCGTCGTCGGACAATCAAAATACCCCGCATCGCCGCTGGAGAACTAAATCTGACATCGCCGTCGGACAATCAAAATACCCCGCATCGCCGCTGGAGAACTAAATCTGACATCGCCGTCAGACAATCAAAATACCCCGCATCGCCGCTGGAGAACTAAATCTGACATCGCCGTCGGACAATCAAAATACCCCGCATCGCCACTGGAGAACTAAATCTGACATCGCCGTCGGACAATCAAAATACCTCGCATCGCCGCTGGAGAACTAAATCTGACATTGCCGTCGGACAATCAAAATACCCTGCATCGCCGCTGGAGAACTACATCTGACATCGCCGTCGGACAATCAAAATACCCCGCATCGCCGCTGGAGAACTAAATCTGACATCGCCGTCGGACAATCAAAATACCCCGCATCGCCGCTGGGGAATTTGGAGAACTATCACGTGACTCCGCTCCGGGGGTCCAGAACTCATTCTGGATAAATCAACGCTGCTGAGGACTTCAAGAATCATCTTGAACAAACAACTCCGTCGGGCACCTTCAAGAATCATCTTGAACCGATAACCATTCTGGAGCAAACATTCTGTTGGGGATTCCGGGAACTATCCTGGGCAACTCTTGCTGGGGACAAACCAATCACGGTCTGAGCAGCTTCCACGGATTCGGCTCTCTTGGAGTTTCAGGAATCGTCCTGGGCGATCTTCGCTGGGGACTCTAGGTATCAATTTGAGCAACCAACTCGGGAGACTGCACTGAGGTCTTAAGAATCATCTTAAGCAAACGGCCCTGCTGAGGAATTCAAGAATTGTTTTGAACTGAAGACTTCACTGGGGAGAATATCAGGAATCATCCTGAGCAACTGATTCTTCGGCGGAACACCTGTAAAACAAGAACAGCAACAACCTAGATCATGTTTATGATGCATATGCTTCGGCGCCATGCCCCACGCGGTAGAAATGCTATGCGTTTATGCTAAATGCTATGCAATCATGCACAATGATGCGATCCCATCAGCAAAATAAATGCCGAGGGGAAATCCTCCTGTCAAGGAGAGAGAACTACTCAGATGGAGGAATCATCCTGCTGAGGAGAACATGGACACGCCACTATCAATTGGACTCTGTCTGGGGAAAAGATCTTCCGTGGACTGCTGCAGGGGAAACAACTTCAGTTGACTGCTGCAGGGGAACGAAGCTCTACGAGGACCTGGACCTGCTGAGAGAAAGTGATATCAATCGCGAGAATAAACTGCGTGGCCGTCTCGGTTACTCTTCTGGGGATGATAACCCTGTGGGGAAACAACTTCAGCTGCTCACCACTCCACTGGGGAAACAACTAAACATGATCTGATCAACTTCCAAGGACTCGGCTCTCTTGGACATCTGCAAACTCGGCTGAGGAAGGAGAAGTCATTCTGCTTCACTGGAGAGAGTACGACTCTGGGGAAATACCGCATCGGCTATTCAATACTCTGCTAGGGAAAATCCACTCATGGTCCCAACTGCTTCCAAGGATTCGGCTCTCTTGGGGGTTTGCGGACTCAGCCGGGGAGAGAGAAATCATTCTACTTCACTGGAGAGTACAACTCTGATGAGGAGTTTCAATTCCGCTGGGGAAGAAAGAATCATCCGGCTTCGGGGGAGAATACAACTCTGCAGAGGGATACAACATCAGCTATTCCAACACTCTACTGGGGAAGAGGGAATCATTCGACTTCGGGAGAGAATACGGCTCTGGCGGGGAATCTCAATTCCGCTGGAGGCTTCAGTCTGGCACCATCAGTTACTGCATACTTCGGCGTACGAATAGCTTCCTACGAATCCTGCACTAGTGACCCGGTGCAGGGGGAGACACCTGCTGCGGCGACTTTACTGGGGAAAACACGAGCTTAGGCACCCGAACATTTCTATGAAACCCGCACTTGTGACCCGGTGCTGGGGAAAAGAATCCTGCTTCGGCGCTTGAACACTTCTACGAAATCTGCACTTATGACCCGGCGCTGGGGACATACGAGCTTCGGCGCGCGACTCAGCTGAGAAGATGACGATCCTTCGGGACGCGTCTGCTTGGGGAAAAGAATCATCTCTGCCTGGGGAGACATATCAATGCTCACTATCTTGCGTTCAGACTCTGCGGAGGAGAGACTACTGAACACTGCTGGAGAAGGAGGACTCACCCTGCTTCGGGGATGCGCACGGCACACCGTCTGGAAGGTGCTACACCTGCAACAACACAAACAAACAGACAAGATACCCTCCTCAAAGGGGCCTATCAAGGTTATTATCTCGTGACAATATTCAGGTAATTAATTGCTTCGACAATAAATGGGCCTAGGCCCGTAAGTTTATGTATGCGCATTTTATCAAAAACATCGGCGTTTTCTTTTGCAAACAAAACAGATAAATGTTAAACAGGCAAGCAGAATTGCTGAATAATATGAATTTTATTGATGATGAACCCCTGAATGGGTAAAAATGTTTTACAACAAAGGCGAACTCCTGGAATGAGGAAGCCGCGCAAAAATAAAACATAAATATACATCAGTATATACAAATGTCGGCAACGAGGCGTAGACGAACACCATGAGTTGATCCCTCTAAGACCCACTCGACTTCGATACTTCTCCGACGCTTCAGCTTCGGAAGAGATTGATTCAGATAAACGGCCCTCAGGTCCTCCAAACCACTAAACAATGAAAGTCCACATGCAAAACGCAGTCATTTGCTTATTCAAATCCCTAACTTTTGCGTGAACCGCCCTTTACGGGTTTTCAGTTCACCGGGATACCCTTTTTTGCCGAAGCCGCCCAGTGTAGGTTTTCGACTTCGCGGGTGTACATTTTTCCAATATATCCCTAATTTTTGCCCGAACCTTTTATTTTTTTTTTGGTTCGCCGGGATGCCCCTTTTTTGCCTGGACTCTTTCTTTTTTGTCCAGCGGATCTCTTTCAAGCAAAGTATTTTTTAACTGCGTCCGCGTTCACCGGGGATGCAAAATCTTCACATTCCATCGTGGATAACAACAAAGCTCCTCCCGAGAAGACCTTGCTGATGACATACGGCCCTTCGTAATTCGGAGTCCACTTGCCCCGGTGATCGGAGTGTGGCGGAAGAATCTTCTTCAGGACGAGATCACCCGTCTGAAAGCTTCTAGGACGCACCTTCTTATCATAAGCTTTCTTCATTCGGCTTTGGTACAGACGACCAAATGCAATCGATGCTAACCTCTTCTCGTCCATCAGGCTGAGTTGGTTCAAACGATTCGTAATCCATTCTGCTTCGTCGAGCTTCACATCAACTAAAACTCGCAAAGAAGGAATCTCCACTTCTAACGGTAGGACAGCTTCCATACCGTACACCAAGGAGAAAGGAGTTGCCCCGGTCGACGTACGCACCGTCGTACGATAACCGTGCAAGGCAAACGGCAGCATCTCGTGCCAATCTTTGTACGTCACAACCATCTTCTGAACAATCTTCTTGATGTTCTTGTTGGCGGCTTCGACGGCGCCATTCATCTTCGGCCGGTAAGGAGATGAGTTGTGGTGCTCAATCTTGAAGCTCTGGCACAGCTCCTTCATCATCTTGTTATTCAAATTCGAACCATTATCAGTAATGATCCGCTCGGGAACCCCATAACGACAGATGATGTCCCTCTTTATGAATTTAGCTACCACCTGCTTGGTCACATTAGCGTACGAGGCTGCCTCCACCCATTTGGTGAAGTAGTCGATAGCTACCAGAATGAAACGATGACCATTGGATGCAGTGGGCTCGATCTTGCCTATCATGTCGATGCCCCACATGGAGAAAGGCCAAGGGGAGGACATGACATTCAATGGGCACGGCGGCACATGAACTTTATCAGCATAAATCTGGCATTTATGACATCTCTTCGCGAACCTGAAGCAATCAGACTCCATCGTCAGCCAGTAGTATCCTGCTCTCAGGATCTTTCTCGTCATGGCATGCCCGCCGACGTGCGTACCAAATGTGCCCTCATGGACTTCTTCCATGAGCATACCTGCCTCTTTCTCATCTACACATCTGAGTAGCATGAGATCGTGGTTTCTCTTATACAACACTCCATCAGGATTGAGGTAAAAGTTTCCAGACAGCCTCCTCAGAGTCTTCTTATCCTGGGTTGACGCACCCGCAGGATACTCCTTAGTCATAAGGAAGGTCTGGATGTCGTGGAACCATGGCTTGCCGTCGGCGGCATCCTCGATTGCAAAGACAAATGCCGGTCTGTCAAGACGCGAAAGTACAATTCTTGGAGCCTCATTCCAAAAATTGACCTTATACATTGAAGCCAACGTGGCTAAGGCATCAGCCATCTGATTTTCAGTCCTGGGTACATGATGGAGTTCCACTCGATCGAAGAATGGAAGCAGCCTCCTGGCATAATTCATGTACGACACCAAATTCGCTTGACGAGTTTCCCACTCCCCTTTAATTTGATTGATTACAAGCGCTGAGTCACCATATACGTCTAGATTCTTGATTCTCAAATCAATTGCCTCTTCTAGACCCATAATACATGCTTCATACTCCGCCTCGTTGTTGGTAACTGGAAACGTCAGTCTCGCAGTAAACGAAATGTGGGATCCGTGAGGAGTCGTGATGATAGCCCCGATACCACTTCCATAGGAATTAACCGCTCCATCGAATATCAACTTCCACTGAGACTTCCTATCTGGCCCCTCACCGGGCAATGGCTCATCGCAATCCTTCGCTTTGAGAAACATAATATCCTCGTCAGGGAATTCAAACTTCATCGGCTGGTAATCCTCGATCGGCTGCTCGGCAAGGTAATCAGACAATACGCTTCCCTTAATGGCCTTCTGGGAGACGTACTGAATATCATATTCTGTTAACACCATTTGCCATCTGGTAATCCTGCCCGAAAGAGCCTGCTTCTCGAAGACGTACTTGATCGGATCCATCTTCGAAATTAGCATAGTGGTGTGATTGAGCATATACTGTCGTAGACGTTTGGCAGCCCAAGCTAATGCACAACACGTCTTCTCCAGCATCGAGTATCGAGATTCACACTCAGTGAACTTTTTACTCAAATAATAAATGGCATGCTCTTTTCTGCCCGTCTCGTCATGCTGACCGAGAACACACCCCATACTATTCTCCAGAACCGTCAGGTACATGATTAATGGCCGTCCAGCCACTGGGGGTATCAAGATTGGAGGTTCTTGAAGATACTGCTTTATTTTGTCGAATGCCTTCTGGCAATCCTCATTCCAAGTAATCGCCTGATCTTTCTTTAAAAGTTTGAACATCGGTTCACAAGTGGTCGTGAGCTGAGAGATAAACCTTGCAATGTAGTTTATTCGGCCCAAGAAACCACGAACTTCTTTTTCTGTCTTTGGCGCTGGCATTTCTTGAATAGCTTTTATTTTCGCAGGATCAACTTCGATACCTCGTTCACTAACGATAAACCCCAATAACTTTCCGGACCGCACTCCGAAAGTGCACTTGTTAGGATTCAGCCTCAGCCTGAACTTCCTAAGCCTCTCAAAAAGCTTCAATAAGTTGACCAGATGCTCTTCCTCGGTTTGGGACTTTGCAATCATGTCATCAACATAGACCTCGATCTCATGATGAATCATATCATGAAACAAAGTTACCATTGCTCGCTGGTAAGTGGCCCCTGCGTTCTTCAGGCCGAAGGGCATTACCTTATAGCAAAATGTTCCCCAAGGGGTGATAAACGTCGTTTTCTCCATGTCCTCCGGTGCCATCTTAATCTGATTGTAACCGGAGAAGCCATCCATGAATGAAAACACGGAAAACTGGGCTGTGTTGTCGACCAACACATCGATATGAGGCAACGGGAAATCATCCTTAGGGCTCGCCCTATTCAAATCCCGATAATCGACGCACATGCGTACCTTACCGTCCTTCTTCGGTACAGGCACTATGTTGGCGACCCACGGAGGGTAAGTGGTAACGGCTAGAAATCCTGTGTCCAACTGCTTCTGGACTTCTTCTTTGATTTTTACAGCCATATCTGGTCTCGTCCTCCTAAGCTTCTGCTTGACTGAAGGGCAATCTTCTCGCAACAGCAAGCGATGAACCACGATGTCTGTGTCAAGTCCGGGCATATCTTCGTATGACCAAGCAAAGACGTCACTATACTCTCGAAGCATCTCGACCAGTCTATGCTTGACATCATTCTACAGTGCAGCCCCTACTCTGACATTTCTGACGAGCTCTTCAGAACCCAGATTTACGATCTCAATATCTTCCTCATGAGGCAGAATAACCTTTTCCTCTTGTCTCAACAAGCGGGCCAACTCTTCCGGAAGGTCTCCGTCTTCATCAATCTCATCCTCGGCTTGATATATCGGGCAATCGAAGTCGTAGTGAGCCGTAGAGGGTCCAAAGTCGATGTTGTCTGTTATGTGGATCCTGCAATAACAAGGGTTAAGTTTAAAGCAAGAATATGCAGGTTAGCACAAACCCCGTTGCCATTTTACTGTTTTTTCAAAATAAACATAAAACAGGAACAACAGAGAACACAATATTTGAGTACGAAGAAAACGCCTTTGATTTATTAACAAAATGCATGTACATAATCCAACAAGGCCCTGACAATAAAACCACTATGCCCCGGGCAGGACATAGGGTTGTACAATGATTGTAAAAAGTAAATCATTACTCTTCACTTGTCAGCTGGATAATCTCCTTGATGGTCCAATTGTTGAGGCGCTCGCCCGGCTTGCTTGGTTGAATCCAAGCGTCAGGATCACAATCGCTATCCCCTCTATCCTCTGACGCCGCGTTGATGCTTTCGAAAATCACTCCGCCCTTGGTAAATAGGATCGGCCCCTTCCCATGAGACGAACTGCTAGACAAAGAAGATGAAGCTTCAGCTTCAGGAGAATACCCCAATCCAAACTTGTCCTGCTTGATAGGTATCTCCAAAACATGCCCCCAGCCTGGGGTGGAACCGGCTTCGACGACGGCCCGAGCTTTTCTGAACGAGGAGAGATTTATCTCTTGCTTCTCTATGACGACAGGAGCTACCTCTTTCACCTTGACGGCTTCAAATGCTTGGCAGAGAGTTTCATGGATTTCGCCATCCATTTCAACATACTTAAAGGATGACAAGTGGCTCACCATAATGTCCTCCTCACCACAGACGGTTACTATGCTTCCCCCGACAGCATATTTGAGCTTTTGATGCAGCGTGGACGTCACGGCACCAGCAGCATGGATCCATGGCCGACCTAAGAGGCAACTGTAGGCAGGCATGATATCCATGATATAAAAAACCGTATCGAACGTCTCCGGACCAACTTGAATCGGCAGGGTCAACTCTCCGAAAACGTGGCGCTTAGTTCCGTCAAATGCTTTCACCACCAGATCACTGGGCGTGCAAAGCAATCCACGAGTGTCCAACTTCATTAGTGCCTTCTTCGGAAGCACATTAAGCGACGAACCCGTGTCCACCAGGACATGCGACATGATAGTGCCTCTGCACTCTATCGAGACGTGCAAGGCGCTGTTGTGATCTTTCCCTTTAGGAGTCAGCTCTAAATCTGTGAAACCTAGCCCATTGCCAGCATTAACATGGGCTACCACCTCTTCTAGCTGATTCACGGATATCTCTTGCGGTACGTAGGCAGCGTTCAATACCTTCAGTAACGCGTTGCGGTGCGCTTCAGAACACAGCAACAAGTTGAGAATAGAAATCTTTGACGGAGTCTGCTGAAGATGGTCTACAATCTTGTAGTCGCTCTTTTTGATTAACCGCATGAACTCCTCGGTATCTTTGACAAGCAAATCTTTCTCTGCCCCACAAGGGACCTCTTCGACGGCTTTGCCTTTACCCTTATCAGCAGCATCAGCTCTGACCACTTTCTCTGCCACAATCTCTGTCGGCGCAAACACTCTTCCGCTTCGAGTAATACCACTGACTCCTGCGAGATTCTGCACAGTTGACCCATACGGCTCCAGCTCTAACTTCTGACCATTGCAATAGACTTCGGCGACATAATGCCATGGAACGGCGTTAGTGCTCTCAAATGGGATCGGCCCGGCCCTGGTAATAGTGATTGTAGGCGGTCGGGGCGCAAAAGTGGTAATAGGTTGACGAGGAATGGTGATGGTAGCGACTTCATCTGCCTGCTTCAGCACAACATCCCCTGATACACTTTCAATTCTCCG
This sequence comes from Lathyrus sativus, assembly GCA_963859935.3. Taxonomy (NCBI): domain Eukaryota; kingdom Viridiplantae; phylum Streptophyta; class Magnoliopsida; order Fabales; family Fabaceae; genus Lathyrus; species Lathyrus sativus. The sequence continues at coordinate 57,795,102 of OZ012737.1, read as the reverse complement.
GCTGAACTGCAAAATACCCTCAGACATCAGACTTTGGATACCTTCTACCAGCTGCTCACACCCATCAGGATGTGTAGCACAAGCCATGCATAACTCTCCGCATCCTGGAAAGAACCCCTTCTTCAACAACTTAGCTTTGACGAAACTAAGCGGCGTCTTTAAGTCTTTGACATCAGTCAACATATCTGCACTCTCCTCCTTGATAATGGCGTTCACTCCGCCTCCCCTATGATGAGGCATGGGGTTTTTCGTGACATTGGGCACATTGTCGGAGAAGTTAATAATCTTGGCGTCTACCAGGTCCTGCACCTTGTGCTTAAAGGCTTTGCAGTTCTCAATCGTATGGCCTGGTGCCCCAGTATGGAAATCGCAAGTGGCATTTGCGTCATACCCCGGTGGTGGTGCCCCTGTTAAGGGAGCCAACGTCCTCTTTTGCACTAACTGAAGCTGAAGCAAAGTTTGCAAGAGCTGCACATACGACATAGGTGGTGCTTCGAAGTGACGATTTGCCAGAGGAGCCCGATTCTGATATTTTCTATATCCCTGTTGACTCTGTTGCTGTGGTTGCTGCTGCTGCTGCTGCGGCGGAGCTTCCGGGATATTTATACTGGCTATCTGCTGCTGAGGGCCCTTGCCCTTTCTCCGAGCGTTGGTGACAGCACTCGCATCTCCTTCTCGACGCTTGCCAGCGTAAGGTTTCTTTCCACCTCCTCCAACTGAGGATGATTCACCTTGAATTTTTCCGATCTTTATACCATTCTCGACGTGCTCGCCTATAGTGATGAGAGCAGAGAACGTCCCAGACATGCCACTGACTAGCTTTTCATAGTAGATTCCCGGGAGGGTAGCCACAAACATTTGCACGAGCTCGCGCTCAACCATCGGCGGTTGAACCCGAGCAGCCAACTCACGCCACCGTTGGGCGTACTCCTTAAAGCCTTCATTATTCCGCTGCGAAAGATTCTGGAGCTGAACTCGGTTGGGGGCCAAGTCGCTATTGTATTGATAGTGGAGGACAAATGCTTCAGCGAGATCTTTCCAGGTGCGCACGGTAGTGGGCTCCAAGCCCATATACCACTCGAGGGATGGACCAGAAAGACTATCTTGGAAGAAGTGCATCAGCAACTTCTCATCGTCGGAGTAGGCGGACATCTTCCTATAGTAAGATCGAAGGTGGACACGGGGGCAAGTAGTACCCTTATACATCTCAAAGACAGGCACCTTGAACTTATGAGGTACCTTGAAATCAGCAATTAACCCCAGCTTGGACATATCAACGCCCAAAGTATTCTGATTCTCAATGTCTCTCATTTTGTCTTCCAGTGCTTTGAACCTGAGCCGAGCTTCAGCATTCAACTCTGCTTCCACACCTCTTTGAGAAAATACGTCATCCTGATGATCCTCAAGCCACGGTTGAGGCACCAACAGATTTCCGACGCCAGCATTGCCGTTGACCGGCCCTATGTTGACATTAGCTCCCAGACTACCATTGCCGACGCCCGTCGCATTAAGTCCGATATTGGCCATCACATTGCCATTAGCGCTGTCGTTGCCCCCGGCAACAGGAACAACATTCTGCGGAGCATCAACTGGAGGAGGAGTAGGCACAGCCCCGCCGTGAAGTATGCCGTTACTATCAACCCTGGAGATCAAAGGTTGAACCAAAGTACGAAGCTGGTCCTGACCATTAGCGACTACCTGCATTAGTTCCATAAAACGATCCATCCGTTCACGGAGCTCTTGAACATCTGACTGCACCTGATCCATGATCCTTGTCTGATTAGCCCGAGTTGAGTAACGGTGAATGAGTCTTTGATCAATCCTGGAGACCGGAAGCAGCTCGGAACCTGCGAACCTGAAAAACCTGTCAACATTAAAGGTTAGGAAAAGCAACAAAATGTACGCCATGCAAATGCTTCATGCAGATGCATGCGTGTGTCTGTGTGCTTGGGAGATTTCCCCCAATCCTAGCGCCTTGGTGTCAGTGCTGATAATAATACGAAGAAGAAGAAGTCCGAGCCCAATCATGGAAATATCAATCTCATATATACATGGAGAGGCCCACCCAGGCAGTACATAGCATCAACGACAGTCAACTTCGACACATCAGGGGCCAAGAACTTGTACGCAACAGTCTTCCTGAGAGAGGCTATAATAATACAATAGGAGGCGAGGAATCCTGGATCGGGGAAACGGTACTTTCAGCACAGACACACGTTAATGGAATGCAAATGAACATGCAAACTAATGCAAGATGCAGGCATGCAATAATATATCCAGGTAACTGCTGTGGAGATTCTGTGTCAATAATCACTGATAAGAAGAAAACCCCGGTGTAAGACCACTAATCTGATCTGCTAAGAACGACCTTCTGATAAGGCCATATACATAAGATCAAAATTCTGCTCTGTCGAGAACAAATGTCTGATAATAAGGACCCCGGATGTATGATCAATAAATATCTGTTGATGAAGTCTTCAGACCCCAAATCAAAAATCTGCCCTATCAAGAACAAACATACAGCTGCTGATGAGATCTTCAGACCCCACTCAAAATCTTCCCTATCAAGAACAAGCAACATCTGCTGATGAGATCTTCAGACCCCACTCAAAATCTGCTCTATCAGGAACAAACAACTGACGACAATACTCTGATCAAAACCTGCTCTATCAAGAACAGACATACACATGATGACAAGATCCTCTGATCAAAACCTGCTCTATCAAGAACAGACAAATCTGCAACTAAGAAACCTGGTCCCAACATAACTGATCCACTGTCAATAAAACCAGGTGGTCTGGAGGTCAAAGTTTCCTGCAATAAACCCAATCCCGCTCACAGGTATGGACCTAATCCACGGACAAAGGTACGGCATCCTATGCGGTCATCAGCGTCACAGACTTTCATGAGTGACGATACGATTCCCAGAAGGAGTGGCATCATCAAGTCATGAAGAGGCCTCACTTAGCTGACTTCCAAATGATCGGTCCCCAGAGTCGACAATCCTCACGTCTGGACTCCCCTCAGATCCTCAGGACCGGAAAGGAGCACCTCTGCGAGAACCTCGTCTGAGCGCAGATTTCGTAGGGAACTGTGCCTGCTCAGCAGACAGGTCCGTCTACTACTCTCCGCAACTATGTCTAGGTGCATACTCAAGCCCAGGTTCGGCTTCTCACTCATAGTAACCTCCCTCTCCCACAGCAATAATCATAATAATATAGTGCTGAAAGTAAATGCGGAAAGGTAAAGGTACGGAAAGTAAAGTGCGGAAAAGTAAAACACATATGCACAACACCCAACAGATAAACACCCAAGCGCTAGGATTGACTCGCGTAGGGGATGGGAAATGGTCCCAGCATAAGGGATGGGAAAAGTCCCTAGATGCTATAAGTCTCCAGCAGAGTCGCCAGCTGTCGCTTGCGCGAAAATAAGGTGCCGGCACAACAGAAGAGTCACCACCTTTTGTTATTTATCCCTCAGAGCGGAAAAGGAAACGATCGGAAAAACCTGACGAAAAAGGGTAAGACAAGGTCATCGCAACCATTGTCTGGGTTCGGGAGTCAGTTACGCAAGGGGAAGGTATTAGCACCCCTCACGTCCGTCGTACTCGACGGGATCCACGCTTGTTAGTTTACTTGGACGGGTTGGTTATAATCTATCTACCTATCAAGGCTGGCTAAAAAAGAAAAGAAAAATGACTCGGCAAAGCGTCGCACTTTATGCCTACGTATTCTCATCAGAGAATGAGAAATCAGAGTCAATGTAGTTCAGCCTACGAAGGGTTATGGGGGATAGTAGCTCGCCAAGACTTCGCCATCTTGTGCCTACGTACTCTCAACAGGCCTGAGAGATCAGAGCTCACGTAGTTCGGGAAACTACGGTTTATTTCCTGTTTTGAAAGAAGTGTTTTTTATTGTGTTTGTGATTTCAACCGCACTAGAGACTATGATCTGAGAGTGAATGCGTCGCATGTCACCCAAAGGGTACCATACTAAACATCCAAACTATGGAAAAGAAACTCTCCCACAATCTTTTCTCAGATAGCTTAAGGCTCGTACCGTACGAAAGAAATCATTCATGATTACTGTATCTTAAGCTGTTTTGAGATGAGAAGAGAACAGGCCCAGCTAGGAGGGAGACTATCAAGTCCTACTGTTATCATGCCATGGATTCATCCTATGGTTGAGGTTTGAACAGGGAACTCCTAGATGTTGTCATGCATAGGTTTCAACCTAAAAGTCTATCATCAAATCCTTATCAAAGGAAATGAGAGTCCTAAGGGATCATGTCAATGATACACCAAAACAGACAAAGCATCAGCTTAACAGTAAAATGCATGCAATGCAAGTGAGGGAGGAAATGTGTGTGGGGCTTCAGCCTCCACAAGCTTGTCTCGACCTCAAGCCAGTCATGAAATAACAGTAATCATACTGAAAATAAACAACATGCTATCAAGCAATAAACAGTAAACTGCAATCATACAGATAAAAATGAAATGAAATGCCATCCATGCTTGAGAAAGAAATTATCTACATCTAAGCTCTCCCTAATCCTAACCCTAAAAACAAAACCCTAATCTACCTCTAAGCAAAGCCCTAAAGCAAAACCCTAATCAAATCTCTAAGCAAAGCCCTAAAGCAAAACCCTACACCAGAGAAATCAATCCCCGTCTTCAAGCTTCAAAACAAGCTTACCAAAGAAAGGGAGCTAAGTAGGCAGACTCATAGTGCCCTCCTCAGGAAAGCACTAGGAGGCTTATACTCAGGAATCATATTCCATGTGGCTCAACAACTGTGATCGGTTTACGTTCCTCCTCAGGAGAAACTAAACTCACATGAAGGCTCCAACATCATTGGATACTTGGGAAATCCTACATGAACTAAGGGAACTAAGTGAACAGACCCATAGTGCCTTCCTCAGGAAAGTACTAGGGGGCTTCCACTTAGGAATCGTATCCCATGTGGCTCAACAACTGTGATCAGTTTACATTCCTCCTCAGGAGGAACTAAACTCACATGAAGGCTCCAACATCATTGGATACTTGAGAAATCTTACATGAACTAAGGGAACTAAGTGAACAGACCCATAGTGCCTTCCTCAGGAAAGTACTAGGGGGCTTCCACTTAGGAATCATATCCCATGTGGCTCAACAACTGTGATCAGTTTACGTTCCTCCTCAAGAGAAACTAAACTCACATGAAGGCTCCAACATCATTGGATACTTGGGAAAGAGGTGAGAAGAAAGAATGAAAGACATCCATAGTGCCTTCCTCAGGAAAGTACCATGAATTTCCCTCAAACTTCAGGATCTCAAACCTCACAAACAGAGAACAAGCTCCTAGACTAGGACCTCAATCCATGCATCCTTGCAAGCTCCAACCTCTCAACCTCTGGGTCTTGATCTTCAATCTTCTCCTTCATCATGCTCCTTCAACAAGGTCTTCAAAGCAAACCACGCACCAAATGAAACCCCAAATGAAAGACAACCAACACAAAACATGCCACACAAACAAACCATTCAGAAAATACTCTGAAAATACTAAATTCACAGGGAAAAATCTAATATTTATTCACAAGGGTCTATTATACTTACCCATAATATCCCTATAATCCCATACCCAAAATCAAACTAAAACTCCTAAAAGAAATGACTTACTTCACCTATGTTAAACCTAAACCCTAATTTTAATCACTCTAATCTCACCTAGTCAAACCATCTAAAAATTAATCCTAAAATTATGAATTAAATCCTATGAGGAAGCTAAAGTCCTAAGTGAAATATCCTAAAAAGAATGGGTTCAAAATCTAAAAGGACCTAGTCAAACAAAAATGAACAAAAATGAAGTATCAAACTAAATCACTTAAAAAAGCTATTTAAATGAAAAATATGCTAAAATATAAAAATAAAAATAAAATGGGATTTTATTATCTACTAATTTTCTAGACAGAAATATGAACCTAATGCAAAAACAAGAAATGAAAAATATTAATTTTCTGATTTTATATGATTTATTGAAAATGCAAGAAAATATAAAAGAAATAAAAATAAAGAAATGAAATAAATGGGGAGGGGGTGCGTTTAGAAGATGCGCCCAGTTCATTTATTAAGATGGGCCAGAAAGGGGTGGTGTCAATAGTATGCGCGTCTGGGCCCATTTGCTTCAGAAAATCAACTTAAAAAATCAAAAGAAAAGGATAAAAGCTCGGTGCATTTAGCAAGGGATCATAGTGGTATCTTGAAATGGGCTTCACGGGGGGGTTTGGATAGCACGTTCAGCTGAGGCCCAAGGTTGCAGCTTTAGTGAAACGCTGCGTTGCAGCTTAGGTCTTTCCCTCCGTCTCAGATTTAAATTCCAGCCGTTAGATTGGTTTAAAAGGTCAAACATTTGAGATGATCTGACGGTGGAGAGTCATCGTCCCCAACCTTCCATCTAGGGTTTCAGAAATCGTATCCCATGCAAGAATCTTCCACCATCTCATACTCTCTCAATTCTTCATGGAATTAAAAACTTCAAAGACCAAAATTGTACCATTTTCTTCCCTGAACACGATGGTACCAATAGTTTCTCCTTAAGCCTCGTGTATCACTCTAACAGAATGCCTAAAGGTCTTGGTTCAACCATATTCTTCTGAGATCAATCTTGCTAAATCTCAAATCTAATGGTGTAATTATGTTCCACATATTACACTAATCATTCTATGCTATAATACGTGTATTAAAACTCAACCCACAACTCATTCTTGAACTTTAAAGAAATCATGACCTGCCATGGAACTTCACGCAGAGCTATCTAATTCTCAAGAAATGGTCAACTATCTTATCCTAACAAGTCTACAGCTAAAAATCTAACAGAAAGCATATAATTAATGAGATATGGAGAAGAAAACCAACCTGTCAAGTAGTAATGGTAGAGGTGTGTAGAGTTGGTTTCAGTGCTTGCTATCTCTTCCAAGTGACCCTCTAATGGCGTGTATGATTCTGTTTGCAATGGTTTTGATGTGAGAAGCTTGTAGAGGTCCACACGATTCTTGCTTGTTCTTGAAGGAAGCTTGGAATTCCACTCTCTCCCTCACTCTCTCCACTGATTTTTTCTAACCCTGAACTCAGCATACTCTTCTCAATATATAGAAATCAATAGAACAATCTAGAAGCTCCTAGAAGAGACTAGAATGCCTTAGAATTTCTCACTTGGTGACATGTTGTATTATCTCATCTCATGTGTTAAGCTCCTTGAATTGGTGTTAAAATCTCCTTACAAGAGATATTGAGATGGTATGTGCAAAAACAAGCATTTCCTTGCCTTGTGTGAAGTTTTCCAAAGTTGCCTTAATATGCAAGTAACAACATTACAAAGCAAGTCCAATTTCTAGGCCTCAAATCAAAATTGTGCCTAAACCATTGTTTCCAAAATGTTGTTTAGATTCAAAATGACATATTACATGACCTATTTTGGATTTGTAGATCTCTCAAACCATTTTCCAATTTGAACTTATTTAACTTATATGCCATTTTTAGGTTGTTTTCACCCATTCTTGTCAATTCTTGCTACAAGCTTTTCCAACAACTCATGACCACTTTTCTAGGCTTAAAATGCAATTTTGAACAACTTTGATGTTTTGAGTTTTTTCATTTTAGGCTTGGAAGTAGGAGATATGGCCCTTGCTTGAAATGACCTATAACTTCCAAATGACCAAAATACCCTTGTCTTGTACAAACCATAAGCTGAGTTCTACAAATCCTATCAAGGACTTATAGTACTATCTAGAAAGATAAGAAGATGATCTTCAACATTAATGTTGACCAAGAGATCATAGGAATCATCCTACTAGGGCAAAAGTTGTCTGCAAGTTGGGTGACTTTCAAGGACCCAGATTCACATACCTCAGATGACCTGCAATTTGTCAAAACCATAACTTGAGCTCTGCAAATCCTATCAAGGACTTCTACCACTAAAATTAAAGCTAAGAACAAGCTCTACAACATTCATGTTGTGGGGAAGATGAGATAACAATCACATCTTGAGCTAAAAATGCCTGGAAGATAGGGATCAAACTAGGGGATTTTACACTGTCAATCCTTAGAAACCCTAGCTTAAAACTTCTCAAACTCCTCAATCATGATGAGTTGGTCTAGGAATCATCCTTATAACATCTCAATACATCATTCCATGATCTCATGGATCTTGGATTAGGTCTCAACCCTCTCCAAAACATCAGCTGACCTAGGGTTGACCCAGTCAAAACCCTAATTCTACCACTCATGGTTGAATCTTCTGAATTCTTGCATAATGACCTCTCTGGGCTTCATGATGGCTTTCAAGACATCTCATAAATTTTCCCAAAGCTTCAAGTTCACTCTCAAAGTCTCAGAATTATCTGAGGAGCACCCACAACTCTCAAGTTATGAGGCACACAACTCTGGTTTCAACCAATTCTTCTGAGGATCTCTTGAACTTCCTGATGAAGGTATCAACCTTCAAACACTTGATGGATAAATAAATGTTGGTCAAATTTTGGGGTGCAACAGTAGCCAAGTGAAGAAGGATGAAGTTGTTTTGATTGAGCTCATCTTCAACTTGTCGGAACTAGGTGATAAAGTCTGTGTTCAACATACCAGACTCTGCCGTACCTATTTTCAGTGCACCAAAGCCTGTGTTCAACATACCAGAATCTGTTGTTGCTTCTGTAGTTAATCCACCAAAGCTGGTGATCATTCAAAAGCCCAGTCCTTTTCATTTCATAGACTCTAAAGCAGAACCTTGGAAGTATGATGTGACAATGATTGACAAAGAATCTGAGAAGGTTATTCTGAGGGAAGAATTGAAGAGAGTTAGTAAAGATGTGACTAATATAGCTGGAGCAAGAAAGATGACACGAACTGGTCATATTTATACTCCCCATTTCAATGAGGCTCCGCCTAAGGAAACTGTAACCACTGGGTCTGCCAAAGACAAAGAAAAAGAAGTGGTTGCAAATGATGAAAATCTTGAGTTTTTGAGGATCATCAGAAGAAGTGATTATAAGGTCATTGATCAGCTTCACCAAACTCCTTCCAAGATCTCAATTCTATTACTATTGATGAGTTCACCTGCTCATCGAGCTGCATTAAAAAAGTTGTTAGCTTAATCTCATGTCACCCAAGATATTACTATTGGCCAGTTTGATGGTGTGATTGCAAATATTACTACATGTAATACCCTTAGCTTCAGTAATGAGGAGTTACCAAGAGAAGGTCAGAATCACAATTGTGCCTTACGTGTGTCCGTGAAATGACAGGAAGATACTTTGTCAAGAGTGCTTGTGGATACCGGTTCCTCTTTAAATGTTTTACCTAAGAGGACTCTTTCAAAGTTGGCTTACAAAGAGACTAAGATGAGACCTACTTCTTTGATAGTCAAAGCTTTTGATTGTTCCCGAAGAATGGTAATTGGAGAAGTGGAGCTACCTATCTTAATTGGTCTGCATGTATTCGACATCACATTCCAAGTGCTAGATATAAACCCTACTTACAGTTGTTTACTTGGAAGGTCATGGATCCATACCGCTGGTGCTGTAACTTCAGCATTACATCAGAAGCTGAAGTTTGTGATTAACGATAAATTGGTAATTATGCATGGGGAGGAGGACTTGATGGTAAGTAACCTGTCTTAATTCTGTTATATAGAGGCTGACGAGGATTCTTTGGAAACTTCTTTTCAAGCACTCGAGATAGCCAACGTTGTCCTGTTGGAAGTCGAAGAACCAGGTGGAAAGAGTAATTTGTCTTTCGTGTCTTTCAATAGTACCAAACTAAAAATTGTAGAAGGTGTACCCAAAGGTTGGGGAGAGGTTATAAACATCAAGACAAAGATGGATCGCCATGGGTTGGGTTACAAACCAACTAAAGATGGAGCATCGACATCTGCCAAAGGTCGTCCACAGACTATTCAAGAAGTGTTTGTCAGTGGAGGTTTCTAGATAAATGTTGTTGAAGATGGTAATGACGATGAAGATTTCAGCAATCTGGTCTTCAAGTGTGATGCAACTTTGGACAACTGGAAAGCAATAGGGATCCCACTGATTTTTCCTTCGTCAAAGTAATTTATTGTCCTTTGTTTGTTGTTTTAAAAAATTCCATAGTTATGACCAAAGCTATAGGATTATTGTGTAGGGCCCTCTTTTTACTTTCAAATAGTTATCAATGAATGCATTTTGTTAAATTCTCGTTGTTTTATTTACTTTTTTTTGCTTTTACCTTTTAAAAGAAATTGGTAATCTTTCAAAAACAAAAAAAAACAAAACATTTTTCTCTTGCGTTTTACTTTGTGCCTTTAATAAAATAAGTCATTCCAAACATGCAGAATAATCCCAAACCACGTTAAATCTGATGACCCTACTTTCACTCCTAACTTTGATTAGTCCATTTATCAACCTGAAGATGAGGGTGAGGAATATTTCGAAGTTCCCGCTGATTTGGTAAGATTGGTTGAGTATGAGTACACTGAGCTTCAACCTTACAAGGAGCAAGTAGATTTGATCAATCTTGGCACTGATGAAGAAAAGAAAGAAGTCAAGATTGGTACAACACTTGGGGCTGATATCAAACAGAGGTTGGTCAAGCTTCTAGAGGAATATGTTGATGTGTTTGCATGGTCGTATCAAGACATGCCCAGTATGGACACTGATATTATTGTTCATAAGTTGTCGCTTAAACCAAAGTGTCCACCTGTAAAGCAGAAACTTCGAAGAACTAGACCTGACATGGCTTTGAAGATTCGAGATGAGGTTAAGAAACAACTCGATGCAGGTTTTCTAATAGTTACAAAGTACCCTGGATGGGTAGCCAACATTGTGCTAGTGCCTAAAAAGGACGGTAAAGTTAGAATGTGTGTAGACTATAGGGATTTGAACAAAGCAAGCCCATAAGACGATTTCCCTCTACAGCATATTGATATACTTGTGGATAATACAGCTCGTTTCACAGTTTTCTCTTTTATGGATGGCTTCTTTGATTATAATCAGATTAAGATGGACCATGCTGATAGGGAAAAGACTACATTCATTACCCCTTTGGGAATATATTGTTATAAGGTTATGCCCTTTTGTCTGAAGAACGCAGGGGCAACATATCAAAGAGAGATGGTCACTCTCTTTCATGACATGATGCATAAGGAGATTGAGGTGTACGTCGACGATATGATTCTATGTCCCAAAGCAAGGAGGACCATTTGGATCATTTGTTGAAACTATTTGAACGACTCAGGAAATACCATATGAAATTAAATCCTGCTAAGTGTACTTTTGGTGTTAGATTTGGAAAGTTACTTGCATTTGTTGTAAGCCAACGAGGAATCGAAATAAACCCTGATAAAGTCCAAGCCATTCAAGAAATTCCCGCTCTACAAACTGAAACACAAGTCCTAGGTTTTCTTGGACGCTTGAATTTTATTTCTAGATTCAGCTCCAATATGACTGTTATCTGCGAGCCAATATTCAAGTTACTCTGCAAGGGCCAGATTATCGACTAGAATTCTGATTGTCAGCAAGCATTTGAGAAGATCAAGGTTTATTTGCAAGAGCCTCTTATCTTGATTCTGCCTGTTCTTGGAATACCATTCTTCATGTACCTGACTGTTCTCGAGAAGTCTATGCGTTATGTATTGGGCCAACACAATGAAACTAGACGAAAAGAACACGCCATCTACTATTTGAGCAAGAAGTTTACCGATTGTGAGAGCCGGTATTCACTTTTAGAAAAGACTTATTGTGCTTTAGCATGGGCTGCTAAGCGTCTTAGGCAATACATGATCTGTCACACTACTTTGTTAATCTCGAAAATGGATCCAATAAAGTATATTTTTGAAAAGCCTTCTCATACTGGAAGACTTCCCCGTTGGCATATGTTGTTACCCAAATACGACATCCAATACTTGACTCAAAAGACTATTAAAGGAAGTATATTGTCAAACTACCTTGCAGACCAACCGGTTAAAGTCTATGAGTATCTAAAGTTTAACTTTCCTGAGAAGATACTATGTTGGTGAACAAAGACTATGAAGAGCCAGGTTCTAATGAAGACCCTGATCCAAGTTCCTGTTGGAAGATGATGTTTGACGGTTCTCCTAACTACAGTGGGTATGCCATAGGTGTCGTTGCTGAGTATGAGGCATGCATTCTAGGCCTTGAAGCAACTATTAACCTCCGAATCCAAATTCTCGAAGTGAATGGAGATTTAGCTTTAGTAATCTACCAAGTCAAGGGTGAACGGGAGACCAGAGATGAAAAGTTGATCCCGTATCGTGCTTATATTGTGGAGATGATCCAATACTTTGATGAGATTATTTTCTAACATGTCCCAAGATCTGAAAACCATATTATTGATGTTTTAGCCATGTTAGCCTCAATGTGGAAGTTCAGATTTGTTAATGAAGCACCACTCATTCAAATTGAGTGCAAGACTGAGCTCGCCTGCTGTCAACTTGTTGAAAAGGAAACTGACGAAAAACCATGGTTCCACGACATTAAGAGTTATCTGCAAAACCAAGAGTATATGATCGATGCTACAACTCTTGACAAAAAGACTCTGATAAGATTGGCATCCAAATTCTTCCTCAGCAATGATGTGTTGTATAAAAGAAACCACGATATGGTCCTGCTCATTTGTGTTGACAAACGTGAAGCATATATGTTACTTCAAGAAATTTATGAGGGGTTGTTTGGAACTCACCGCAATGATTATGCTATGTCAAAGAAAATTTTGAGAGTTGGGTATTACTGGTTAACAATGGAATTTGATTGCATCCAATATGCCAGAAAATCCCATAAATGTCAAATTTATGATGATAAGGTGCACGTGCCTCCGACGCTGTTGAATGTTTTATCATCATCGTGGCCTTTCACAATGTGGGGCATTGACATGATTGGGGAAATCGAACCTAAATCTTCCAACAGCCACCGATTCATTTTGGTTGCCATTGATTATTTCACAAAATGGGTAGAAGCTGCTTTTTATGGCAATGTAACCAAACAAGTAGTTACGCGCTTCATCAGTTAATAGATCATCTGCCGTTATGGAATTCTAAGTCGAATCATAACAGATAATGGGACTAATTTGAACAATAAAACTATGAAGGAGTTGTGTGAAAGTTTCAAAATTGTGCACCACAATTCTTCTCCTTATCGTCCTAAAGTGAATGGAGTTGTTGAAGCCGCGAGTAAAAACATCAAGAAAATCCTGCAAAAGATGGTAAAGACTTACAAAGACTGGCATGAAATGCTACCATTTGCTTTGCACGGATACCGAACTTCAGTGTGAACTTCAGCAGGGGCAACCCCTTTTTCACTGGTGTATGGAATGGATGTGGTCTTTCCTATTGAAGTAGAGATACCGTCTTTAATGGTATTGATGGAAACCAAGCTTGATGAAGCAGAATGGGTCCAAGAAATATTTTGCCAACTGAATCTTATAGACGAGAAGCGCATGACTGTGATGTGCCACAATCAGTTGTACCAGAAACGAATGAAGAGGGCATTTGACCAGAAGGTCTGAATCCAAGAATTTTGAGAAGGAGGTCTTTTACTCAAGAAGATCTTGCCAGTTCATAAAGACATGCATGGGAAATGGCTCCCATCTATGAAGGCTTATTTTTTGTGAAGACAGTTTTCTCAAGAGGATCGCTAATTCTCACAACAATGGATGGTGAAGAGCTTGCACATCTTGTAAACTCTGGTGCATTTCGAAAATATTATGCCTAAAAAACCCGCTAAGTCAAAAACTTGAAAAGGCGACTTAGGAAACAATGGGTATCCCGGTGGATTAAAACCTACGAAGCAGATCTAGGAAAAAGTTAGGGATACAAATAAAATTAATAAGAGCTCGCTAAGCTGAAAACTCGAAAGGGCGGTTTGGGCAAAAATGAGCGTCCCGGTGGGTTGAAAACCCGAAAGGGAGATCCCGGCAAAAGTTAGGGACAAAAGGCATTTCACTACATCAGGTGGTGTTCATCATTACGAAGAATCAAAACAGAAGTCCAATCCAACCGCTCTTGTCAGAAGCAGGATTTTGGGTAGTCTTAGTTGTTAGGGTTAGTAGGTGTTGTTGGATTCGGTGTAACTTTTCCCTATTTCAAATTTTAATTGGAATACTCCATGAATCTTTATCATTAGCAAGCTACCATTCTTGAATAAGATCATATTTTTTCCTTTCAATTTTTGCCACTTTACGTTTTTCTCTACTTCTTCTTGTTATGCAAAATGTTATTTGTTAATAATAATATTGAAAGTGAAAAATTTTTTAATTTAAAAAACCATTTTTTGAAAACACATCGGAAAGAATATAAAGTTGATTTTACTTGTGGAATGATCTGAAGGAAATCATTGTTCCCCAGAAAGTCTTAATGTTATAGAAGCACTTTAGACCATTTGCAGCAAAAAATTCCCATTAAAGCATAAATTGACAACACTCTTGGACTGATCCTGTGATTTTCAAGACTTCAGAGAATCTCCCTAGTATCCATCATATGATACATGTTTATTGATGTTGAGGATTCGCCCCCCCCCCCCCCATTAGAGTTATCTTTATTCCCCACTGGTGTTGCTCTACTTTCTCCAATAAGCTGCCTTGGCTTCATACTTCCCCGTTGAAGCGGATATTTATTTTATCCCCTACGAGATCTCTAATCATGAGTGACTCTTTCCATTTGACGCTTTCTCCTTTGAAAAAGAAATCAGATTCATGATGGCAATCCCTCAGGTGAAGTCATGATGTTATATCCTCGAGTGGAATACCTTTTCCCCCAAAGAAGTTTAAAACTTGGAAGTAAGATTATGGTTTCGCCTATGAATTTCTATCCATCTCTTGATAGATGTATCCTTTTTGCAGAGGTTGGCCGAGTATCCTCGTCAAGATGTTTATTTCATCTCGAGTGTACTCCTTCTCGTTTGTTTTGTCAGCATAAGCATAAGCATGACATTCATTCTTACATACATTAGCACATGAGCATTTTTTCTACCTTGTTATTTTTGTCGTTTACTTTGGTTGTATTTACCACCAAGTAACTGGGTTTGTCTTTTCTCTCCAAGTAGAGTCGTCAACTTTATGCAGAAAGTGATATCCTTTCTAAATTTCCCATAGAGTTCAACCCTCGTAGATGATGGTTGCTTCAGTTATCTTTTTCATGCTCGGATAAGATAAATCCCCATTTGAGTTCATTCCTCAATGGTTAGAGTCTTGTTTGACCATTTCTTTCTAGCTTGATTCCTAGATTGAACTTTGGTCCCTAGAGATTATGTTTTTAAACCTAATTAGGTTACCGAACCTAGCTTGAGCGTTAATTTATTTTGCATTGTGTCTCCCAAGGAGAATCTTTTACAAATCCGTATTGCAGATAAGTTGAAGTCTCTCTTGAGAAGCTTATCAGTTTACTTTTGTCTAGATAAGTGACAGTCTCTCTTAAAAAACTTATCACTTTGTTATTTGCAGCAACACGTGGCAGTCTCCCCTGAGAAGCTTGTTTTCCTTTTGCCTTTCCAGATAAGTGGCAGTCTCACCAGAGAAGCTTATCTTTTTTACCTTTGTCAGATAAGTGGCAGTCTATTTTTAGAAGCTTATTTCTTTTTCCCCTGTCAGATAAGTGGCAGTCTCTCCATAGCAGCTTATCATTTTATTCCTTTGTCAGATAAGTGGCAGTCTAATTCGAGAAGCTTATCCCTTTTTCCTTTTCCTGATAAGTGGCATTCTCTCCTGAGAAGCTTATCATTTTTATCCTGTTCCGACGATAAGTGGCAGTCTCTTTTTTTGAGAAGCTTATTGTTATACCCCAAATTGTACCCTTTAGATTCCTTGATCTTTTGTGTATCATCTTAGGTCAATCATCCATGCATAGATAACAAATTTACTAGACTTTCTTTGCTCGTTTTCATTTGTGAAGTTAGAGTTGCTGCTAAAGAAGGTTCAAAGATCATGAAGGCTTTGTGTTGCTCATAGTCCCCTGCAAGTCACGTTGAATCCCTGTGGAGATAAGAGAAGGATGTGCCCTCATTCTTATAATTTCTTAGCCAATACAAGTTGAATCCCTGTTTCCAAAGGATTCCTCAAGGAGTGGTTCACACAAAGGATTATCATTGTTTAAAGAATTGTTGGGAGCTCCATCACGCCAAGGTGATGCTTGCTGATTAAATTGTGGGAGGAACTGTGATTGATTGGTGATTAAACAGAGGATTAAAGACTCTTTGATTCAAGGTTATTTCAAATAGAATTTAGTTCTTAAGCACAAAAAGATGCTTGCATGATTTTTTTAAGATTTAGAAACAATTATTTCATGTGTGGATGGCACTGTCTCTCAGTCAAACTATTATAGGCATGACCAATGGTACCTGATTCAGAGTATTCTAAGGGTTTTTAATTGACATGGGTTCCACTTCTAGAGTTCTTACTCATGGGTTGTTCAGGGAACAAAACCTTGAAGATAGTTTGGTTGAATTTTATGGCCATATCTTGTTAAAGTTAGGATGGACTGGGATTTTTATGGTTAAGAATATCGTTGTACACGGGTCTCAAATTTGATCTTGTGAGATTTCAGTTGTGTTATGATTAGAGGTCATGTTTCTTTTCAAAATTTCAACCAATTCTTCAAGAGTGGCCAAGATATGTTTCAAACGTTTAACCACAAATGATTTGTGGATAAGCAAAATAAGATTCACGGAAAGTAAAATAAGTCATCATTCATTCTGAATTTGGGATTACAAAATTAAATTTTCTACAAAGTGCAAGTTATGTCAAGGTGACCATTCCAAAAAGAGGCTAAAATATTGTATAAAGTTCCAAATACAACGTTACTCTACCACCAGCCTTCATTTAGGTGTGCAATCATAAAGTGCCAGAGAGAATTTGCCATGAGTTTGGTTTCTCTTCCAGGAGACAAATTCCATTGTCGTCTTACTGTATACACAACCCACGCCAGAATCTCCCATCCCCTCATGCTAATGCTATGGAGACTCTCTAGAAAACATAATAGGACATTTTTTGCTCATACTAAATCTCCACACCATTTACAAGATAAATTCAAAACAAAACATCAAGCTTCATACAAAATTCATGGATTTTCTTTTACAAAAATTGTTTATCCATATTGTTAACCCATCATTGGAAATAGCAGAATATATGTGATATCTTTGTCCGCCATAAATTTGGAGATTCCGAATTTGCTAACTCGTTCAAATGTCGTCGATGCTTGAATGTTACCTGAAAATATGAGATTCTGAAATTAGAGTTTTCACTCAAATGATCCAATAGAAATATGCAGGAAGATGTCATTGTGTGGAAAGATGGATAATGATTATAAGCCATGAGAAGAAGATTCACATGAGTATGAATTGGGTTGAAGCCTCTATAAAAACCGAGTCAAGTGACGACACAACTCTTGTTCACCCTTGATCCTAATACTGCCGTGAGGAAGCCCAAAGTCCACCTCCATCATTTGCGAATCGGCAACTGTGAAGACATTGAAGGCCATTTCCAGAACAGCTCCGAATATGATCAAAATAAAAATGAAATTCATCAATCACAAAAATGGCATTCAAGGTGTTCAGACATATTTGGACAAAAAAGGAAGCAGTGTCGAGACATCTCTCAAACACAATCGAGAGAAAACCAAAATTCATTCATAGCATTAAATCATACATAATCATCAATTCAAACACTCATTGAAACAAGAAAACACATTTGATATTCTTTCCAAAACAGAACACCGACAAGAATCAAAAGTACTTAAGAGCCTTGAATTCATTCAAGCTTATAAAAACCAATCTCGTTCACAAAAGAAGGGACAATCAGAACATACATCATACACAGAGTAACGACAAAACAGATAAGTTCGCAACAGGCTTGTGGTAGCATACACAAGAATATCACACATACATAACAATGAACACGAATTGAGGAAAACAAAAAGTTAAAAATCCATACATTACAGTCTTGAAATCCACACGACTTTGAAATCTCATGAACATCACGCAGATTATCAACGCAACAAAAACGATAACACGCACAAATTGACAGCATCATTTTAATAAAAACGACAACATCACGAATAACAATGATTCACAAAACACGGTAGTACACGGAAAGGAGAAGAAGTTGAGCCGGAGTTTGAGTAAAAACATCACGCAATCAAAAAAAACTAATCACAGTGTCGCAACTGCGAAAAAAGGTTGGCAGAAACAAACAGAAGAGGCTCCACTGGATGTTATTTATCCCAAAGAGAGGGAAAGGAAACGATCGAAGAAAACCTAAAAGAACGGGAAAAGACAAGGTCATCGCAACCAAATCTTGAGTTCGGGAGTCGGTTACGCAAGGGGAAGGTATGAGCACCTCTCACGTCCATTGTACTCAACGGGATCCATGCTTGTTGTCTAATATATGGGTGTAAGTTATCTAAAAGCTACTGCTAAACAAGGGTGAGCGAAAAGAACAAACTCGATAGGACATCGCTGCCCTATGCCTACGTATTCCCTCGTGCAATGGGAAAGTCAGAGTCAATGTAGTTCGGGAAACTACGGGTGATGGGGGGAAGGTTGCTCGCCAAGACATTGTCGTCTTGTGCCTACGTATCCTCATATAGTATGAGAACTCAGAGAAAAAGTAGTTCGGGCAACTAAGTGTCTTAGAGGAGTTTAAGATTAGAAGAGAAAACACAAGGATACTAAAGGGAACTGAGAACCCTAATGTTGTCATGTAAAGTGTGTTGCACCCTAAAATTTGCCCAACCTTATTCACTTGGTTTATGTTTCAATGTCATTAGCATTTGCATATAGAGTCATGTACATAGGTTACTCATCGGCATAGCATAAGCATAGCAAGTCATACAACAGGGGGACCAATCATTATTCTCATCTCTAGAAGCCTATCAAGAGGTTATTATCCCAATTCAATCTCATTCAAGTCATCAGGAAAGAATTTGAAAGCAAAGAGTTCAGCAGATCAAGCCTTGAGTCCATCTCCTAGCTGAGGGTATCTGAGGGTCAACAAGAGGGTTGTGAGCTGTGAGTTGAAGGCATGGAGAGTATCTAGACATTATGAGAGACTTAGAAAGTCATTTAAAGAAGGAGACAAGTCATTGATGAGAGCACAAGAGCTATAGCTGAAGGCAGTCAACTAGGGTTTCATCTGGGTCAACCCTAGGTCAACCCTAGGTCAATTGACTGATTTAAGGGGCATTCAAGTCTAGTGGAGAGATGTGGGGTTCATCATTGGACATATAAAGAAGGATATGGAGATGTGCCAAGAAGAATTCAAGAGAAATCAAGGAGAAGAGGAGCTTCTAAATTAGGGTTTCTGTGTAAAATCCCCTAGTTTAGGTCAGACTTCCAAGCTAGTTTTACCCCTCAAGGAGATTTCAAATGAATTTCTGGTCAACATAGGAATTGTTCCTCATTGTCTTAGCTTTCTAGAATGGTGTGGCATGCCTTCATATGATGTGTGGAACTCAACTTATGGTCTTGGCAAGCAAAGGGTATTTTGGTCATTTGTCAGTTATAGGCCATTTTTAAGCAAAGGCCATATCTCCTATTCCCAAGCCTCAAATGGAAAAACTCAAAACATGAAAGTTGTTCAAAATGTGATTTTAAGGCTAGAAAGAAGGTCACAAATTGTTGGAAAAGCTCATAACATGAAGTTGCATGATTGGTCAAATTTGAACTAAAATGGCTTATAACTTAAATAAAGTCAAAGTGAAAAATGGTTTGAGAGATTTATAAGTCCAAATGGAGACTTCCCATATATGATTTTGGGTCCAAAACACATTCTAAGAACAATGGTTCAAGTACATTTTTGAGCTTAGTGAAAAAAATCAAAGTTATGTAGGGTTGCTTGTAGTTGAAGAAACATAGCCAAAATGGATCAAGCTTGGAATGCAAGGGAAAGTGCAAGAATGTTCTGGAAACTTCCATAGAGGTCTATATAAACATGAAATGGAGATTGATCAAGGGTTGGATTCATTTTTCACCAAAAATTTCCCAAAGTTCTCTCATTCTCCAAGTTGCAAGTTCACTTCAATCTCACAAATTCAGCATCAACTCTCATCAACATTGATCCTCCTACATTTCACCATCATCATGGATCAGAATTGAATCAAAGATTTGGTGGATATTAATCATTTTCGTGCACTTCCATCAAGAACACACAAAGTGCAATTTCAAGTGGAGATCAAGATTCAAGGCAAGATTCATCAAGGTTTTGCAAACAGAATCAAGCACAGCACTGGTGGATCAAGATCCAAGCATCAAAAGCCTCAGATCCACGAGTTCCATCAACATCTCCAAGCTTTTGCATCAGGTGCATTTTCTCTGCCATTGCTTGATTTAGTTAGTTTAGCATTAGGTTGTTAGGTTAGATGTGATGTAGGATGTTAGAGGATCATTTCTGGCTAGTTTGATAAGGTTTGGTGATAGTTCATGACAGGTGCTTGAAACTGTTAGGATTTAGAACTCATAGCATAGTACATTATAACCTTAGCTTGTTAGTTTAGAATAATCACCATTAAGTATAGAAGAGATTAGTATAGGTTTGGTTGAGGTTCTTGAGGATAGGTTGCAGAGCATTTCCATGATGGACAGAACTTGTAGCTATCGGTTTGAGTAATATGGTGAGTTTCAAGACAAACTACTGCTACAGCCTTGTAGAGCTTGAAAAATGGAACACTTTTCCTGTTTACATCGTGAGGATTCATGGACTGGAGAGAGAGAACAGAGAGCTTGAAGTATGCGTGCATGGTTATTCATGGTGGAAACCCTAGCTTCATGAAGAAAGGAGGAAGAAGACACAATCCTAGCCGTTCAGCTCATGAAGACTTTTGACTCAAAGCCTAGATCGTGTGGCTCTCATTCATACTGAAGATTGGAGGGAAGTTGAGTGCCCTAAACGCACCGTTTCATTTAATGAAACGGGCGGGCCTAAGTCGGTTCGCTATGCACACCTCCCGTTTGCTGGCCCACTGGAATATGAACTGGATCCATTTCTATTCTCACCCCCTCCCTCCTTCTCTTGTATTTTTTATTTTTTTAATTTTCTTCATATTTCATTAATCTTCTAAAAATCATAACTAAATGAAAAAATATTATTTTTAATTCATTCTTTTTGCATCATTTTCTTTAAAGAGTCTAGAAAATTATAAAAAATAAAAATTGCATTTTATTTTTTATTTGATATTTTTCCCATATTTTCCAAATAAATAGCATTTTAAAAAGTTTCATTTCATGCATGATTTTGTTAATTTTTGTTCTACTAGATGCTTTCATATTTTTTGTTCATTCTTTTTAGGTTGTTTAGATTAGACATTGAACTTGTAGATTCCATTTAGTTCCCATTTTTAGAAGTTAAATTTAGGTGCTTAGTGTAGGTGTGAACAACATGAACAAATTAGGGTTTTTAGGTGATGACTTAAGAAGTTTGATTCTTTCCCTTAGGACTTAGGGTTTAACTAGATTAGTTATGGGACTATAGGGGCTATGGGTAGTTATTAGATCCCCTTAGAAAAGTCAGGACTCCCCTACTGCTATTAATACTCTGTGTATGTCTGATTGACTGGTGTGGTGTGCCCTCTGGGGATTATTGCTTGCTTGCTTGGGTATTGGGGTTGTCTGGGGACTTAGGAGAGCTGAAGACTTGAGAAGATGAAGGCCATTGGAGATCCAGAGATTGAAGTTCAACTTCCAGAGTTGAAAAGAAGATTCTTGCTAGCAGATGCTGAGGAACTAGGGTTTAGGAGCTAGGCAGAGCTCTAGGTTAGAAAGTTTGTTTCTCAAACATGGATTGCCTTGTCTGCATCCATTCTTCTCTGTGATTCAGAATCTCTCTAAGTCACTCACCCCCTTCCTTTGGAAGGCTTGGTGATAGTGTCTAAGAGATAGAACTCTTGAGAGAAAATGTCTTTTGTGTTAGAAGCAGTCTGTTCACCACCCTTGGTAGTCAACTGATTGCTTAACACCCAATTCACTCTTGTGATTGATCCCTCATCCTGGAGGTTTGAGCTTGAAGAAAAGCCATTGCAGATAGAAGACTGATGATCAAAGCCCTTGCCTGAAGGCCATGAGGATGGAGATTGATGCTTGCTGAAGCCTGTAGCTGATTGGAGATTACTTGAAGCTAGATGTTGATGCAGAGCTGCTGTAGCTGTTTGTTTTTTGCTGTATTTCATTTCTGATGTATTGTTTGGATTTCCTGGTTGTATTGTTTGCTGTTTACCCTGTTAGGTTGAAAGTGAAGCCTGTTCACTTTTGCCTATTGTTTTCTAGGTTCGAGGTTGAGTGGGACTCCCTTGCCTCGCTTGTACTGTTGCATCCATGCATTTTACTGCTTTATTATATCTGGTATTGTTTCTGTTTCTGCCTATCCCGTAGGATCTCTGTTTCTCTCTGTGCAAGAGAGGAGCATGATAGACACTAGGTCTTAACCCATGCATGATAACATTAGGTTAGTTTGTTTCCCTTCGCAACTATAGGTTAGAGTTCTGTCTCTTTCTTTCTACAAACAAACAGAAAAACACATAAAGATTTCAAACACAATAAAAGACACTTCTTTCGTAAAAGAATGTGAACTCATCAAAACGTCATTTTTGTCTGCCGGGACTGCTAATCAAGAAAACCTTTTTTCAGAAAGAATAAAATCAACCAAGACAGACCTGTGTCGTACGTGGCCCGAACTACGTTTTCTCTGATCTTTCATGCTGTATGAAAGTACGTAGGCATAGGATGCGATATCCTAGCGAGCAACCTTCCCCTCCTTTCCAGTAGGTAGGCGAACTACGTTGACTCTGATTTCTCGTTCCAGGCGAGAATACGTAGGCATAAAGTGCGATACTTTGCCGAGTCATTTTTATTTTTCATTTTATTTTCTTTTAACCCCAGACCTGTAGAGTAGATAGAATAACAATCCATACCCGAAAACAAGCGTGGATCCCGTCGAGTACGACGGACGTGAGGGGTGCTAATACCTTCCCCTTGCGTAACCGACTCCCGAATCCAGGTTTTGGTTGCGACGACCATACCTTTCCCATGTTGTGCGAGGTTTACTCTGAGCGTTTCCTTTCCCTCCCGTGGGATAAATAACGCACGGTGGCGACTCTTCTGTTCAGCCGGCGCCGATTTTCGCAGTAGCGACAGCTGGCGACTCTGCTGGGGATCCAACGT
The DNA here is from genome assembly GCA_963859935.3 of Lathyrus sativus. NCBI lineage: Eukaryota > Viridiplantae > Streptophyta > Magnoliopsida > Fabales > Fabaceae > Lathyrus > Lathyrus sativus. The sequence goes on along the minus strand of OZ012737.1, from coordinate 57,771,939 downwards.
CCCCTGGCTGCTAAGGACTGCGATGGTTCTTATGCATTTGGGATCCAACGTCCCTTAAGAGGGTCAATCCTAGCGCTTGTGTTCCCGTCGAGGATTTTGTATGGAGTTATTTTATATTTCTAACCTTCTATTTTTCAGCTTTATATATTGATTATTGTTGCTGTATCTGGGGTGTGACGGGTGTTCTGATATTGAGTGAGAAGCCGGACCTGGGCTTGAGTGCACCTAGAATTAGAGTAGAAATTAGTGGGCGCCCGCTTGCTTTGCTTGCTTTGGTGTCCCATGAAATCTACACTCAGACGAGGTTCCTCTAGTTGGCCTCCTGCCCCTTCCTTTGGTTGGCGTGGGTTGCTGGTTAGTTGGATTGTCGACTCTGGGGACCGATCATTTGGAAGTTGGCTAAGTGAGGCCTCTTCAGGAATTGATGATGCCACTCCTTCTGGGAATCGTATCATCAACCCTGAAAGTCTGTGACGCCGACGACCGCATAGGATGCCGTACCTTGTGCCAGTTATAGGGCCACCCACCTGTGAGGGGATTCAGGGTTATGCAGGTCACTAGACCTTCAGACCACCGGTTTGTTGATCAGGATCTTGGATATTTATGGAGGGTTCTAAGGTCTGTCAGAGACCAGTTGGTGTGTTCCGAGGTCTGTCAGAGACTATTTGGAGTTGTGTTCTGAGGTCTGTCAGAGACCAGTGGGGGATATGATCTGAGGTCTGCCAGAGACCATTCAGGTTATGATTATGGGGTCTATCAGAGACCAATATTGGAGCTTTGTTTGAGGTATATCTGAGACCAGGGCTTGAGGACTTCTGGATGGTCTATCTGAGACCTTTCTTGATTGGGTTCAGGCTATTCAGCTACAGCTTTGGTCCCTGTTGCATGTTACTTGCATTGCATCACTGCATATCCATTACCATTTGCATTTCACTAACGTGTGTCTGTGCTGCAGGTGCATTTGCATTTCCCTAGTTCTAGTGCCCAGACTTCTGAGTGTTTGATCATGACTAGCTTAAGGAGAACAGTTGCTTACAAATTGCCTACGCCTGATATTGTTCCTCTACTTGGGTTGATCTCTCTTGCTGATGAGGGTGTTCGTAGGAGCTTCCGGATGAGCTATGGTAGACTACTGAGATTGGTGTGCAAACCTACAGAGGTAGAGTTAGATGGGCTGTATGCTTTGATGCAATTCTACGACCCTGATTTGAGGTGCTTTACGTTCTCTGACTTTATTATGGGACCAACCCTGGAGGAATACGCTGAGTATGTTGAGCTGCCCGTGCAGAACCAGGTTCCATTCATTCATTATGACGCCAAGCCCAAGCCGGAGGATTTGGCAAAAGCCTTGCATATTGATGCTTCTGAACTTGTGACTACTGTCTCCCGTGGAGTTCCAGGCTTCTCACTCCAATTCTTAGTTGGTAAAGCCCAAGAGTATGCCAAGAGCGGGTGCTGGGTTGCTTTCAATGTTGTGTTGGCCTTGTGCATTTATGGCATAGTACTGTTCCCCAATATACCGGATTTTGTGGACTTCGACGCCTTCTACTTGTTTGCCGCTGGTAATCCTGTACCTACCTTACTCGGAGATCTCTACCACTCACTGCATTACAAGAATGAGAAGGGAAGAGGGAAGAATGTTCATCTGTGTGTACCCTTGTTGAGTAGGTGGTTTGAGAGTCACCTTCCTAAGAGAAGATCTGTTGCAGAGACTACAGTCCCAGCTGGTTGGCCAGAGCGCCTGATGAGGCTATCGTCGGAAGATATGGAGTGGTTTGATCGAGACCTGTTGGGATCTGAGCTCATCTTCAGTTGTTCTGGGTACCCTAATGTGCCGTTGATCGGAAGAAAAGGGTGTATCAATTACAACCCTTCTCTATTCATTCGCCAGTTCGGATATGCACTGAAGAATCCACCTCAGGAGGAAGAAGTACAGGAATCTCTGTACTTCACAGGGGATTTGAAGGGGGAGTTACTAGCCAAGCTGCAGCATGCCTGGATGCGTATTAACCGCAAAGGGAAACCACTGTTAGGTAAGAACGATTGTCGGGCCTATGCACCTTACAGGGTTTGGATCCAGGAAAGAGCAAGTCAGTTGAAGATGCCATTTCCAGACGCACCAATCCTCGTTCTTATTCCGGCAGAAGAGCCAACTACTGTTTCTAGGGAGGCGTACGAGCAAATTGTGAGAGAAAAAGAAGCCTTAATGAAGATCAACGAAGGGTTAGAGCAAGAGCTAGCTCAAGTACGCATTTAGAAAAACAAGGCCGTATATGCTTTCCAACAACAGATCGAGCTGTTAAACAGGTTAGGGGCTGAGTTGACTGAAGAAAAGAAGAAGCGCGAACGTCTGGGGCAAGAGTTCAGAAGCTCCCATGACATGCTTGAATCCAAGAAGAAGGCGCTTGACATCGCTCACCGAGAGATATCTTCTTGCAATAAGACTTGGAATGCTACACTCACTAACAACAAGAAGAGGGAAGATAAGCTAAAGCAGCAAATTTCCGACCTCGAGGAGAAGTTGAGGTCTAGCATTAAGAAGTGTGAGGAAGAAGTGATAACCCGGTATAGTGTCCAGCATGCACTGAACAAGGCAATCAAATCCAGAGATGAAGCAGTGTCTCAGAAGCGAAAGTTAGAAGATTGCTTCGGAGAAGCAACATGGGAAGAAACTGCTGAAGACGTACGCCGTGTCCTTAAGAGGAGAAACCAGCTTGTTGAAGGGCTGCTTGATCGACCAAGCCATCCGGAGACCAAGAAGTTGATAGAGGAGTGCCAGACTTTTGGGAGGATTTGATCATTTCATATAGTAACTTGTATGCTTTATTTGCATAAGTGCTGACAATCACCAGGATTGTTGGTTGAGGTCATGCCTTCTTTGTACTCTCAGTGATATTGTACCCTGGGCTTATTGATTCTCCCTGCAATATATGAGGCTTTCTATGATTCAGCTCCGATATTCCTATTGTCAACACTATCACTGCACCGGCACCTTCACACTAGAACTGGGGGAATGAACTTCCCTAATGCACAGACACATTGCATTGCATTCATATTGCATTACAGGTAATCTTTGAATAGTGTCTTATTTCCCGCTTTTAACAGGTACTTAACAGGATTGCAGATCAGCACCCGCACCGCTATTCCACTCGCACCAACTGTCGAAGAATCATGGATCAAATGCAGAACGAGATGCAAGATGTGCGCGAGAAGCTCGCTCTCTTCATGCAGACCATGGAAGCTATAGCAAAAGGGCAGGAGAATTTGCAGGCCATGGTCCAGCCTCTGTTGGCCCGAAACGCTGGTCATGGTAATGAAGATCATCAGTCTGTACGGGTCGATACTGTTCATGGAGACGGCACTCCCACGCCAGTGGCTCCGCCTGTAGTCAATACACCTGCTGCTAATATCAACAACGCTACCGCTGCTGTGAATGGTAACGTTGGAGTGGGGAATGAGACCGCTGTCCATAATGTTGGGCTGGGTGATGTCAATTTGGGAGATAATCTAGGGGGCAATGGCTTTGTCAATACTGGATTCGGATTCAACGATCAGGGATTCGATAACACTGGGAAGTATGGCTTTAATGCTCAAGGCTTTGGGCAAGATGGTTATGGTATGGTCAATCAGGGTTACGGAGGCTTTGGAAACGGAAACGGTACTGGATTTATGGCTTTTGGTCCTGCTGGAGGTGTTCAAGGGTACGGCAACAGAGGCCGAGGTCCGGGGATGAATCAGATCAGAGCTGGACGTAATAATGGATATGATGGGTACGGAGCTGGAAACAGTATGTGGCAAGAAGATCAGCAGGAGGACGCCTTCTCCGGAGGAGGTTTTGAAGGGTCGATGGATGATTCCCAAAAGATTAGAATGCTGGAAGAGCAGATGAAGGGAGTCTTAAATCAAAGTGCTGTGGGATTGGACATGGCAACCATGGGTCTGGTACCTGGTTTGAGGGTGCCAATTAAATTCAAAGCTCCTGCGTTCGATAAGTATAAAGGAGACACATGTCCGAAAGTGCATGTACGAGCTTATTACAGAAAGATGTCTGCATACTCAACTGATGAAAGAATGCTAATGCACTTCTTTCAGGATAGTCTATCGGGCCCTTCCCTAGAGTGGTACATGGGGTTGGAGCCAACTGATATCAAGACATGGAAGCAATTGGCGGAGGCGTTCGTAGCTCACTACAAGTATAACAGCGACTTGGCGCCCAATCGAGTCCAATTGGCGGGACTGTCGCAGAAGAAGGGGGAGAGCTTTAAAGAGTACGCGCAAAGGTGGCGCGATATGGCTGCCAGGGTCCGTCCTCCTGTAGAAGATAAGGAAATGAATGACATGTTTGTCGGCACATTCACAAGACTGTTTCATGATATGCTGTTTCATACGTCTCTGGCCAGTTTTTCAGACCTGATTCTAATGGGAGAAAAGATTGAACGTAACATTAAGCAAGGAAAGTTCCAAGTCGAGGAATCAACTGCGTCTGGCAGTAATAGGAAAGCTTATGGTGGACGCCGTCAGGGCGAGGCAAGCGCAGTATTTGGAGGCCGAGGCCGGGGCCGAGGCAGGGGACGAGGTCAATATCGTCAGCCGCAGCAGGTGGCGAGTGTTACTATCCCATATCAACAACAACCACTCCAGCAACAACAACCGGTTCAGCAACAGCCATTGCCACAGCAGCAGCAGCCTCAGCAGGGGGCACAGCAGGTTCAACGAAGATTCCAGGGTAGTAAACCGAGAAGAGTGTTTGAGAAGCCTCCCTCAACATATGTCGATTTGTTGCAGACATTGTTGGGATTGAATCTGGTAGAGAAAAGAACTCTGGCACCAATAACGGGAGCTCCCCCGTTCGGCTACGATGCAAACAGACACTGCGAGTTTCATTCTGGAGCCCCGGGTCACGATATAGAAGGTTGCCATGCTTTTAAGCACGTTGTGCAGGATCTTTTAGACAACAAGACTATCAATTTCGGAACGGCAGGTCCGAATATAGTCCAGAAACCCATGCCTAATCATGGGGCAAACGCCGTTCTGACTGAGGAAGGTCTGAATCTTATCATGAATGTGGAAGATTTAAAGACGCCACTGAGCGAGATAAAGAGTCGACTGTTACAAGGAGGTGTTTACCCAGGATGTAACGAGTATTGCTTAGACTGTTGGACCCTAGCTGGGGGGTGTGAGGATTTGAAGAAAGGCATTCAGGCTTTAATAGATGGCGGCACATTGCAGTTTGATCGAATGGCAACTGACGAGCCTGCGGGGGCAGTAGTGGATAATCGGAGTGATGTGGCCACGGTAACGATTCCTCGGAAGACGATCACTATTGCAGCACCAGCTCAACGGCCACCGATCACCATAACTAAGGCCGGGCCAATCCCGTACGAGAACACGAAAGCAGTCCCATGGTCATATGGGTTAGAGGTGTATTGTGATGGGATAAAGATTGATGTTAACAAGCAGCCAGCGGAGATTGTGGATAATGTTGTTGGTTCAGGAGGCATGACGAGGAGTGGCAGGGTCTTTATATCTCCTGAAGTGGAGGCTGAAAGACTAGCGAAAGGAAAAGGGAAAGTGGTTGAAAATGTTCCGGTACAAGCAAGTGAAAAAGAAGCAGCATCGAAGGATGTAGAAGAGTTCATGCGCTTAATTCGAAAAAGTGATTATAAGATTGTGGAGCATCTGCAGCAGACACCGTCCAAAATATCTATCCTATCATTGCTGTTGTGTTCGGAAGCTCACAGAAATGCTTTGCTGAAAGTCCTGGACACTTCTTTTGTACCCCAAGACGTCTCCGTAAATCAGCTAGAAGGAGTATTGGCACATGTGAATGCAGGCCACAGCTTGGGTTTTACCGATTTTGACTTGACTCCGAAAGGGAGAGATCATAATATGGCATTACACGTATCTGTTGAGTGTAGAGGATCAGTAATGTCGCACGTATTGGTTGACACCGGATCATCTTTGAATGTGTTGCCCAAGAAGGCGATGATGAAGCTGGATGTTCGAGGGATTTTGTGTACACCCAGTGATTTGGTAGTCAGAGCATTTGATGGCACGCGGAGAACAGTATTCGGATCGATTACCTTGCCTCTGCAAGTGGGGCCGGAAGTGTTTGCAACGGAGTTTTATATCATGGATATACAGCCTGCGTATAGCTGCTTGCTTGGAAGACCCTGGATTCATGGGGCAGGGGCCGTCACGTCTACCCTGCATCAGAAGTTAAAATATATGGTCGGAGACAGCGTAGTCACCGTGTGTGGGGAAGAGGACATCCTGGTCAGCCATCTATCGTCATTTAAATATGTGGAAGTCGACGGAGAGATCCATGAAACGCCCTGCCAGGCATTCGAAGGTTTGCGCATCAAGGACAAAGGTCCCAGGCCGAGCAAAGTGCCAGAGATAGCTGTCTCATCGTATAAGGAAGCTCAAGCTCTAGTGGAAGCAGGAGAAGCCAAGGGCTGGGGCAAAGTGCTGGACATTCCTGTGAAGATGGACCGGTTCGGACTGGGGTACCAACCGTCGTCATCAACTCCTTCCGTGAGAGCCCCCCGTTTCAGAAAGCCGATTACCATCTCTGCCAGTGGAGTATGTCATGAAACTGTCAATGCTGCTTCAGAGTCCGATGAAGGAGACAGCGACTGTGATATGGATGCCTGGGTTCAGCCAAGCACGCCAGGACAAGGACTGTGCAACTGGTCTATTCAGGAGCTTGTTCCTGTGACTTTTAAACCGTAATGCTTTGCTTTATTAATTGTTGAATAATCTGATGACTTGCCCGGGGCATCAGAATTTGCTTAGGGTTGTGTTGTTATAAACATTGCGCGTTAATCATTAAATAAATGGCGTTTTTCATGTGCAAATACTGTAATCTCTGTCCTTCTTGTTTTATATTTTTCAATAAAATGGCAACGTGGTTATTCGCTTTATACGCATTTTGAAGCACTTAACCATTCCTTTTGCAGGATAACATTTTCAGATGACATCCTTGAACCACCTATGACTCGTCCCGACTTTGAGCACCCGGTGTTTCAGGCTGAAGAAGAGGTTGTCGAAGATAGCGACGTTCCTGAAGAACTGTCTTGGTTAGTAAAGCAAGAGGAAAGAGCCATTCTGCCTCACGACGAGGTCATCGAAATTATCAATTTGGGGTCGGAAGGGGTTGAGAAAAACATTCGTATCGGAGCCGCGCTGCAGGAAGATATCAAGCGGAGACTGGTTGAAATGCTCCAAGAGTATAGTGATGTATTCGCTTGGTCGTATGAGGATATGCCCGGGCTCGATACAGATATGGTCGTGCATCGCCTGCCACTGAAAGAAGATTGCCCGCCTGTCAAACAAAAGCTTCGCAGAACTCGACCAGATATGGCAATGAAGATCAAAGAGGAGGTTCAGAAACAGTGGGACGCTGGGTTCCTGGCTGTGACGAAGTATCCTTCATGGGTTGCCAACATCGTACCAGTGCCAAAGAAAGATGGCAAGGTTCGGATGTGCGTGGATTATCGAGATTTGAACAAAGCAAGCCCAAAAGACGATTTTCCACTTCCTCACATTGACGTGTTAGTTGATAATACTGCTCAATACTCTGTATTCTCCTTCATGGATGGCTTTTCAGGCTATAATCAGATTAAAATGGCGCCAGAGGATATGGAGAAGACTACTTTCATAACGCCTTGGGGAACATTTTGTTACAAAGTGATGCCCTTCGGTTTGAAAAATGCTGGGGCAACGTATCAGCGTGCGATGACGACTCTTTTTCATGACATGATGCATAAAGAGATCGAAGTTTATGTTGACGATATGATTGCCAAATCCCAGACAGAGGAAGAGCATCTGGTGAATCTGCTGAAGTTATTTAAAAGGCTTAGGAAGTTCAGGCTAAGGCTGAACCCTAATAAATGCACCTTCGGGGTGAGATCGGGTAAACTGCTGGGGTTTATCGTAAGCGAAAGAGGAATAGAGGTCGATCCTGCTAAAATAAAAGCGATTCAAGAAATGCCGACGCCTAAAACAGAGAAAGAGGTGCGCGGGTTTTTAGGGAGGTTGAACTACATCGCCCGGTTCATATCTCACCTAACTGCTACGTGTGAACCATTATTCAAGTTGCTAAAGAAAGATCAAGCTGTAACGTGGAACGAAAATTGTCAAAAGGCGTTCGATAAAATAAAGAGGTATTTGCAGGAACCTCCCATTCTGATACCCCCGGTGGCAGGTAGACCCTTGATAATGTATTTGACGGTTCTTGAGGGAAGCATGGGTTGTGTTCTCGGTCAACACGACGAGACAGGGAGAAAAGAGCATGCGATCTATTACTTGAGTAAGAAATTTACAGATTGTGAATCTCGGTACTCAATGCTGGAGAAAACTTGTTGCGCGCTAGCCTGGGCCGCCAAGCGTTTGAGGCAGTACATGCTGAATCATACAACCATGCTCATCTCGAAGATGGATCCTATCAAATATGTATTTGAAAAGCAAGCGTTGTCGGGTAGAATTGCCCGTTGGCAGATGGTCTTGACTGAATATGATATCCAATACGTCTCGCAAAAGGCTATAAAGGGGAGTGTGCTGTCTGAGTATCTGGCGGAGCAGCCTATTGAAGAATACCAATCGATGAGGTTTGATTTTCCTGACGAGGATATCATGTACCTAAAGATGAAGGATTGTGAAGAGCCGTTGCCAGACGAAGGACCAGAGTGGGGGTCCAAATGGAAGATGATATTTGACGGAGCCGTGAATGCTTACGGTAGCGGAATAGGGGCAATCATCACCACGCCACACGGGTCGCACATCCCGTTTACTGCCCGATTGACCTTTGCTGTCACCAACAATGAGGCCGAATACGAAGCTTGTATAATGGGGCTTGAAGAAGCCATTGATTTGCGAATCAAGCATCTAGATGTATACGGAGACTCAGCTCTGGTAGTGAATCAGATAAAAGGGGAATGGGAGACACGGCAGCCTAATTTGATACATTACATGAATTATGCAAGGAGATTGTTGCCTTTCTTTGACAAAGTTGAATTGCATCACGTACCGCGGGCAGAAAATCAAATGGCTGACGCCCTTGCCACTTTGTCTTCCATGTACAAGGTCAACTTCTGGAACGAAGCTCCCCGAATCATTATCTCTCGGCTAGACAGGCCAGCTTATGTATTTGCTATTGATGAAGCATCTGACGACAAACCGTGGTATTTTGATATCCTTAATTTCCTGAAGAATAAAGAGTATCCGGCTGGGGCATCCAGTCAAGATCAGAAGACTCTCAGGAGATTAGCGGGTAATTTCTACTTGAATCCGGATGGCGTCTTATACAGAAGAAATCACGATTTGGTGTTGTTGCGTTGTGTAAACGAGAAAGAGGCAAAGCTTCTCATGGAGGAAATTCACGAAGGTACCTTTGGTACGCATGCTGGTGGACATGCTATGACGAGAAAACTGCTGCGGGCAGGTTATTTTTGGCTGACTATGGAAACTGATTGTTTCAAGTTTGCGAGGAAGTGTCACAAGTGCCAAATATATGCCGATAAGATCCACGTGCCTCCGAGTCCTCTAAATGTGATGTCATCTCCATGGCCATTCTCGATGTGGGGAATTGATATGATTGGAAAGATCGAGCCGACAGCTTCTAACGGGCATCGGTTCATCCTAGTAGCAATCGATTATTTCACCAAGTGGGTGGAAGCGGCGTCTTACACGAATGTAACGAAGCAAGTGGTGGCCAGATTCATCAAAAGAGATATCATTTGCCGATATGGGATCCCCGAGCGGATAATCACGGATAATGGTTCAAATCTGAACAACAAAATGATGAAGGAGCTCTGTCAGAATTTCAAGATCGAACATCACAACTCCTCTCCTTACCGACCCAAGATGAATGGCGCTGTTGAGGCGGCCAATAAGAATATCAAGAAAATTGTTCAGAAAATGGTGGTGACCTATAAGGATTGGCATGAAATGCTACCTTTTGCTTTGCACGGTTATCGTACGACGGTACGTACATCAACCGGGGCAACTCCGTTCTCGTTGGTATACGGAATGGAAGCGGTATTACCATTGGAAGTTGAGATCCCTTCTCTGAGGGTATTGCGAGACGTTCAGCTGGACGAGGCAGAATGGGTAACGAATAGATTGAACCAACTGAGCTTAATGGACGAGAAGAGGCTAGCTTCCCTAGCATACGGTCGTTTGTACCAGAGCCGAATGAAGAAAGCGTACGACAAGAAGATACATCCGCGAAGCTTTCAGACGGGCGACCTTGTGCTGAAAAGGATTCTCCCGCCGCAAGCAGATCACAGGGGCAAGTGGACCCCCAACTACGAAGGGCCATACGTTGTCAGTAAGGTCTTTTTAGGAGGAGCGTTGCTGTTGTCCACCATGGACGGAGAAGACTTCACGTCACCTGTGAATTCGGACGCAGTTAAAAAATACTTTGCTTAAAATAGACCCGCTGGACAGAAAAAGAGAGTCCAGGCAAAAATGGGGCATCCTGGCGAACCAAAAACAGAATGAAAGGTTCGGGCAAAAGTTAGGGATAAAATTGAAAAAAATGTACACCCGCGAAGTTGAAAACCTACACTGGGCGGCTTCGGCAAAAAAGGGTATCCCGGTGAACTGAAAACCCGTAAAGGGCGGTTCACGCAAAAGTTAGGGATTTGAAAAGCAAATGACTGCGTTCCGAATTCAATGAGCATCAATGCGGGAGAATATATTTGAGGAGCCAGTTATCGGATACAATCTCTTCAGAAGTGGGGATACCGGGAAAGCATTAGAGTCGGGCGAGTCATGGGAGGATCAGTTCATAGTGTTCATCTGCATCCCGTTGCCGACATGTGTACAAATTGAAGTTGTCAATATTCATGCTTCTTGTGCATACTTGCATACTTGTATATTTGCTTTGCGTAGCTTCCTCTTTTCAGGAGTTACATCCCGTGTACAAAAAACTCCGCCCATTCAGGGGCCCAATCAATGAAAATATGTTATTCAGTACTTGATACTGATTCTTTACTGTTTTGTGCATGATAAATCGCCTAAGTTTACTGAAACTAGCACGTGTATAACATCACTGGCCCTTGCCGACAATTGCTAAAGCTTTGAATTAACCGAAAAGGATGTCACTAACCTGAATAGATTTGGTTGCATAGGCTTGTCTTGCCTTGTTTGTGTTGTTGCAGGTTTCATAGCCCTATGAGGAATACAATCAAAAGATCGCGATAACGAAAGACTTGATCCCCACGCAGGTCATGCATGTTCTTCCTGAAGAAGGATAGAATTCCCCAGCTAGCCGTAGCTTATCCAAAGGACGTGCTCCAGAAAAGTTATTCGTCCTCAATAGAGTTTGGCGATTCCAAGATCGTAAGGCTGTATTCAGACAGGTTCATCTTTCCCCGCAGGGTCATGCACTCTCCCCCAGCGGAGTCAGTGGATTTTCCCCGAGAGAATAGTCCCACCTCCAGCGGAGTCCTCTCCTTTCAGCAAACGTTCTTTCCTCCCAGTGGAACCCGGAGATCAAGACTCTCCCCAGTAGAGTTGGCGGTGGGTCCTGTCATTTATTTTGTCAAGGATACTGTGTAATATCAGTTCACTCTCCAGCAGAAAGTTCAATCATACCAGGCACATCCGCTACTCCCCAGCAAAGTTATATTCCCCAGCAGGATGTTACCTCAACAGGGCGTTTGGTTTGAGTTCCCAACTTCCCAGTATGGTTGACTTCATCCTCCCAGCATTTATTTTGCTGGAATAATTCTGTAGCATCTGGCTATCCCCGGCGGAGTCGGCATTATCTTCAGCATTTGTTTTGCTGAAGCAGTTTCTGTACTCTAGCAGCAGGTGGGGAAAGCACTTGCTCAAATGAACTACCAAACACTCAAGATCTCGGCATGAGATATTCAATGATAATGTCAGTTTCGACAGTATTCCCCACAGAGTTACCAGGATAAGTCTCTCTTTATTCCCAAGCAGAGTTATTTGTCATCAAAAGGTTTCATGAACCAGAATTTCAGAAGTGGCCTCTGGGCATCAGAACAGGCATCCGGTAGTTTGGTTTCCAGATATCCCCAGTAGAGTCCGCCTCAAAGTCGTTGTCACGTCAGTGCTAAGAAGTTTGTGGGTCGGGACCAATGAAGAAGTGAGTCCTGACGTGGACAAGTTGTATTTCCCCAGCGGGTCGAAGATGCCTGAGTCCTGACGTGGACAAATCAAGACGAAACATGGGTCCTGACGTGGAACGAAGTTGTTTCCTTACGTGGAAAGATTGAGTCCTTACGTGGACATATCAAGCCAGAGTCCTTACATGGACAGATTGATAACGTATTCATTACGTGGAAAAAGATCATATTCCTTACGTGGAAAGATTGGAGTCCTTACGTGGACAGATTAGGATTGTGTTCCTAACGTGGAAAAATGGTGATTCCTTACGTGGAAAAGAGATTGATTCCTCACGTGGAAGAGTTTAGTCCTGACGCGGACAGATCAAAGAAGTTATTCCTAACGTGGAAGAAGAAGATAGATTCCTTACGTGGAGAGTTTAGTCCTGACGTGGACGGAAAGAAGAAACGGTATTCCTTACGTGGAAAGAAGGAGCATTCCTAACGTGGAAAGAAAGATTGATATAGTATTCCTCACGTGGAAAGATTGGGGTTCCTTACGTGGAAAATTTGTGATTCCTAACATGGAAAAAGAAAGAGTCCTTACGTGGACAAAGCAAAAGAAGACGTATTCCTTACGTGGAAGAGTTTGACAAAGCAGAGAAAAGTCACCCCTGACGGGGAAAAGCGATGTATTCCTTACGTGGAAAGGTGAGTCCTAACGTGGACAGTATTATTCCTAACGTGGAACGGTTATTCCTTACGTGGAAAGGTGAGTCCTAACATGGACGGTGGTATTCCTAATGTGGAAGAGTTTATTCCTAACGTGGACGATTTATCTCTGACGAGAAGGCAGACGAGCCGTCCCCAGCAAAGTTGTTGAAGTTTTTTCCGAGTTGACAGCAGATAGAGTCCTGACGTGGACAAGCAAAGGACGAAGTTTCCGATAATTCAATCTTTTTCAGGATGATGAGAAGAATCCCCAGCACGGTCGCACGAGATCAGTGGGTTGCCGTAACAGTTAAATTCAGCTGATGAATGTCGTTCCCCAAGCAGTGGCGCAGTTTATTTCTGCGGTTGGCAAATTTCTGGGTTCCTAGTATTCAACCGTCTCGTACCGCGAATGTCTGAAGGCTCCGGGCTCTTCACCCAATCGGGTCCAAGCCGCTTGAATAGGGGCAGCTGTTGCACCCTAAAATTTGCCCAACCTTATTCACTTGGTTTATGTTTCAATGTCATTAGCATTTGCATATAGAGTCATGTACATAGGTTACTCATCGGCATAGCATAAGCATAGCAAGTCATACAACAGGGGGACCAATCATTATTCTCATCTCTAGAAGCCTATCAAGAGGTTATTATCCCAATTCAATCTCATTCAAGTCATCAGGAAAGAATTTGAAAGCAAAGAGTTCAGCAGATCAAGCCTTGAGTCCATCTCCTAGCTGAGGGTATCTGAGGGTCAACAAGAGGGTTGTGAGCTGTGAGTTGAAGGCATGGAGAGTATCTAGACATTATGAGAGACTTAGAAAGTCATTTAAAGAAGGAGACAAGTCATTGATGAGAGCACAAGAGCTATAGCTGAAGGCAGTCAACTAGGGTTTCATCTGGGTCAACCCTAGGTCAACCCTAGGTCAATTGACTGATTTAAGGGGCATTCAAGTCTAGTGGAGAGATGTGGGGTTCATCATTGGACATATAAAGAAGGATATGGAGATGTGCCAAGAAGAATTCAAGAGAAATCAAGGAGAAGAGGAGCTTCTAAATTAGGGTTTCTGTGTAAAATCCCCTAGTTTAGGTCAGACTTCCAAGCTAGTTTTACCCCTCAAGAAGATTTCAAATGAATTTCTGGTCAACATAGGAATTGTTCCTCATTGTCTTAGCTTTCTAGAATGGTGTGGCATGCCTTCATATGATGTGTGGAACTCAACTTATGGTCTTGGCAAGCAAAGGGTATTTTGGTCATTTGTCAGTTATAGGCCATTTTTAAGCAAAGGCCATATCTCCTATTCCCAAGCCTCAAATGGAAAAACTCAAAACATGAAAGTTGTTCAAAATGTGATTTTAAGGCTAGAAAGAAGGTCACAAATTGTTGGAAAAGCTCATAACATGAAGTTGCATGATTGGTCAAATTTGAACTAAAATGGCTTATAACTTAAATAAAGTCAAAGTGAAAAATGGTTTGAGAGATTTATAAGTCCAAATGGAGACTTCCCATATATGATTTTGGGTCCAAAACACATTCTAAGAACAATGGTTCAAGTACATTTTTGAGCTTAGTGAAAAAAATCAAAGTTATGTAGGGTTGCTTGTAGTTGAAGAAACATAGCCAAAATGGATCAAGCTTGGAATGTAAGGGAAAGTGCAAGAATGTTCTGGAAACTTCCATAGAGGTCTATATAAACATGAAATGGAGATTGATCAAGGGTTGGATTCATTTTTCACCAAAAATTTCCCAAAGTTCTCTCATTCTCCAAGTTGCAAGTTCACTTCAATCTCACAAATTCAGCATCAACTCTCATCAACATTGATCCTCCTACATTTCACCATCATCATGGATCAGAATTGAATCAAAGATTTGGTGGATATTGATCATTTTCGTGCACTTCCATCAAGAACACACAAAGTGCAATTTCAAGTGGAGATCAAGATTCAAGGCAAGATTCATCAAGGTTTTGCAAACAGAATCAAGCACAGCACTGGTGGATCAAGATCCAAGCATCAAAAGCCTCAGATCCACGAGTTCCATCAACATCTCCAAGCTTTTGCATCAGGTGCATTTTCTCTGCCATTGCTTGATTTAGTTAGTTTAGCATTAGGTTGTTAGGTTAGATGTGATGTAGGATGTTAGAGGATCATTTCTGGCTAGTTTGATAAGGTTTGGTGATAGTTCATGACAGGTGCTTGAAACTGTTAGGATTTAGAACTCATAGCATAGTACATTATAACCTTAGCTTGTTAGTTTAGAATAATCACCATTAAGTATAGAAGAGATTAGTATAGGTTTGGTTGAGGTTCTTGAGGATAGGTTGCAGAGCATTTCCATGATGGACAGAACTTGTAGCTATCGGTTTGAGTAATATGGTGAGTTTCAAGACAAACTACTGCTACAGCCTTGTAGAGCTTGAAAAATGGAACACTTTTCCTGTTTACATCGTGAGGATTCATGGACTGGAGAGAGAGAACAGAGAGCTTGAAGTATGCGTGCATGGTTATTCATGGTGGAAACCCTAGCTTCATGAAGAAAGGAGGAAGAAGACACAATCCTAGCCGTTCAGCTCATGAAGACTTTTGACTCAAAGCCTAGATCGTGTGGCTCTCATTCATACTGAAGATTGGAGGGAAGTTGAGTGCCCTAAACGCACCGTTTCATTTAATGAAACGGGCGGGCCTAAGTCGGTTCGCTATGCACACCTCCCGTTTGCTGGCCCACTGGAATATGAACTGGATCCATTTCTATTCTCACCCCCTCCCTCCTTCTCTTGTATTTTTTATTTTTTTAATTTTCTTCATATTTCATTAATCTTCTAAAAATCATAACTAAATGAAAAAATATTATTTTTAATTCATTCTTTTTGCATCATTTTCTTTAAAGAGTCTAGAAAATTATAAAAAATAAAAATTGCATTTTATTTTTTATTTGATATTTTTCCCATATTTTCCAAATAAATAGCATTTTAAAAAGTTTCATTTCATGCATGATTTTGTTAATTTTTGTTCTACTAGATGCTTTCATATTTTTTGTTCATTCTTTTTAGGTTGTTTAGATTAGACATTGAACTTGTAGATTCCATTTAGTTCCCATTTTTAGAAGTTAAATTTAGGTGCTTAGTGTAGGTGTGAACAACATGAACAAATTAGGGTTTTTAGGTGATGACTTAAGAAGTTTGATTCTTTCCCTTAGGACTTAGGGTTTAACTAGATTAGTTATGGGACTATAGGGGCTATGGGTAGTTATTAGATCCCCTTAGAAAAGTCAGGACTCCCCTACTGCTATTAATACTCTGTGTATGTCTGATTGACTGGTGTGGTGTGCCCTCTGGGGATTATTGCTTGCTTGCTTGGGTATTGGGGTTGTCTGGGGACTTAGGAGAGCTGAAGACTTGAGAAGATGAAGGCCATTGGAGATCCAGAGATTGAAGTTCAACTTCCAGAGTTGAAAAGAAGATTCTTGCTAGCATATGCTGAGGAACTAGGGTTTAGGAGCTAGGCAGAGCTCTAGGTTAGAAAGTTTGTTTCTCAAACATGGATTGCCTTGTCTGCATCCATTCTTCTCTGTGATTCAGAATCTCTCTAAGTCACTCACCCCCTTCCTTTGGAAGGCTTGGTGATAGTGTCTAAGAGATAGAACTCTTGAGAGAAAATGTCTTTTGTGTTAGAAGCAGTCTGTTCACCACCCTTGGTAGTCAACTGATTGCTTAACACCCAATTCACTCTTGTGATTGATCCCTCATCCTGGAGGTTTGAGCTTGAAGAAAAGCCATTGCAGATAGAAGACTGATGATCAAAGCCCTTGCCTGAAGGCCATGAGGATGGAGATTGATGCTTGCTGAAGCCTGTAGCTGATTGGAGATTACTTGAAGCTAGATGTTGATGCAGAGCTGCTGTAGCTGTTTATTTTTTGCTGTATTTCATTTCTGATGTATTGTTTGGATTTCCTGGTTGTATTGTTTGCTGTTTACCCTGTTAGGTTGAAAGTGAAGCCTGTTCACTTTTGCCTATTGTTTTCTAGGTTCGAGGTTGAGTGGGACTCCCTTGCCTCGCTTGTACTGTTGCATCCATGCATTTTACTGCTTTATTATATCTGGTATTGTTTCTGTTTCTGCCTATCCCGTAGGATCTCTGTTTCTCTCTGTGCAAGAGAGGAGCATGATAGACACTAGGTCTTAACCCATGCATGATAACATTAGGTTAGTTTGTTTCCCTTCGCAACTATAGGTTAGAGTTCTGTCTCTTTCTTTCTCAAAACAAACAGAAAAACACATAAAGATTTCAAACACAATAAAAGACACTTCTTTCGTAAAAGAATGTGAACTCATCAAAACGTCATTTTTGTCCGCCGGGACTGCTAATCAAGAAAACCTTTTTTCAGAAAGAATAAAATCAACCAAGACAGACCTGTGTCGTACGTGGCCCGAACTACGTTTGCTCTGATCTTTCATGCTGTATGAAAGTACGTAGGCATAGGATGCGATATCCTAGCGAGCAACCTTCCCCTCCTTTCCAGTAGGTAGGCGAACTACGTTGACTCTGATTTCTCGTTCCAGGCGAGAATACGTAGGCATAAAGTGCGATACTTTGCCGAGTCATTTTTATTTTTCATTTTATTTTCTTTTAACCCCAGACCTGTAGAGTAGATAGAATAACAATCCATACTCGAAAACAAGCGTGGATCCCGTCGAGTACGACGGACGTGAGGGGTGCTAATACCTTCCCCTTGCGTAACCGACTCCCGAATCCAGGTTTTGGTTGCGACGACCATACCTTTCCCATGTTGTGCGAGGTTTACTCTGAGCGTTTCCTTTCCCTCCCGTGGGATAAATAACGCACGGTGGCGACTCTTCTGTTCAGCCGGCGCCGATTTTCGCAGTAGCGACAAAGTGGTCCTAAAGTTGGGATGAAAGGGTACTACCTAATGTTATTATACAAAGGATTGAAAGCCTAATGTCTCTCCTACTCCCATCTTAAATAGAGGGACTAGGAATCCTAAGGGATCATATGAGCAAGCATAAGTAAACACCTCGCTAATCAATCACAAATGAAAAAAAAGACTTAAACAAGTCATGAAAGATGAAAAGAAATGAGAGAAACATAAACACAAACAATAATGAATATGCAAACATGACACACACCAATGACACACACAAGTCAAAAAGATGGGAGTTAGAACACAAAGGCAAACAAGGCAAACACACAAAACCAAATGCCACAAACAACTTAAGAAGAAAGATGTTAAACAATGAACCACAATAAAAGAAATGGGGGGAGCAAAAGAGTGGATCAGCAACCACATCATGATCATCTGAATCATACATCCACTCATGATCACACAAAGAAAGCACTCAAGCAACTCATGACAAGTCCATGCACTTAAGTCATTCTCAAAGTAAGACATGTGCCACAAAAACAAACAAGACCAAGCATACAATCAACAAGATCATAAGCAAAGTCAAAGGATGTGCATCAAATTCAAACTCAAGTTATCAAACAAGGTCATGAAGAATCACACTCAAATAGGAGGACTAAAGTCCAAGCAAACATCTCACAATTCAAACATAAGTGGAAAATATGATCATAGAAGGCATGTGAGATGAAACCAACCACTCAATGGACCTCTAATCATAAACATTAGAATCTCTAGCATGTCTATGAGAGCAAACAACATTTTTCAAGCATTCAAGGGATCACACAAGATCATATCCCAAAACTAGGTCAAGATATGCACACACACACATATAGTTAAAACAATGAGGTTTTGAGGCACCAACCAAAAATAGAAATGTGTCTAAATAAAATCCAAATAAATCACTAAACTCAAGTTAAGTTCCTCTAAAATCAGTGTGCAAAAGATCGTGGCAAGACTTGCATCAAAGCATCACCAATTGTGTCAAACAAAGTAAGGTACTCTGTTAGACTATGGCACGGATCTAGAAGGGGGGGTTGAATAGATCCCCAATTAAAATTTGAGTCGGCACTACCAATTTGAAATTGGTTTTAAAAAAATGTTTTAAGTGCGGAAGCGGCCTAGGAAAAATATAGTCTAAAACGAACGGTTATTGGAAAACCGGATATACGTAAGCCTATGGATTTATGACAATTCGGAAAAATAAAATCACAACACAAACTATGCTTATCAATTATTTACTTCAATTTGCAAGGTTACCTAGTTCCAATGATTAACAAGACACACAAAAACTAGAAGCAAAATAAGACAATTTTAGTTCAGGACTTTTGTCGAACAGTTTGTGTGCACAAATACCTCAAAGGATATTTATGTCGAGTAAGAGATTGGAAATGCCCTAGTACAATATTTTTATTGTACTTAGTAGTTAAAAACAGAGTTTCAACACCTTACTCAATTTGTATCACAGTTTGACAATAATCACTTAAGCTAGAATCACTTATTTTATAAGCTGAATTGAAAATGACAGAAACTAAAGAACACACGATTTGATGAGGCAGTTCCCCCGTCGTCCTCGCTTTGGGGTACGTCTGCCCTCAATTCTAAAATTAGAATTGAGATATATTGAATATATATCACCTGTTGGAATGAACAGTTTACACAAGAGTTGATAGACAATGATACAAACCATCTCAAATGATGTTGATGCTTGCTATCACTTCTTGCACCTTGATTCAAGATGAATCAAGCCCTTCAATTTGTTGTGAATGATCTCCGATTCCAGCCACCTTAATGAATAACCTTCCGTTGTTCAAACCTTCGGCTCGGCTGATCTTAGACACCAACAAATCAAAACCCGGAAAGTCTTCAACACTTCAACGCCCTAGCTACTAAACTGATGAACCTTCCGTTGATCAATTACCTTCGCACTTGCTTGAATGTTGAACGAACTATTCCGTAGCAAAAGCCCTCAAAACCTTCTAGTCTTGATGGGTAAAACCCTCAAGGTTTTCTGCAAGAAACACCTGCCCCAATTTCCACTCGAACCAGATCTTCAATCAAAGCGTTCGAACCTTATCACCCTTGAACAAGACACCAATCATAGCAAAAATGATTGTGTATATTTGAGGATTTGTGTATTGTTTGAAGGATGAAGATGACGAAATATGTTGCACCTATTTCACGTTTCTTGCCCTGACAATTTACTCAAGATTTTAATTGTTAGTTGTTAAAATTTAGCAAAACTCTATTTATAGTAATAACCAAAACAGTCAACTGAACAAAATTTTAAAACACAGCAAGAAAAACTGCACAGCGCGCGAACGGTCGACCATAGGGTCGGCGTGCGCTGACCCGTGGGGAATACTCAGCTTCATACGCTGAGTGGCATGGTCGACGCATGTCTTCATGCGCTGAGCCGTGGAAAATCAAAACACCCATGCGCCGACTGTACGGTCGACGCATCGCTTCCATGCGCTGAGCCGTGAGAAATGCCAGGTTTCATGCGCCGACTGTATGGTCGACTCACTGCTTAGAAACCTGCAAAAATAACAACTTTCGCCATTTTGTGCATCCTGCCACATTCAGTTATGACTCATATTAAGGTATAATGGTTTAACAATGAAAAAGAGGTATAGCATGTTGAAGTATTGCATGATGCTTCTAATTTGTCCAAGGTTGTGTTTTGTCATCATCGAAAACTTGGAGGCCTGTATTGTGAGACAATTTGCCCTCACATTCTCCCCCTTTTTGATGATGACAACCTGTTGTACACAACATGCGATGTCTTTAACATAGTTGTACGCTCTCCCCCTTTCTTTTTCAGTCAAAGCAGTTGTGGTGGTTGACGCTTTTCTCCCCCTTTGACAACATCAAAAAGAAACGGAGAACTATAAAGTCTTGACGGATTAACAATATATCTAACATAAAATCAAGAAAAGCCATACAATATATCCAACAGATAATAATTAAACATACACCAATATTGATACATAATATTGATAAGAAACAGAGATAGAAGATAACATAAAATAGCAGCACATAAAGTCTTGACAGAATTTAGAAATTAAACAAAACACCATAACAAAGTTTGTGTCCCAAAAACAACGAAAGAAACCATGATGCATGCAATCAAAATAGCAAATGAAAAATGTAAGACGAACACAAGCTAATAACCCCGTCCATGTCCACGACCACGGCCACGCCTCTCATAGTAATGGGGATGGCGTTGAGGATGAGCCAAATCAGTGAACTCTTCAGTGATGTTGTTCAGGAAGTCGAGACTGTCAGCAATTGCCCGTTCTTCAGCTTGATGGGAGTGAACGAGAATCTCAAAGCGAGCATCCAGCTGTGTGGAGATTCCACTGAGCCGCTCATTTTGAGTCTGCAGCTCAGAGTGAACTTGTTCCATCCGTTCATCCTGATTTCTCATAAAATTCTGCTGCTGTTCTTGCATAGTGGTCATGAAATTACGTTGGTCTAATTGCATGGACTGCATCATTTCCAGAATGTCGGAGTTGTTGGATGGCTGCTGAGGAGAAGGAGGTGCCTCAGTGCTAGGTTGATAGGGCTGATAAAATCTCCCAAGTGTGGTCCACCCAGTGTATTGCCATTCACCCCAGCCTTGGTTATTTTCCTCACTGTCTGTTTCTTGTTGACCCGTGTAAGGAGTCCAGTCATTATTGAGTTTGGAATTTGGTGGCGGCTCTTGATAGTTGTCTGGAGGCTCATATGTTTGACGTTCTGTATGATCCGCTTGGTCTGGTTGCACTGTGTCAGCCGCCTGTGTATTATGTTCTTGTTCTTCTTCACTTTCATCTGAACCATCTGCACTTGCTTCATTCTCTTCACCTTCGGACTCATCTGCACTCTCTTCACTTGATGAATCGGACTGAGGCATATTTGAGCGGCGATAGAATTTGTACTTCTGGTATTTGCGAATCCAGACGTATCCCATCATTGAGAAAACTTTTGGACTGAATTCTTTGTCAGCGGAAATAGAAGTGTATGCGAAGGAGGGGTAGTTCACATTTGCAGAATTGAGGACCTCTTGGATGAAAGATCCATAGGCAAGTGTCGTACTTTGTTTGGAGTCACACAATTCATACATGCGACTCGCAATGTAATATGGCCAGTTGATTTTGATACCGTGACCCAGGATATGTATGAGATGAACTTCAGCCTGTTCCACCCTTGATAATCCACCCTTTTTGGGCCGTAGAATGCGCGCCACAATCCACTAAAGAATTCTTGCTGAAGTTTTGAGTTTTCCGGAAGTGACAGATCGTGGAAAAGCAGCACTGTTCACAATGTGGGCAGGATAGGGTCGCTTAAGCATACCATTCAGTGCAGTTTTGAACTCATAACCTTCAATTGTGTGTGAATCAGTTACCTCAGCTAGAGGAGGTTCATTTTCCTCCACAGTCATATCAAAATATTTGTTCCAAATTTCAGAAGTTAGAGATACCTGAGTGGGTCCGATAACGGAGTGGAAATTTTCACCATGAAATTTATCATTGAGACCAGTATAGAATATACGTACCAGGTCTTCAGTGTACTTGGCATTGCATTCAAGAAATTTCTCAATACCGTGATATGTGAGATAGGTCATGATTTCTCCAAGATGCATGCGTTCGGCGACAAGTTCGTAGAATGCATGTTGTCGTACAACCTTTCTTCGACCAATATCCTTGTTGAAGTTTTCACGGAGGGATGGATGAACAAGTGATTCGGGGGTAATGGGTATTGAGGCAGATGTTGACCCTCTTGACCTCTTTTTGGTGGGTCTATGAGAAGAGGAAGCCATGGGTATAGATTTTGTGTAATGAGAGGATTCTGAAATGAGAGGTGTTGTGGGTTCAGAAAATGGTTTCCCCCTTTTTAAGTGAAACTTAGGGTTTGTTGGAGAGTGGAAGAGACAAGAAGGAGTAGTGGAGTGTAATAGATGCAACTCCCTAGGAATATGAGTGGATGCATGTAACTGCCTTAAATGAGGAGAGCTGAAACGATAGGCAGAAAAATAAAACTGAAATTTTCAGCGAGCCGTCGACCATAGCTCTGCATGCGTCGATGCATGCTGTAAAATTTTCAATAAATATAAAATTTAAACAGAGTGCGTCGACCTCTGTTCTGGTATGGTCGACTCAAGACCTGAAAATGCAGAATTTTGCCTAGTTTCATATGACATGGTGCTTAGTAAATGCAGACAATAATGCCACACAAAAAAGGTTCAATCAAGCAATTAAATACACAACAGATGATTCACATATGCACCACAGTTAACATATTTTACTTTGAGATCACAAAGAAAAACTTGTATGTAGAGAGAAGGAAGAGGAACAATATCACCTCAATGCCGGATAAGCTTGGTAAACAACATACTTGTACTTGCAAAAACATCAAGTTTGTTAGAAGTACAAAATATAGATGTGAATGAAATAAGCTGAAATAAGCAAATTATGACTCCCGCTCCGAAATGTCGAGAATACCGAGTTCTCGGCGAATATGAAAGAAAGGTTCAGTGGCTAGCGGCTTAGTAAAAATATCCGCTAGTTGATTCTTAGTATCAACATGTTCAAATACAACGTCACCTTTCTCAACATGATCTCGAAGAAAATGGTGTCGAATTTCGATATGTTTAGTGCGAGAGTGCAATACCGGATTCTTGGTAAGATTAATAGCACTGGTATTGTCACATAGAATTGGAATACGTTCAAGTTTGAGATTAAAGTCCAATAATTGTTGCTTAATCCACAGGATTTGAGCACAGCAACTACCGGCGGCAACGTATTCTGCTTCGGCGGTTGATAAAGCAACTGAAACTTGCTTTTTGCTATGCCAACTAACCAAAGAATTTGAAAACAAGTGACACGTACCACTAGTGCTTTTCCTATCCAATTTGCAACCCGCAAAGTCGGAGTCGGAATAACCTAACAACGAATAATCACTACCTTTGGAATACCACAAACCATACTTTGGAGTACCGGATAGGTATCGAAGTATTCTTTTAACAACTTTTAGGTGGGATTCCTTAGGACATGATTGGTATCTTGCACACATACACACGCTAAACATAATATCAGGATGTGACGCAGTGAGATAGAGAAGTGATCCAATCATACCTCTATACCTTTTTACCTCTACGTCCTTACCGCTTTCATCCTTATTCAAATTTGCACATGTAGGCATGGGGGTGTCTATGGCCTTGGATTTTGCCATGTCAAATCTCTTGAGAAGATCCAAACAATACTTTGTTTGACTCACGAAAGTTCCTTCCTTGAATTGTTTAATTTGCAAGCCGAGAAAGTATGTGAGCTCTCCCATCATACTCATCTCGAATTCACCCTGCATAAGAACAGAAAACTCTCTCACGAGATTCATGTTAGTAGATCCAAAGATTATATCATCAACATAGATTTGAACTAATATCAAGTGCTTTCCTTGACGTTTAATAAAGAGTGTCGTGTCAACCTTTCCTCTTGAGTAACCTTGATCAAGTAGAAATTTACTTAGGCGCTCATACCAAGCTCTAGGAGCTTTCTTGAGACCATACAACGCCCATTTTAGTTTATAAACATGATCGGGGTACTCATGAGATTCAAAACCCGGAGGTTGTGCAACGTAGACCTCTTCATTTATGTACCCGTTAAGGAACACACTCTTGACATCCATTTGGAATAACTTAAAATCTTTCGCACATGCGAAAGCAAGAAGAAGGCGTATAGCCTCGAGTCGGGCAACCGGAGCATAAGTTTCCTCATAGTCGATGCCCTCCTCTTGGTTATACCCCTGCGCGACTAAACGCGCCTTGTTACGAGTTATTACCCCGTTTTTGTCCAGCTTGTTCCTAAACACCCATCGGGTGCCGATTACTTGATGACCTCGCGGAGGAGGGACAAGGTCCCAAACCTCATTTCTAGTAAACTGATTTAGTTCCTCCTGCATTGACAGAAACCAATGTTCATCGAGTAGGGCTTCCTTAGGATTTTTAGGTTCCATTTGTGACACGAAAGCGAAGTAATAACAGAAATTACTTAGCTTAGCACG
This sequence comes from Lathyrus sativus, assembly GCA_963859935.3. Classification (NCBI taxonomy): domain Eukaryota; kingdom Viridiplantae; phylum Streptophyta; class Magnoliopsida; order Fabales; family Fabaceae; genus Lathyrus; species Lathyrus sativus. The sequence continues at coordinate 57,747,192 of OZ012737.1, read as the reverse complement.
AGTTGTTACACCCTTTGTGATGTCTCCAATAATGTTTTCAATAGGATGGTTTTTAGATGACTTCCATTTATGAGGAAGATCGTCGTTTGAAAGCGGATGAACTTCCTCTGTTGAATCACGGTGTGCATCCTTATCCTCCTCAACTTTGGCTTTATCAGGTTGATCAATCCCTATCTCGCCACTTTTGAGTATGTCTTCAGTGGATGTACCTGCACCATGAACAACATTATCCTTTCCGACATTTCTCGGGTAGGATTCATCAAAGGTAACATGCACAGATTCCTCTACAGCAAGTAAACGTTTATTATATATTCTATATGCTTTACTCGAGTGAGAGTATCCGAGAAAGATACCTTCATCAGCTTTGGAATCAAATTTGCCCAAGTTTTCCTTTCCATTGTTTAATACAAAACATTTACATCCAAACACGTGCAAGTGAGAGACATTTGGCTTTCGCCCTTTTAAGAGTTCGTACGGTGTTTTGTTTAGAATGGGGCGAATAAGTACCCTATTCAAAACATAACATGCCGTACTAATGGCGTCGGCCCAAAAATATTTGGGTAAACCACTCTAATTAATCATTGTTCTTCCCAATTCTTCTAAAATACGGTTTTTGCGCTCCACAACCCCGTTTTGTTGAGGAGTGCGTGGAGCGGAGAAGTTATGATCAATGCCATGGTTACCGCAATATTCTTCAAACAAATGATTTTCAAACTCACCTCCATGGTCGCTCCTTATGGACACTATGTTTGTATTTAACTTGTTTTGGGAAAGCTTAGCAAACTTATCAAAAGCGGCGAATGTATCACTTTTACTTACTAGGAAGATGGTCCAACAAAACCTAGAAAAGTCGTCCACTATTACGAACCCGTAATAGTTTCCTCCTAGACTTTTGATCCTAGACGGCCCAAACAAGTCCATGTGTAGAAGTTCAAGAGGTCTCGTTGTTGAAATTATCTTTTTGGATTTAAATGAGATCCTCGTTTGCTTCCCTTTTTGACAAGCATCACAAAGGTGATCCTTGGTGAACTTTATTTTGGGAAGTCCTAAGACTAGGTCTTTTGAGACTACCTTATTGAGTAAGTCAAAATTAACATGCGCTAAACGCCTATGCCATAGCCATGAGTCTTCACTCATAGTTATGAGGCATTTGTCGCTTGTTAATGATACTTCATTTAAGTCAAGCATATATACATTGTTTACTCTAAAACCATTAAACATATTCTTCTTATCATTTTCATGCACAATTTTGCAACAATCTTTTGAAAAGGATACATTGTATCCTTTGTCGCACAGTTGGCTAATGCTAAGCAGATTATGTTTAAGGTTTTCGACAAGCAATACATCGGAAATCATAGCAGAGGCGGGATTACATACACTACCTTTGCCTAGTATTGCTCTGCGGTTGTTATCACCATAAGTTACATACCCTTTCTTCTTAGCCACAAAGTCTATGAATAGGGATATGTCTCCAGACATGTGTCTTGAGCACCCGCTATCGAGAACCCATCTTCTCTCGGTGGTCTCGACACATTTCACCTGTCAAAACATAATTAGCACAAGGAGGTACCCAATGGCATATTGGGTCCTAATAGGTTAGCGACAAAATGGTTGCGTTTGGGCAACCATTGGTAGATGCCTTTAGGAACAAGAAATCTTCTAAAACGGCATTTACCAATGGAGTGGCCTTTCCTGCAATAGTATAAGCAAGCAAAATCAACTTTAGAGACACTTTCACTTGCTTGATCCCTAATTACATATGCATATTTTTGGTATGGATTAATCATACTTTTTCTAAAATCCTTTTTATCAATAGCAAATGTAATTTTAGGCTCGAGTGCCTTGTTTAATTTGGCCTTGAGGTGTCTAACCTCACCTTGCCAAATATGACAAGTGCCACACCCGAAGTTGAAAGAGTTTCTATCATCCTTACAATCTGATTCATTGCCTTTCACAATAGAAGCCTTTAGGTCCTCTAATTTCTTTTCGGACTCTTTAACCTTATGCTCTAAATGCGTAAAGATTTTCTTATTAGAAGCAAGTTTCTTGAAGGCTTCAACTGCTTCATTATGTAAGGCATGAAATGCGGCTAGTAATTCTGAATGCGACATATTTGATGACTTATCATATTTAGAGTTACGTACCTGTTTTTTCTTATTTTTCTGATTAGCGGAGAGGCATAGATTCACGGACTCTTCTTCATCACTAGAACTTTCATCAGAGGAGGAAGAGTCGCTGTCACTTTCCCATGCTATGTACGCTCTCCTCGGCTTTGATGATTTCTTGTGTGATTTTGATGATTCCTTGTCCTTTCCCTTTTTATTCATTGGACAGTTCGGTTTGTAGTGACCGGGCTTTCCACACTTGTAGCACGTCCCTCTAGTCTTTTTACCTTTTGAGTCATCATCCTTGGAGTTTCTTGATTGTTTCCGGAAGTTTACCAAGTTCTTCTCGGAATGTTGTATGTCGTTCTTCCTTACGTAACGGTTATACCGTTTAACAAACAACCCCATATCTTCGCTTGTGTCTTCTTCTTCTTCGTCGCTCGAGGAATAATCATTTTGCTCTTTTGCTTGAGACTTCGAGGAGGAAGTCTTGAGAGCTATCGATTTCTTTTCACTCACCTTCGCTTTGTCTTTCTTTTCCATATTTTCACGTTGGTCTAAGCTCAAGAGTACCTGTTCATGCTCTTGCAATTTGCCAAACAATGTTGTCAAGTCTAATGTGGTAAGATCATTTGCCTCTTTGATGGCGGTCACTTTTGGCTGCCATTCCCTGTTAAGACATCTCAAGACTTTATTAGTAGCAACATCATTGGAAATAGGCCTACCTAATGAATGTAAACGATTGATGAGATGAGTAAATCTCTTTTGCATGTCGGCAATGGTTTCCCCTTGCTCCATGAAAAAGAGATTAAACTCTTGTATTAGAGTGTTGATTCTAGCTAACTTAACATCGGTTGTCCCCTCATGGGCTATTTGTAGTGAATCCCACATGGCCTTAGCAGTAGGACAATGGGATACACGATAATATTCATCTACACCTAATGAGGAGATTAAGATGTTTTTAGCTTTCCAATCATAATTGTATTTTTTCTCATCGTCATCGGTCCATTGTGCTTCAGGCTTTGGCACAACTACATTATCCGCATTGGTCATAGTAATTTCTATTGGACCATTAAGGATAACGTTCCATATTTTTCTGTCTATGGAGTTTATATGCATATGCATACAGTCTTTCCAATAACTATAATTTTCACCGTTGAAAACAGGAGCCCTATTGTACGCCCCTTTAGGTTCGTTTGCCATTTTCTATCTCGTTGTATTTGAAGCACCGAATAACCGGAGCTCTGGATACCACTTGTTAGACTATAGCACGGATCTAGAAGGGGGGGGGGGGTTTGAATAGATCCCCAATTAAAATTTGAGTCGGCGCTACCAATTTGAAATTGGTTTTAAAAAAATGTTTTAAGTGCGGAAGCGGCCGAGGAAAAATATAGTCTAAAACGAACGGTTATTGGAAAACCGGATATACGTAAGCCTATGGATTTATGACAATTCGGAAAAATAAAATCACAACACAAACTATGCTTATCAATTATTTACTTCAATTTGCAAGGTTACCTAGTTCCAATGATTAACAAAACACACAAAAACTAGAAGCAAAATAAGACAATTTTAGTTCAGGACTTTTGTTGAACAGTTTGTGTGCACAAATACCTCAAAGGATATTTATGTTGAGTAAGAGATTGGAAATGCCCTAGTACAATATTTTTATTGTACTTAGTGTCGCACCCTAAAATTTGCTCAACCTACTTCATTTGGTTTATGTTTCAATTGCATTGTCATTTGCATAAGCAGTCATGTACATAGTCTAATCATTTGCATAGCATAGCATAGCAAGCCATCCAATAAGGGACCAGATGCAATTCTTATCTTTATGAGCATATCAAGAAGTTCTTATTCAAATTCAAGCCTAGCCAAGTCATCAGAAAGAAATTGAAACCTAGAGAAGTCAGTGGACCAAGCAGTGGATCTATCTCCTATCTTGAGTGTATTTGGAGATCATCAAAGAAGTTGTGAGCTGTGAATTGAGCATGGAGAGCATATAGACATCATGGAGGACCTATAGGTCCATTTTGAAAGTGAGACAAGTCATTGATGTGATTACAAGAGTTGCAGTTGAAGACAGTCAACTAGGGTTTCATCTGGGTCAACCCTAGGTCAATTGCTTGATTGAAAGGCATCAAGGCCTATTGGAAAGATGTAGGGTTCATCATTTGACATGTAGATATGAATGTGGTGTTGTGCCAAGGATAAATCAAGAGAAATCAAGAAAAAGAGGAGTTTCTAAATTAGGGTTTCTGTGTAAAATCCCCTAGTTTAGGTCAAACTTCCAAGCAAGATAATTCAAAATGCAAGCCTCAAATGGATCCTTGGACAACATGAAACTTGTAGAGGATCTCAAAAACTTTAATTTGAGTGGTGGAAGACATCAAGGAACCTTATAGAACTCAAGTTATGGTCCTTGCAAGTTACAGGTCATCTGAGGCATCTGAAATTTTGTCTGTGAAAGTTACTTGTCTTCCAAGCAACTTTTACCCCTCAAGAAGCTTTCAAATGGATTTCTGGTAAACATGAAAGTTGTTCCTCATTGTCTTAGCTTTCTAGAAAGGTATGGTATGCCTTCATCTGATTTGTGGAACTCTACTTATGACTTTGGCAAGCAAAGGGTATTTTGGTCATTTGAGAATTACAGGTCATTTCAAGCATATGCCCAAAACTCATACAAGGAAGCTTCAAATGAAAAACTTCACAACATCAAAGTTGTTCCAAATGACATTTTGAGTCTATAAAAGTGGTCATGGAAGTTGACAAATGCTCATAGCTCAAGATTGCAAATTTGGTCAATTAAAAGGTGAATTTAATGAATAAAAGTGACCTAAAAATGAGATTTTTCATAACATGTCCAAATGGGATGAAATTATAGGTCATTTTGATTGGAAAGAATGTTTTGAGACCATTGGCAATAGTGGATTTTTGAGTTTAGTTCAAAGTTTGAGAGATATCATGGCTTGCTTATGATTAAAGTAACACATGCCAAAACACAAGGGATTTGTGTACAAGAAGTTTCTAGCAATTTCTAGATGTTTCCATGGGAATCTATATAAACCCTAGAGCTGATCCATGAAGGGGTTGCACTTCATTTCGATCCAAAACACCAAGTTTCACTCCATTTTGCATTTTTGCAAATTCATTCAAAACTTCTCAATTCTTCATCATTCATTCAATGTTATGATCCAATTCCATTCAAGAATCATCGCTGAGTACATTGCAAGCAAGATCTGAAGAAGAAGTCACAAGAATCGTGCTATACAAGTTCATCCTCCAAATTGCAAAAAGAATTGGTTATGGCAATCCAAAGCATTTGAGCAAGAGTTGCTGCATACAGTATCAAGATCCACCTCCATTGATCAATTCCAAAGCATTGCAAGCTGTGAATCCCAGAGATCATCCTTCTATTTTCAATTTTGCACCAGGTTAGTATTTCTATCGAATTAGCTTGATTTAGATGGTATGATGTAGAATCATTATGTTAGAACTATTAGGAATAGGTAGATGATCAATTCCAATGAGTTTGAGAGCTTTCCATGGAGTTTGACATTGGAGCACGAATTCTGTTGAGGCTTAGAACATGAGGATTAAGCTGTTAAAATCTTAGGAGATTATTGATTATTGATCAGTGCAAGGTCAGGATGAGATTAGTGTATCTAGATCGATGATTCGTGATGATGAAATTCATGAGCATTTCTGAGATGGCGAGTGTAATTGATGCTGGAATTGATATTAATGGATATTGTGGCTCTAGATGGATTCAGGGAGAAAAGTTGAGTGAATTTGTGTTTTACACTTTTATTTTTGATGAGCTTTCAAGTTGGTATGATATGGTGCAAGTGTGATGCAACATTGCTGCGTTCATGGGGGTTTTCTGCAAACCCTAAGTTTAATGAAGAAGACGAGTCAATGCCCGTTGGATCTAGAAGACTTGGTTGACTGAGGTTTTAATCCGAGGGTGCATATTCAAAGCTGAGTTTGGAGGGAAGCTGGGTGCCTTAAGCGCACCGTTTCACTTAAGTGCCCTTCGTGGGCTTAATGGATCAGATTTGCTTTCCACACCCTCACACAAGGCCCAACCTCAAATTAAACTGAATCTCTATGCTATTTGCACCGTGCGCGTTTTTCTTTTTCTCTGATTTTCTGATTTAATTTCTGTGTTGGTTTGGGCTTAAATAACTTGCTACGCGCACCCCCGGTTTTGGGCCCATGAAGCGATTGAACTGGGCGCCCTTACTGCTTGCACCCCCTGGCTTATATTTCTTTTTTTTATTTTAATTCATTTTCTTACAATTTTATAAAATCCATAATAAATCAAAAAAATAAGAATTTTGACATGAGATTTTTTGCAATATTTTAGAATTCACTTGAAGAAAATTAAAATGATTAAAAAATAATAGTTTAGCCATTTTTTCTATTTTTGCTTATTTTTTTCATTTTAATTGTTTTTAAATAGATTGAATTTGTACATGGTATTTGTAGAATTTCTTTTAGGTGGTTCTCATAATCTTTTTAGGCCAAATTTTTTAGTATAACTAGATACATATATTAGGTGCCCCATTGATTTTTCTACCAATTTTTTAGGATTTATTTTAGGTAGTTTAGTTAGAAACCATTAGGGGAATCAAAATTAGGGTTTAGGTGTGACATAGGTGTGATAAATCATTTCTTTTAGGAGTTATAGTTTGAATTTTGGGGTATGGGACTATAGGGGCGTTATGGGTAAGTAATAGATCCCTTAGGAAATATTAGACTTCCCCTATTCTACTATTACCATTAGTATATGCTTGTATTTGCTTGATTGTGTGGTGTGCCCTCTCTAGGGTTATTATTTGACTGTGTGGGATATTGGGCCTGCTTGGGGTTTGGGTTTGAGCTGAAGACTGTGCTGATGAAGCCCATTGAAGATTAAGAGAATGAAGACCAATTTCCAGAGTTGATGAAGAGTATCTTGCTGACAGCTGTTGAAGGTTATAGGGTCTAGGAACTAGGCAGAGCTCTAGAGCAGAAAACTTGCTTCATAAACATGGAAGGTCTTGTTTGCCTCCATTCTTTCTCTATGATTCAAAGTCTCTTTTAAATATCCACCTCCTTCCTTTGGAAGGATTAGTGAATGTATTTAAAAGATAGAACTTTTGAGAGAAAACTGTCTGTATCATGTTAACAGTCAGTGGGTCACCCTTGGTAGGCAACTGACTGCTTAACATCCAAATCATCTTGTTGACTGCTACTCATCTTGGAGAGTGGGACTTGAAGAAAAGCCAGTGAAAGATTGAAGATAGAGACCTTGCTTGAAGGCTTGAAGATGAGGACTGATGCTTGCTTGAAGCTTGTAGATGGTTGAAGATGACTTGAAGGCAGATGTTGATGAAGATTGTTGTTTGCTGTTTATTTTTGCTGCTTATAATTTTTGATGTATTGTTTGAATTTCCCTGACTGTATTGTTTGCCTTTAACCTGTTAGGTTGAAAGTGAATCTTGTTCACTTTTGCCTGTTGTTTTCTAGGTTCGAGGTTGAGTGGGACTCCCTTGCCTCGCTTGTATTGCTGCATCCATGCATTTTACTGCTTTATTGTATATGCTATTGTTTCTGTTTCCGTTTATCCCTTAGGATCTCTGTTTCTCTTTACGCAAGAGAGGAGCATGATAGACATTAGGTCTTAACCCATGCATGATAACATTAGGTTAGTTTGATTCCCTTTTAACCATAGGTTAGAGTTCTGTCTCTTCTTTCTCAAAACAAACAGAAAAATACAATAAATATTTCAAACACAGTAAAAGACACTTCTTCCGTAAAAGAATGTGAACTCATCAAAACGTCATTTTTGTCCGCTTGAACCAGTAATCAGAAAACCCTTTTTCAAAAGGAGATAAAAGCAATCAAAACAGACTTGTGTTGTACGTGGCCCGAACTACGTTTGCTCTGATCTTTCATGTTGTATGAAAGTACGTAGGCATAGGATGCGATATCCTAGCGAGCAACCTTCCCCTCCTTTCCCGTAGGTAGGCGAACTACGTTGACTCTGATTTCTCGTTCCAGACGGGAATACGTAGGCATAAAGTGCGACACTTTGCCGAGTCATTTTATTTTCTTTTAACCCCAGACCTGTAGAGTAGATAGAATAACAATCCATACCAGAAAGCAAGCGTGGATCCCGTCGAGTACGACGAACGTGAGGGGTGCTAATACCTTCCCCTTGTGTAACCGACTCCCAAATCCAGGATTTGGTTGCGATGACCATTCCTTTCCCCGTTTTGCGGTAGGTTTACCTCGAGCGTTTCCTTTCCCCTCTTTGGGATAAATAACGCACGGTGGCGACTCTTCTGTTCAGCCGGCGCCGATTTTTGCAGTAGCGACAACTGGCGACTCTGCTAGGGATCCAACGTCCCCTGGCTGCTAAGGACTGCGATAGTTCCTTATGCATTTGGGATCCAACGTCCCTTAAGCGAGTCAATCCTAGCGCTTGTTTTCCCGTCGAGGATTTTGTATGGATTTATATTTCTGTCATTTACTTTCAGCATTATATTATTGTTATTATTGCTGTATTGGGGTGTGACGGGTGTTCCATGATTGAGAGATAAGCCGGACCTGGGCTTGAGTGCACTTAGAACTAGAGTAGAAAGTAGTGGGCGCGTGCCGGCTTTGCTTGCATTAGTGTCCCACAAAATCTACACTCGGACGAGGTTCTTCTGGTTGACTTCTTTTTCTACCCTTTGGGTCGAAGGGGTTGTTGGTTAGCTGAATTGTCGACTCCGGGAACCGATCATTTGGAAGTTGGCTAAGTGAGGCCTCTTCAGGATTTGATGATGCCATTCCTTCTGGGAATCGTATCATCAACCCTGAAAGTCTGTGACGCCGACGACCGCATAGGATGCCATACCATTGTCAGCTACTAGGATACCTACCTGTGAGAGGGTTTGGGGCTATGCAGGTAACTAGACCTTCAGATACCGGCTTGTTTCTTGATCTGAGATTCTGGGTATTTATGGACAGTTGTGAGGTCTATCAGAGACCAGTTGGAGTTATGATATGGGGTCTGTCAGAGACTAGTCAGAGTTATGATATGAGGTCTATCAGAGACCAGTGTCGGAGCTTTGTATTGGGTCTGTCCAAGACCAGGGTTTGAGGAATTCTGGAGGGTCTATCTGAGACTTTTGATATGGTTCAGGCTTCTCAGCCATGGAATTTGGTCCCTGTTGCATCTATTTGCATTGCATTGCTTGCATAACCATTATCATTGCATCCCATTAACGTGTGTCTGTGCTGCAGGTGCATTTGCATATTCCCTGATTCTAGTGCCCGAACTTCTGCTTATTGATCATGGCTGGTTTAAGAAAGACAGTTGTGTACAAGTTACCTACAACTGACATTACTCCCCTACTTGGTCTGATGTCCCTTGCTGATGAGGAGGTTAGGAGAAGTTTCAGGATGAGTCATGGAAGATTGTTGAGACTGGTCTGCAAGCCAACTATTGTTGAGATGAATGGGCTGTACACCTTGATGCAATTCTATGACCCTGCATTGAGATGTTTCACGTTTGCTGACTTTATTTTGGGGCCTACTATGGAGGAATACGCGGAGTTTATCGAGCTGCCGGTACAAAATAAGGTTCCTTTCATCCATCGTGACGCTAAGCCCCAGCTGGAGGACTTAGCTAAGGCCTTGCACATGAACGCTTCTGAACTATTAGTGACTTCTTGGCTTGGGGTTCCAGGTTTCTCCCTCGATTTTCTGGTTGGCAAAGCTCAAGAGTACGCCAAGAGAGGATGCTGGATAGTCTTTAACGCTATCTTGGCTCTATGCATCTACGGAATAGTGTTGTTTCCCAACTTACCCAATTTCGTGGACTTGGACGCTTTTCATCTATTTGCTGCTAGAAACCCGGTACCCACTTTGATTGGAGATCTCTATCATTCATTGCACTACAAAAATGAAAATAGAAGAGGAAAGACCGTTTACTGCTGTGCGCCGCTGTTGAACATGTGGTTTAAGAGCCATCTCCCCCTGAAGGGACCTTTTGTGGATAGTGCAACTACAGCTGATTGGCCAGAGCGCCTGATGAGACTATCTTCTGAAGACATTGAGTGGTTTGACCGAGACTTGTTAGGGCCTGATCTCATTTTCAGTTGTTCTGGGTATCCTAATGTTCCGTTGATAGGAAGAAAAGGGTGCATCAATTATAACCCATCTCTGTTCGTTCGCCAGTTTGGGTACGCATTGAAGAACCCGCCTAAGGAGGAAGAAGTACAGGAATCTTTGTACTTCACCGGTGATTTGAATGGAGAGTTACTAGCCAAGCTTCAGCACGCATGGATGCGTATCAATAGAAGAGGTAAACCACTGTTGGGGAAGAATGATTGTCAGGCTTATGTACCATACAAAGTTTGGATCCAAGAGAGGGCAAGACAGTTGCGGATGCCATTTCCAGCTGCACCAGTCCCCGTTCAGATTTCGGTGGAGGAACCAACCACTGTTACTATGGAGGTCTACGAGCAAGTTGTAAAAGAAAAAGAAGCCTTGATGAAGATCAATGAGGGGTTAGAAAAGGAACTGGCTCAGATGCGTAGTGAGAAGAACAAGGCTGTGCATTCTTTCCAACAGCAGATTGAATTAGTAAACAGGCTAGGTGCTGAATTGACTGAGGAGAAAAAGAAGCGTGAACGCCTAGGGAAAGAGTTCAGAAGCTCTCATGACATGTTGGAAGCCAAAAAGAAAGCACTCGATGCCGCCCACCGGGAAATCTCTTCTTGTAACAAGACGTGGAATGCTACGCTAACCAACAACAAAAAGAGGGAAGATAAATTGAAGCAGCAAATTTCTGAACTCGAAGAACAGTTGAAGGCTAGCACTAAGAAGTATGAAGAAGAGGTAATGTCCAGATATAGTCTCCAGAACGCATTGAACAAGGCCATCGAAGGCAAGAAAGAAGTTGTGTCTCAGAAGCGGAAGCTCGAGGATCGCTTTGGAGAAGGGGCATGGGAAGAATCCGCTGGTGATTTGCGACGTGTTCTCAAGCGAAGAGATCTACTTGTTGAGGGTCTGCTTACCCGACCAAGTCATCTAGAGACTAAGAAGTTACTAGAAGAGTACCAGGCCTATGGGAGTACTTGACCATTTCATATATTAGTGTGTATGCTTTATTTGCATTTGTGCTGACCATCACCAGGATTGTTGGTCGAGGTCATGCCTTCTTATTGTACACTCATTGATATGGTATTCTTGGCTTAATGGATTTATTTTCAATATATGAGGTGTTTTCTATGATTCAGCTCCGAACTTCGTATTGCTGTCACTGTCACCACACTAGTACATTCGCACTAGAATCGGGGAATGATATTCCCTAATGCACAGACACATATTGCATTGCATTCACATTCATTTTGCATTACAGGTGATTATTGAATTGTATCTCATTTCCTGCACTGTACCAGGTCTTTTCAGGATTGAAAGTCAGCGCCCGCACCGATATTCCACTCGTACCAACTGCCGAAGAATTATGGATCAGATGCAGAATGAAATGCAAGACATGCGCGAGAAGCTGGCGCTATTCATGCAGACAATGGAGACCATTGCGAAAGGCCAGGAGAATTTGCAAGCTTTGGTGCAGCCTCTGTTGGTAAGAAATGTTGGGCACGAAAATGAAGACCATCATTCTGTGCGAGTCGACACTATTCACGGGGATGGTACTCCCACACCGGTAGCTCCACCTGTGGTGAACATACCTGCTGTCAATGTGAACAACGGCGCTGCCGCCGGGAACGGTAACGTTGGAATCGGTAACGAGACTGTCGTTAACAACGTCGGGCTCGGAGATGTCAACCTGGGTGATAATGTGGGAGGTAATGGCTTCGGTAATAATGGATTCGGCTTCAATGACCAGGGGTTTGATCATGCTGGGAAGTACGACTTCAACGTTCAAGGCTTCGGGCAGGACGGATTTGGTATGACTAATCAGGGTTATGGAGGATTCGGAAATGGAAATGGCGCTGGGTTAATGGCTTTTGGACCTGCAGGAGTCGCTCCGGGGTATGGTATCAGGGGGAGAGGCCCTGTAATGAATCAGACTAGAGCTGGCCGTAACAACGGGTACGATGGATACGGAACTGGGAACGGTAACTGGCTAGAAGATCAGCAAGAGGATGCTTTCTCCGGTGGAGGTTTCGAAGGTCCTATGGATGACTCTCAAAGAATCAAGATGCTCGAGGAGCAGATGAAGGGGGTCGTGAATCAAAGCGTTGTTGGCTTAGATATGACTACAATGGGTCTGGTGCCTGGCCTGAGGGTACCAATAAAATTCAAAGCTCCCACATTCGACAAATATAAGGGGGATACCTGTCCAAAGGTGCACGTGCGGTCATACTACAGAAGGATGTCGGCGTATTCAAATGATGAGAGGATGCTGATGCATTTCTTTCAAGATAGCTTGTCTGGTCCTTCCCTTGAGTGGTATATGGGATTGGAACCAACTCAGATAAAGACATGAAAGCAGTTGCCTGAAGCATTTGTGGCTCACTATAAGTACAATAGTGACTTGGCACCCAACCGGGTCCAATTGCAGGGGTTGTCCCAGAAGAAGGGCGAGAGCTTCAAAGAGTATGCGCAGAGATGGCGCGACATGGCTGCTCGAGTCCATCCTCCTTTGGAAGACAAAGAAATGAATAATATGTTCATAGGAACATTTACTGGTATGTTCTATGACAAGCTGTTTCACACGTCCTTGGGCAGTTTCTCAGACTTAATCCTGATGGGGGAGAAGATTGAAAGCAACATTAAACAGGGAAGATTCCAAGCTGAGGAATCCACTTCAGCGGGCAGTAACAGAAGGGCTTTCGGTGGGCGTCGTCAAGGTGATGCAAGTGCAGTGTTTGGGGGCCGAGGCCGAGGCCGGGGCAGAGGTCGAAACCAGTACAATCAGCCGCAGCAGGTGGCAAGTGTTACTATTCCATTTCAGCAACAACCAATACAACAACAACAACAGCAACAACAGCCACAACAGGGGGCACATCTTGTCCAGCGCAGAGTCCAGAGGGGCAGACCAAGGAGGGTGTTTGAAACGCCTCCTACAACGTATGCAGAATTGCTACAGACGTTACTGGGTTTGAACTTGGTGGAAAAGAGAACTATGGCGCCGGTAACAGGCACTCCTCCGTACGGCTTTGACGCAAACAAGCACTGTGAATTCCACTCCGGGGCTCCGGGCCATGATGTAGAGAGTTGCCACGCGTTCAAGCATGTGGTACAGGATCTATTGGATAGTAAGGCTATCAATTTTGGGCAGGCGGGTTCGAACATAGTACAAAAGCCCATGCCCAACCATGGGGCAAATGCCATTTTAACTGAGGAGGGCTTGAACTTGATTATGAATGTTGACGACCTAAAGACACCGTTGTGCGAGATAAAGAGCAGGTTATTGCAAGAAGGTGTGTATCCAGGCTGCGACGAGTATTGTTTAGAGTGTTGGACCCAATCTGGGGGTTGTGATGAATTGAAGAAGGGTATTCAGACCTTAATAGATGGAGGCACATTACAATTCGACCGAACGGCAGTTGAAGAACCCGCAGAGGTATTAGCAGACAAGCAAAGTGATGTAGCTACTGTGACGATTCCCCAAAAAACGATAACTATAACGGCGCCGGCCAAGCGACCGCCGATCACTATCACCAAGGCAGGACCAATCCCTTACGAGAGCACTAAGGCAGTCCCCTGGACCTATGGGTTGGAAGTATACTGTGATGGGGTGAAAATTGATGTTAATAAACAGCCAGTTGAGGTTGTAGACAACATCGTCGGTACCGGAGGTATGACAAGAAGTGGGAGAATCTTCATATCGCCTGAGGTAGAGGCTGAGCGACTGGCGAAAGGAAAAGGAAAGATGAATGAGACTGTCCCTGTGCAGAGGAACGAAAAAGAAATGTCATCGAAGGATGTGGAAGAGTTCATGCGCCTTATTCGTAAGAGCGATTATAAGATTGTTGAGCACCTTCAACAGACGCCGTCAAAGATATCCATACTGTCGTTGCTATTGTGTTCTGAAGCTCACAGAAATGCATTGTTGAAAGTCCTGGATACTTCTTTCGTACCCCAAGATGTTTCCGTGAATCAGCTGGAGGGGGTGTTGGCGCATGTGAATGCAGGCCATAGCTTGGGATTTACAGACTTTGATTTGACCCCGAAGGGGAGAGAGCATAACATGGCGTTGCACGTCTCAGTTGAGTGTAGAGGATCAGTCATGTCTCATGTACTGGTAGATACCAGATCGTCCTTAAACATGCTGCCCAAGAAAGCAATGATGAAACTGGACGTCAGAGGGATCCTGTGTACGCCTAGTGACTTGGTGGTCAGGGCATTTGATGGTACGGAAAGAACAGTCTTTGGATCCATAACGTTACCCCTACAGGTAGGGTCAGAGGTTTTCGCAACTGAATTTTATATTATGGACATCCAGCCAGCGTACAACTGCCTTCTCGGACGACCTTGGATCCATGGTGCTGGGGCAGTCACATCTACCTTGCACCAAAAGCTGAAATACATGGTAGGGGATAATGTGGTCACAGTCTGTGGAGAAGAAGATATATTGGTTAGCCATCTGTCATCATTCAAGTATGTAGAAATCGACGGCGAGATTCATGAAACACCCTGTCAAGCCTTTGAAGGGTTGCGCATCAAAGACAAAGGTCCCGGGCCGAGTAAAGCGTCAGAGGTAGCCGTCTCGTCATATAAGGAAGCTCAAGCTCTAGTGAAGACTGGTGTGACAAAGGGCTGGGGCAAGGTGCTGGATATTCCCGTGAAGATGGACCGATTTGGGCTGGGATATCAACCGTCGTCATCAACACCTGCTGCGGGGGCACCCCGTTTCAGAGGACCGATAACAATCACAGCTAGTGGAGTGTGTCACGAGGCCATCAACGTTGTTTCAGATTCTGAAGAAGGAGACAGTGATTGCGACATGGACGCCTGGATTCAGCCGAGCGTGCCAGGACAAGGATTATGCAATTGGTCTATTCAGGAGATTGTTCCTGTGACTCACAAACAATAATACTTTGTTTTCTTAATTGTTGAACAATCTGGTGTCTTACCCGAGGCATCATAATTTTGCTTAGGGTCGTGCTGTTATGAACATTGCGTCGTTTAATCATTAAATAAAAGGCGTTTTTTCATGTACAAATATTGCGATCTCTGTTTTTCCTGTTTTATGTTTTACAATAAAATGGCAACGTGGTTATTCGCTTTATACGCATTTTGAAGCATTTAACCATTCCTTTTGCAGGATAACATTTTCAGATGACATCATTGAACCGCCTATGACTCGTCTCGACTTTGAGCACCCGGTATTTCAGGCCGAAGAAGAGATCGTTGAAGATGGCGACATGCCTGAAGAATTGTCTTGGTTGGTAAAGCAAGAAGAACAAGTCATTCTGCCTCATGAGGAGGTCATCGAAATTATTAACCTGGGGTCGGAAGGGGTTGAAAAGAACATCCGTATAGGAGCCGCGCTGCAGAGCAACGTCAAGCGAAGACTGGTTGAAATGCTCAGAGAGTACAGTGATGTGTTCGCTTGGTCGTACGAAGACATGCCAGGGCTTGATATAGATATGGTTGTGCACCGTCTGCCGCTAAAAGAAGAATGCCCGCCGGTCAAGCAGAAGCTTCGCAGAACTAGACCTGATATGGCAGTGAAAATTAAGGAGGAGGTTCAAAAGCAGTGGGATGCCGGTTTCCTAGCTGTTACAAAATATCCCTCATGGGTCGCTAATATTGTACCAGTGCCAAAGAAAGACGGTAAAGTGAGAATGTGCGTAGATTACCGTGATTTGAACAAGGCGAGCCCAAAAGATGATTTTCCGCTTCCTCACATCGATGTGCTAGTTGACAACACTGCTCAATTCTCCGTATTCTCCTTCATGGATGGCTTCTCAGGCTATAATCAGATTAAGATGGCACCAGAAGACATGGAGAAGACTACTTTCATAACGCCTTGGGGAACATTTTGTTACAAAGTGATGCCCTTCGGATTGAAGAATGCTGGGGCAACGTATCAGCGTGCAATGACGACTCTTTTCCATGATATGATGCATAAAGAGATCGAGGTTTATGTCGATGATATGATTGCCAAATCCCAGACAGAGGAAGAACACTTGGTGAATCTGCTGAAGTTATTCAAAAGGCTTAGGAAGTTCAGGCTGAGACTGAACCCTAACAAGTGCACCTTTGGGGTGAGATCGGGTAAACTGCTGGGGTTTATCGTGGGCGAAAGAGGAATAGAGGTTGATCCTGCAAAAATAAAAGCAATACAAGAGATGCCGACGCCTAGAACAGAAAAAGAGGTGCGCGGGTTTTTAGGGAGGTTGAACTACATCGCTCGGTTCATATCTCACCTAACAGCTACGTGTGAGCCATTATTCAAGCTGTTGAAAAAAGACCAAACCGTAACATGGAATGAAAATTGTCAAAAGGCGTTCGATAAAATAAAGCAGTATTTGCAGGAGCCTCCTATTTTGATACCCCCAGTGGAAGGGAGACCCTTGATTATGTATTTGACAGTTCTTGAGGGGAGTATGGGTTGTGTTCTCGGTCAACACGACGAGACAGGGAGAAAAGAGCATGCAATCTACTACTTGAGTAAGAAGTTTACTGAATGTGAATCTCGATATTCAATGCTCGAAAAAACTTGTTGCGCGCTAGCCTGGGATGCCAAGCGTTTAAGGCAATATATGCTGAATCATACAACCATGCTCATCTCGAAGATGGATCCTATCAAATATGTATTCGAAAAGCAGGCATTATCGGGGAGAATCGCCCGTTGGCAGATGGTTTTGACCGAATACGACATCCAGTATGTCTCGCAGAAGGCTATAAAGGGGACTGTATTGTCTGAATACTTGGCAGAGCAGCCTATTGAGGATTACCAATCGATGAGGTTTGATTTTCCTGACGAGGATATCATGTACCTAAAGATGAAAGATTGTGAAGAGTCGTTGCCAGACGAAGGACCAGAATTGGGTTCCAAATGGAAGTTGATCTTTGACGGAGCTGTAAACGCCTACGGTAGTGGAATAGGGGCAATCATCACTACTCCACACGGGTCGCACATCCCGTTTACTGCTCGATTGACCTTTCTAGTTACCAATAATGAAGCCGAATACGAAGCTTGTATCATGGGGCTCGAAGAAGCCATTGATTTGCGAATCAAAAATCTGGATGTATACGGAGACTCAGCTCTGGTGGTGAATCAGATAAAAGGGGAATGGGAGACACGTCAGCCTAATTTGATACCATACATGAACTACGCAAGGAGATTGTTGCCTTTCTTTGACAAGGTTGAATTGCATCATGTACCGCGAGCAGAGAATCAGATGGCTGACGCCCTGGCCACTTTGTCTTCCATGTACAAAGTCAACTTTTGGAATGAGGCTCCCAGAATTGTTATCTCTCGGCTTGACAGACCTGCCTTCGTGTTTGCCATTGACGAAGCATCTGATGATAAACCGTGGTATTTTGATATCCTTAATTTCCTGAAAAATAAAGAGTATCCGGCTGTGGCATCCAGTCACGATCAGAAGACTCTCAGGAGATTGGCGGGTAATTTCTACCTGAATCCGGACGGTGTCCTGTACAGACGAAATCACGACTTGGTGCTACTACGTTGTGTAGATGAGAAAGAGGCGAAGCTGCTCATGGAGGAAATACATGAGGGTACATTTGGTACGCATGCTGGTGGGCATGCTATGACGAGGAAGCTGCTGCGGGCAGGTTATTTTTGGCTAACTATGGAAACTGATTGTTTCAAGTTTGCGAGGAAGTGTCACAAGGGCCAAATATATGCAGATAAGATCCATGTGCCTCCGAGTCCTCTGAATGTGATGTCATCGCCATGGCCCTTCTCAATGTGGGGAATCGATATGATTGGAAAGATCGAGCCGACGGCTTCTAACGGACACCGGTTCATTCTGGTAGCAATCGATTACTTCACCAAGTGGGTGGAAGCGGCATCTTACGCAAATGTGACTATGCAGGTGGTAGCCAGATTCATCAAGAGAGATATCATTTGCAGATATGGAGTCCCTGAGCGGATAATCACCGACAACGGTTCAAACCTGAATAACAAAATGATGAAGGAGTTGTGTCAGAGTTTTAAGATCGAGCATCACAACTCCTCCCCTTATCGACCCAAGATGAATGGCGCTGTTGAAGCGGCCAATAAGAATATAAAGAAGATTGTTCAGAAGATGGTGGTGACCTACAAGGACTGGCATGAGATACTACCTTTTGCTTTGCACGGTTATCGTACGACGGTACGCACATCAACGAGGGCAACCCCGTTCTTGTTGGTATATGGAATGGAAGCAGTGTTACCACTGGAAGTTGAGATTCCTTCGCTGAGAGTATTACGAGATGTCCAATTAGACGAGGCAGAATGGGTGAAAGACAGGTTGAACCAGCTGAGTTTAATGGATGAGAAGAGGCTAGCTTCTCTAGCATACGGTCGTTTGTACCAGAGCCGAATGAAGAAAGCATATGATAAGAAGATACATCCTCGGAGCTTTCAGACGGGCGACCTTGTGCTGAAAAGGATTCTCCCGCCGCAGGCAGATCACAGGGGCAAGTGGACCCCCAACTACGAAGGGCCATACGTTGTCAGAAAAGTCTTTTCAGGAGGAGCTTTATTGTTGTCCACCATGGACGGTGAAGACTTTACGTCGCCTGTGAATTCGGACGCAGTTAAAAAATACTTTGCTTGAAATTGACCCGCTGGACAGAAAAAAGAGAGTCCAGGCAAAAATGGGGCATCCTGGCGAACCAAAAACAGAATGAAAGGTTCGGGCAAAAGTTAGGGATAAAATTGAAAAAATGTACACCCGCGAAGTTGAAAACCTACACTGGGCGGCTTCGGCAAAAAAGGGTATCCCGGTGAACTGAAAACCCGTAAAGGGCGGTTCACGCAAAAGTTAGGGATTTGAAAAGCAAATGACTGCGGTCCGAATTTGATACTGCGGTGCGCTTTGGTGCGGGAGAATATGCCTGAGGGGTCGATTATCAGATACAATCTCTTCGGAAATGTGAATACCGGGAAAGCATTAGAGTCGGGCGAGTCATAGGAGGATCAGCTCATGATGTTCGTCTGCATCCTGTTGCCGACATGTGTACAAATTTGATTTGTCATTATATTTATGCTTCTTATGCATACTTGTATATTCGTTGTGCGTAGCTTCCTCTTTTCAGGAGTTATATCCCGTGTACAAAACTCCGCCCATTTAGGGGCCCAATCAATAAAACATGTTATTCAGTATTTGATGCTGGTTCTTTACTGTTTTGTACATGATAAACGCCGGAGTTTAATAAAACTAGCAAGTGTATAACGTCGCTGGCCCTTGCCAATAATTGCTAAAACTTTGAATTAACTGAAAATAATGTCAATAACACTAACCTGAATAGATTTGGTTGTATAGACTTGTCTTGTCTTGTTTGTGGTGTTGCAGGGTTCATAGCCGTACAAAGTGGACGATCAAAAGATTGCAGTACTGACCAGAGGCTTGTAACAGGAAGACTCGATCCCCCACGCAGGTCGCGATTCTGAGATAACATTGTTCCTCATTGAAGAAGGATCAAATTCCCCAGCTAGTCGTAGCTTATCCGAGGGACATTCTCCAGCAAGGGCGTTTACCCTCAACAGAATTGACGATTCCAAGATCGAAGGCTGTATTCCGACAGTGTGGTGTCCCCCAGAAAGATCCCCCATTCCGAGCAGAGTGGTTTAGCCTCAGAAGATTAATTTCCAACTCGTGAGCTGTACCTAGACAGTTTACCCTTCCCAGTAGGGTCATTTACTCTCCCCCAGCGGAGTCAGTTGATTTTCCCCAAGAGAATCGTTTCGTCCCCAGCGGAGTTCTCTTTCCAGCAAGTGTTTTCTTTCCTCCCAGTGGAACTCAAAGATTAAAAAAGAAAACACTCCCGGCAGAGTTGGCTGTGTGTCCTGGCATTTATCTTGCCGGAATACCGTGTGATACCCGTTCACTCCCCAGCAGAAGTCCAATCATGATTGGCGCATTCAATTATCCCTCAGGGAATCGGGCTTCACTCTTCCAGCATTTATTTTACTGGAATAATTCTGTGACACCGGTTACCCCCAGCAGAGTTGGCATTATCTTCAGCCTTTATTTTGCTGAAGCGGTTTCTGTATCCCAGCAGTTCGAGTCTGCATTTGCATCGGCATATAGTGTCATACTTGCATCCACCAAATGAAAAAACGCGTAGCATTTCCATGTCGAATGGAGCATTACGCCATTGTCAAACATACGCATTCTGAAACATAAACCAGGTCGGTTAACCGTTTGTTTTCAAATGTTGTTTCCCTTGCAGGTGGAGGGAGCTCTTGCTCAAATTAATTATCAAACATTCAGGATCTCGGCGTGAGACGTATAATGATAATGTCTATTGTGGCATTGTTCCCCACAGAGTTGATTGGTTAAGTTTCTCTTACCCCTCCAGCAGAGTATTTCTTCAAGGTTGTTGTTCGGTCGTTATCAAAAGATTTCATGAATCGATTTTTGGAAGTTGTCGCCTATGTTAAAATAGGTGTCTGGCAGTGTGGATTCAGAAAATCCCCGATAGAGTACTTCTAAGATTTGCTGCCATGTCAGCATTGAAAATTGGAAGACTAGACTCATATTGTGTTACCCATGTGATTGATGGAGCTAGCTGCTGCAAAGATAGGCAGAAAAGCTAGGCGGATGAAGTTTCTTGTGTTTAGGCAGATGATTTTCCCGTATGGATAGGCGGATGAAGTTTCCTGTGTTTAGACAGATGATTTTCCCGTATGGATAGGCGGATGAAGTTTCCTGTGTTTAGGCAGATGATTTTCCCGTATGGATAGGCGGATGGAGTTTCCTGTGTTTAGGCAGATGATTTTCCCGTATGGATAGGCGGATGGAGTTTCCTGTGTTTAGGCAGATGATGTTCCCGTATGGATAGGCGGATGAAGTTTTCCTGTGATGCTAGACAGATGTGTATTCCCGTATTGGATAGGCGGACGAAGTTTTCCTGTGATTTAGACAGATGTGTATTCCCGTATTGGATAGGCGGATGAAGTTTCCTGTGTTTAGGCAGATGATTTTCCCGTATGGATAGGCGGATGGAGTTTCCTGTGTTTAGACAGATGGTTTGCCCGTATGGATAGACGAAGGGAGTTTCCTGTGATTAGACAGAAGTGTTTCCCCAGCGAAAGCGCCGGGATTTTTCCGTGATGTGAGTCCTGACGTGGACAGATTTGTGTTTATTCGTGATTTGGCGAAATTTGGGTCCAGATGTGGACAAGGTTACTCCTGTGACAACAGAATCTCTATTCGTGTTGACGAATTTGTCTCTCTTCTTGTGTTGATAAGGTTAGTCCAGTTGTGGACAGATGTGTTTTGCGAAAAGTGTTCAGTACCTGTGGCGTTACATAGGTTGTTGAAGTTGAAATCAGAATTATCAGACGTCGGATTAGTGTTTGCTGTAACAACCAGATTCAGTTGGTGGATGTCGTTCCCTAAACAGTTGGGCGGTTTATTTCTGCGGTTGGCAAATTTCCGGGTTTTTAGTATTTAACCGTCTCGTACCTCGAATGTTTGAAGGTCGTTCGCGCTTCAACCAGTCGGGTCCAAGTCGCTCGAATAGGGGCAGCTGTCGCACCCTAAAATTTGCTCAACCTACTTCATTTGGTTTATGTTTCAATTGCATTATCATTTGCATAAGCAGTCATGTACATAGTCTAATCATTTGCATAACATAGCATAGCAAGCCATCCAATAAGGGACCAGATGCAATTCTTATCTTTATGAGCATATCAAGAAGTTCTTATTCAAATTCAAGCCTAGCCAAGTCATCAGAAAGAAATTGAAACCTAGAGAAGTCAGTGGACCAAGCAGTGGATCTATCTCCTATCTTGAGTGTATTTAGAGATCATCAAAGAAGTTGTAAGCTGTGAATTGAGCATGGAGAGCATATAGACATCATGGAGGACCTATAGGGCCATTTTGAAAGTGATACAAGTCATTGATGTGATTACAAGAGTTGCAGTTGAAGACAGTCAACTAGGGTTTCATCTGGGTCAACCCTAGGTCAATTGCTTGATTGAAAGGCATCAAGGCCTATTGGAAAGATGTGGGGTTCATCATTTGACATGTAGATATGAATGTGGTGTTGTTCCAAGGATAAATCAATAGAAATCAAGAAAAAGAGGAGTTTCTAAATTAGGGTTTCTGTGTAAAATCCCCTAGTTTATGTCAAACTTCCAAGCAAGACAATTCAAAATGCAAGCCTCAAATGGATCCTTGGCCAACATGAAACTTGTAGAGGATCTCAAGACCTTTAATTTGAGTGGTGGAAGACATCAAGGAGCCTTATAGAACTCAAGTTATGGTCCTTGCAAGTTACAGGTCATCTGAGGCATCTGAAATTTTGTCTGTGAAAGTTACTTGTCTTCCAAGCAACGTTTACCCCTCAAGGAGCTTTCAAATTGATTTCTGGTCAACATGAAAGTTGTTCCTCATTGTCTTAGCTTTCTAGAAAGGTATGGTATGCCTTCATCTGATTTGTGGAACTCTACTTATGACTTTGGCAAGCAAAGGGTATTTTGGTCATTTGAGAATTACAGGTCATTTCAAGCATATGCCCAAAACTCATACAAGGAAGCTTCAAATGAAAAACTTCACAACATCAAAGTTGTTCCAAATGACATTTTGAGTCTATAAAAGTGGTCATGGAAGTTTACAAATGCTCATAGCTCAAGATTGCAAATTTGGTCAATTAAAAGGTGAATTTAATGAATAAAAGTGACCTAAAAATGAGATTTTTCATAACATGTCCAAATGGGATGAAATTATAGGTCATTTTGATTGGAAAGAATGTTTTGAGACCATTGGCAATAGTGGATTTTTGAGTTTAGTTCAAAGTTTGATAGATATCATGGCTTGCTTATGATTAAAGTAACACATGCCAAAACACAAGGGATTTGTGTACAAGAAGTTTCTAGCAATTTCTAGATGTTTCCATGGGCATCTATATAAACCCTAGAGCTGATCCATGAAGGGGTTGCACTTCATTTTGATCCAAAACACAAAGTTTCACTCCATTTTGCATTTTTGCAAATTCATTCAAAACTTCTCAATTCTTCATCATTCATTCAATGTTATGATCCAATTCCATTCAAAAATCATCCCTGAGTACATTGCAAGAAAGATCTGAAGAAGAAGTCACAAGAATCGTGCTATACAAGTTCATCCTCCAAATTGCAAAAAGAATTGGTTATGGCAATCCAAAGCATTTGAGCAAGAGTTGCTGCATACAGTATCAAGATCCACCTCCATTGATCAAGTCCAAAGCATTGCAAGCTGTGAATCCCAGAGATCATCCTTCTATTTTCAATTTTGCACCAGGTTAGTATTTCTATCGAATTAGCTTGATTTAGATGGTATGATGTAGAATCATTAGGTTAGAACTGTTAGGAATAGGTAAATGATCAATTCCAATGAGTTTGAGAGCTTTCCATGGAGTTTGACATTGGAGCACGCATTCTGTTGAGGCTTAGAACATGAGGATTAAGCTGTTAAAATCTTAGGAGATTATTGATTATTTATCAGTGCAAGGTCAGGATGAGATTAGTGTATCTAGATCGATGACTCGTGATGATGAAATTCTTGAGCATTTCTGAGATGGCGAGTGTAATTGATGCTGGAATTAATATTAATGGATATTGTGGCTCTAGATGGATTCAGGGAGAAAAGTTGAGTGAATTTGTGTTTTACACTTTTATTTTTGATGAGGTTTCAAGTTGGTATGATATGGTGCAAGTGTGATGCAACATTGCTGCGTTCATGGGGGTTTTCTGCAAACCCTAAGTTTAATGAAGAAGACGAGTCAATGCCCGTTGGATCTAGAAGACTTGGTTGACTGAGGTTTTAATCCGAGGGTGCACATTCAAAGCTGAGTTTGGAGGGAAGCTGGGTGCCTTAAGCGCACTGTTTCACTTAAGTGCCCTTCGTGGGCTTAATGGATCAGATTTGCTTTCCACAACCTCACACAAGGCCCAACCTCAAATTAAACTGAATCTCTATGCTATTTGCACCGCACGCGTTTTTCTTTTTCTCTGATTTTCTGATTTAATTTCTGTGTTGGTTTGGGCTTAAATAACTTGCTACACGCACCCCCGGTTTTGGGCCCATGAAGCGATTGAACTGGGCGCCCTTACTGCTTGCACCCCCTGGCTTATATTTCTTTTTTTTTATTTTAATTCATTTTCTTACAATTTTATAAAATCCATAATAAATCAAAAAAATAAGAATTTTGACATGAGATTTTTTGCAATAGTTTAGAATTGACTTGAAGAAAATTAAAATGATTAAAAAATAATAGTTTAGCCATTTTTTCTATTTTTGCTTATTTTTTTCATTTTAATTGTTTTAAAATAGATTTAATTTGTACATGGTATTTGTAGAATTTCTTTTAGGTGGTTCTCATAATCTTTTTAGGCCAAATTTTTTAGTATAACTAGATACATATATTAGGTGCCCCCTTGATGTTTCTACCAATTTTTTAGGATTTATTTTAGGTAGTTTAGTTAGAAACCATTAGGGGAATCAAAATTAGGGTTTAGGTGTGACATAGGTGTGATAAATCATTTCTTTTAGGAGTTGTAGTTTGAATTTTGGGGTATGGGACTATAGGGGCATTATGGGTAAGTAATAGATCCCTTAGGAAATATTAGACTTCCCCTATTCTACTATTACCATTAGTATATGCTTGTATTTGCTTGATTGTGTGGTGTGCCCTCTCTAGGGTTATTATTTGACTATGTGGGATATTGGGCCTGCTTGGGGTTTGGGTTTGAGCTGAAGACTGTGCTGATGAAGCCCATTGAAGATTAAGAGAATGAAGGCCAATTTCCAGAGTTGATGAAGAGTATCTTGCTGGCAGCTGTTGAAGGTTATAGGGTCTAGGAACTAGGCAGAGCTCTAGAGCAGAAAACTTGCTTCATAAACATGGAAGGTCTTGTTTGCCTCCATTCTTTCTCTATGATTCAAAGTCTCTTTTAAATATCCACCTCCTTCCTTTGGAAGGATTAGTGAATGTATTTAAAAGATAGAACTTTTGAGAGAAAACTGTCTGTATCATGTTAACAGTCAGTGGGCCACCCTTGGTAGGCAACTGACTGCTTAACATCCAAATCATCTTGTTGACTGCTACTCATCTTGGAGAGTGGGACTTGAAGAAAAGCCAGTGAAAGATTGAAGATAGAGACCTTGCTTGAAGGCTTGAAGATGAGGACTGATGCTTGCTTGAAGCTTGTAGATGGTTGAAGATGACTTGAAGGCAGATGTTGATGAAGATTGTTGTTTGCTGTTTATTTTTGCTGCTTATAATTTTTGATGTATTGTTTGAATTTCCCTGACTGTATTGTTTGCCTTTAACCTGTTAGGTTGAAAGTGAATCTTGTTCACTTTTGCCTGTTGTTTTCTAGGTTCGAGGTTGAGTGGGACTCCCTTGCCTCGCTTGTATTGCTGCATCCATGCATTTTACTGCTTTATTGTATATGCTATTGTTTATGTTTCCGTTTATCCCTTAGGATCTCTGTTTTTCTTTGCGCAAGAGAGGAGCATGATAGAAAAATACATTAGGTTAGTTTGATTCCCTTTTAACCATAGGTTAGAGTTCTGTCTCTTCTTTCTCAAAACAAACAGAAAAATACAATAAATATTTCAAACACAGTAAAAGACACTTCTTCCGTAAAAGAATGTGAACTCATCAAAACGTCATTTTTGTCCGGTTGAACCAGTAATCAGAAAACCCTTTTTCAGAAGGAGATAAAAGCAATTAAAACAGACTTGTGTCGTACGTGGCCCGAACTACGTTTGCTCTGATCTTTCATGTTGTATGAAAGTACGTAGGCATAGGATGCGATATCCTAGCGAGCAACCTTCCCCTCCTTTCCCGTAGGTAGGCGAACTACGTTGACTCTGATTTCTCGTTCCAGACGGGAATACGTAGGCATAAAGTGCGACACTTTGCCGAGTCATTTTATTTTCTTTTAACCCCAGACCTGTAGAGTAGATAGAATAACAATCCATACCAGAAAGCAAGCGTGGATCCCGTCGAGTACGACGGACGTGAGGGGTGCTAATACCTTCCCCTTGCGTAACCGACTCCCGAATCCAGGATTTGGTTGCGATGATCATTCCTTTCCCCGTTTTGCGGTAGGTTTACCTCGAGCGTTTCCTTTCCCCTCTTTGGGATAAATAACGCACGGTGGCGACTCTTCTGTTCAGCCGACGCCGATTTTCGCAGTAGCGACACTTAGTAGTTAAAAACAGAGTTTTAACACCTTACTCTATTTGTATCACAGTTTGACAATAATCACTTAAGCTAGAATCACTTATTTTATAAGCTGAATTGAAAATGATAGAAACTAAAGAACACACGATTTGATGAGGCAGTTCCCCCGTCGTCCTCGCTTCGGGGTACGTCTGCCCTCAATTCTAAAATTAGAATTGAGATATATTGAATATATATCACCTGTTGGAATGAACAGTTTACACAAGAGTTGATAGACAATGATACAAACAATCTCAAATGATGTTGATGCTTGCTATCACTTCTTGCACCTTGATTCAAGATGAATCAAGCCCTTCAATTTTTTGTGAATGATCTCCGATTCCAGCCACCTTAATGAATAACCTTCTGTTGTTCAAACCTTCGGCTCGACTGATCTTAGACACCAACAAATCAAAACCCGGAAAGTCTTCAACACTTCAATGCCCTAGCTACTAAACTGATGAACCTTCCGTTGATCAATTACCTTCGCACTTGCATGAATGTTGAACGAACTATTCCGTAGCAAAAGCCCTCAAAACCTTCTAGTCTTGATGGGTAAAACCCTCAAGGTTTTCTGCAAGAAACACCTGCCCCAATTTCCACTCGAACCGGATCTTCAATCAACGCGTTCGAACCTTATCACCCTTGAACAAGACACCAATCACAGCAAAAATGATTGTGTATATTTGAGGATTTGTGTGTTGTTTGAAGGATGAAGATGAAGAAATATGTTGCACCTATTTCACGTTTCTTGCCCTGACAATTTACTCAAGATTTCAATTGTTAGTTGTTAAAATTTAGCAAAACTCTATTTATAGTAATAACCAAAACAGTCAACTGAACAGAATTTTAAAACACAGCAAGAAAAACTGCACAGTGCGCGAACGGTCGACCATAGGGTCGGCGTGCGCTGACCCGTGGGGAATACTCAGCTTCATGCGCTGAGTGGCATGGTCGACGCATGTCTTCATGCGCTGATCCGTGGAAAATCAAAACACCCATGCGCCGACTGTACGGTCGACGCATCGCTTCCATGCGCTAAGCCGTGAGAAATGTCAGGTTTCATGCGCCGACTGTATGGTCGACTCACTGCTTAGAAACCTGCAAAAATAACAACTTTCGCCATTTTGTGCATCCTGCCACATTCAGTTATAACTCATATTAAGGTATAATGGTTTAACAATGAAAAAGAGGTATAGCATGTTGAAGTATTGCATGATGCTTCTAATTTGTCCAAGGTTGTCTTTTGTCATCATCGAAAACTTGGAGGCCTGTATTGTGAGACAACTTGCCCTCACATACTCAACTTGTCGTGCATACATCGAGGGTCAATAAAATCAAATGAAAAACAAACAAGAAGTGATCATCAAAACCTCAAACCAGCCCTCAAATAATCCCCAATCAACCACCCAAGTGTGAGATGAAAATTGGTCAAAGGGGGTATTCAAATGAAGTCAAACATCAAGCCCAAATCAATAGAGCAAACAATAAAACCACTTTACAAAATAAATTGATTAAAAATAATAAAAATAAATGAAAAATAAAATAAAAATAATGAAAAATATCTCAAGACATTAATTAAATAGAAAGTATTTTTTGTTGATTTTTATAATGATTAAAACTATTTAAAATGGAATTAAAATGAAAATAGAAAAGAAATAAAAATAAAAATAGAAAAAGAGCAAGAGGGGGTGTGATAGCAAATCATGGCTGAACTAGGTTCCCTTGAAGCGTGCAAATGGGCTTAATATGGGGTGTGTGAAAAGCAAAAAGAACAAAGCCCAATCCAGAATCCAAACAAAACTCAGACTAAAAAATGAAATGCACCGGTTTCATTAATCTGCGTGTCAAGACACATCAGATTTCAACATGCCACGCCTGCAAGTCAAACATCCAAGTCATTCATTTGACCTCAGACACCGGAGCCCTAGCTCCGGTTGTCTTCTCCGGTGAGCTTCACCGATGTTGACTAGAAAACAACATAAAAATGAAAATATTTGGTATGGTTTTGAAGGTCTTTTCACGTAGAACACAAATATACCATTGGTTTCTTAAAAATGTCCCTTAATCATAGTGAAATCAAGCCACAAAAATTCAACATTCAAACTGAAAATGGATCAAACAACCACAACAAGGATTCAAACATTTCATACACATGGTAGGGCTTCAGATGCAACCAATATGAGCATTTTTTGATACCTAGAATGAGGGTTTCAGTTTGAAGAAAGTTACCTAACGGAGCAACTCCGTTGGTTCTTCAAACGTTAAGCAAGCTTCAAACCAACACCACCAATATCCTCCTTATGCTTCAGTGATTGTGAATCGAGCAAGAAATGGAAGGAAAAGCCAGAGAGAAATGTAATTCCAAGAGAGGAAAACTTGAGAAATTTTTGAATGAAACTCACTCTCTCTGCAGCTGCTCACCCTCTCCTCACGTTAGGTTTTGTTTATGGCTTATATATGAAGGCTGTGAGGTGTTTTTTTAGGCCCATGATAAGTATTTCTTGTGATTTTAACAACTTTCCAGAAATGCCAAAGTGAAGCACACCCGGGTTTTGGGTGGTTTGTCATTCCTTCAATCCACTCTTTTAGGTCAAATGGAGGTGAGGAAATCAAATTGGGTCATTAGAATGAGAAGGCATGGGTTTGCACATGGTTTTGAGTGGTTACCTCATATGGTATGAAATTTGAAAATAACTTGAAAATATGAGCTCATGTTTGCTCATTTTGGGTAAGAATAGGCATGGTCATGACATAATGACGGAATGGTGTCAAAGAAACAAATATGATCTCCTTTGGTGACTTGAAATGGAAGAAAACCAAATCAAATCCAAAAGTCCATGTTTTCATGCTTATCATGGTTTAATGGGCTCAAAAATCATCAAGGGCCATGGATTTTGAGGTCATTATGAAGTTAAAGTCTTGGAAAACAAGTTTCATCTAGCAAGAATTTGGATTTGAAGTTTTGAAGTTCATGAATTTGGTCTTTGAAGTGAATGACCTAAAACTAGGTTTCCAAAAATAACCTTGACTTGGGATGATCATAACTAGAGCTTCACACATTAGAATGATGAGTTCTAATACTTTTTGGAAAGCCTAGAAAATAAGTAACAACTCTCATGTTTGTTGAAAAATGAGGAAGAGCTTGATTCCATGTGAAAAATTCCTTAGAAGTGAGTTACCCTTGAGTACTTCTAAATTCTCTTCATTTTGTGAAACCAACTTGTACCAACCATAAATTGAGATGTATGAATCCAATGGGATAGTTCTTGTACTCAAAAGAAAGCTTTAAAGATGAGGAGAAAGACTCATGTTTGATGGAAGATGAGATGGGACTTGTATCATAGTGATAACTATCATTGAAGTTATATGCCAAAAGAGGGGATTTTACACTAAGTATCATCTGAAACCCTAATTTAGCAACTTCTTGAACTCTTGAATCTCCTTGACCTAGCTTCAACGTAACATTTGAGATGACCTAGGATGACCTCTCATGGATTCAATGATTAAGAATCAAGCCTTAAGCTCTCTCAAATCCACAATTGACTTTTGTTGACCAGATGAAACCCTAACACCCTATCCATTGACTGAGGTTCTTGCAAATGGTTTGTGTAGTTACGTGACCCCCATAGAGGACCCTCAAGGTGTACATTGAGCTCTTGATAACCAAACACATATTTTCTCCCCTCAAGAAACCTTGAGACCAATTCTGATGACAATAATGACTTGGTGACTTGAAATTGTACCCTTGCTTGAAATTTGAACATGAAGCTTCTCCTTTGAGTAGTAAATACAACATCTTGATCCCCTGTCTAGAACCAATTCTATGCACAAATTCTAATGCAAGACACAAGGAAACATAAGCCAAGATAGAGGGAAAGGTTGGGCAAATTTTGGGGTGCAACACACAACAGTAGAAAAGGAAGAAGGAATTAGAAAACTTATCTTCGGAGTCGCCGACGTCGTTGAAGCTTCCGTGTCGAACTATTTAAAGGTATGATACTCTTATGATTAAACTTGTGAAATCTTGATCTTCAATTCGTGTTTCTTTTGCTTTAACGTCGTTGGTTTCATTACGATTCTGGTCACAAATTTGAGGAGGTAATGGCGCGAATCGCCTTCCGCCACCGGTTTAAGGCTGTGGCACGACGGAAATCTTCTCACTGTTAGGGTTACGCGTGGAGGGATATCATAGGGTTGAAGGATTGCGATCAAATTGAAGGAAGACGAGAGTTTTTGCGAGAAATTGAGTTTTGGGAGATTGAAGGCTGAGAGGAGAGAGAAAGATAGGGGAGGTCGAGAGAACTGGGGATCTTATTTCCTCAATTTTTTTTTGTATTTTTTTATATATTACTGATGTTGGGGTCGGGTGGGCTTGACCACCACCGGCCCATGTTGTTTTTTGTTTATTTATATTTAAAAATTATTTTATTTATTATATATTTGGTTTTTGTTTTATTATTTTATTATTATTATTATCCTTATTTATTTCATTATTTTTATTTATTTATGACTTTTGATTTAGGTTACATATGGATTTTGATTTAAATTAATGATTGATATTGAAGTTTTAATGGTTAGTTAATTTAGTAATGTCAACATTAATCTTGATTTTATTGTTTGATTTTTGACTTTATTCTTGATGTTAAGTTTGTTGGTAAACTCTTGAGTAATTTTGATATGTGGTATTTGACTTAGACTAATTATTTTATTTAAGTTTGTAATTTATTGATGATTTAGGTTCAAGATTGATTTCGCGATTTAATTCCAATTAACCTTTCCTTTAGTCTTCATCGGGTTTTTTGGTTAAATTTTGTTGATATCTTATTGGAATTTTTGAGTAGGATTCTATAACTTTCTTTCACCAAGACGCACACGCTTGACGAATGCCCTCCATAGTTATGTTGCTTATATACATTTCAAAGGAAAGGAACGTACTCGTTGATTGCCACGTCACATGTAGAAATTTTAGATTCTTACCCTTATCATAGCCTTAGGATCGGAGTCGTCGCATTCCATGCAAGCGTCCTGCCATGGACATTCTCTTTTATACCCTTATCATAGCCTGAGGATTGGAGTCGTCGTGCTCCATATAAGTTCCTGCCATGGATACTTATTCACTTTCCTTCCCTTCACCCTAGCCTTAGGATCGGAGTCGCCGCACTTCATGCAAGCGTCCTACCATGGACATTCTCTTTTATCTTCTTTTCATCCTAGCCTTAGGATTGGAGTCGTCGTACTCCATGTAAGTTCATGCCATGGATACTTACCTACCTTTCAACTCAACTTTAGATTTAGAGTCGCCGCATTCCATGTAAGTGTCTCCCTATGAACACTTACTTCCCCTTGGAACCTTGACCATAATCAAGAGATCCTCACTCTCGTTGAAGGGAACTACGAATGCTTTGATTCCATTCCCGTTAGGATACGTAGGCACGAGATGCAATGTCTTGGCGAGCATACTTAGGACTAACCCCTTAGGTTCCTCTCTTTACTTTCAACCCTTTAACAAATAGAATATAACAGATAACAAATAACACAAATAAAACAAGAGGTTCCTGTAGAGTATTACAAATACTTAGGATGCTAACACCTTCCTAGGTATAACCAACCCCCGAACCTTAGATCTCCCGCATTGTTTTTACAGTACAATTAGGGTTTTTTTCGTTCCTTACCCTTTCCTTTGGAAAAATCAAAGCTCGGTGGTGAATATTTAAAGATTTGTGATACAATTTAATTAATAGCTTGACATTTGATTCTCACCGCAACAAAGATGGTGACTTCACTAGGGATCGAGAGATGCTTTTAAGGGTTACCTTTAACTTGTGTGATTGGTGTTATTTGTTGAATGTCTGTTTATATGTGTGTGTGTGTGTGTGTGTGTGTGTGTGTGTGTGTGTGTGTGTGTGTGTGTGTGTGTGTGTGTGTGATTGTATCTGCTTGGGTTGTTACCTTTGTATGGTGAGGTAAGTCCTATACCCGGACTTGAGTTTACTTATGATAGGAAGGTGAAATATTCAAGAAGGCTTCTAGGTAGTTGATTCTCGACCAAGCTGACTTGAGAAATCACCACTCAGTGGAGACCCTCTTGAGAGCAGTATTATTGAACGATCATTCGTGAAAACATTACTACTTTCGACCTAGGAGCCCATGACATTGAGAACCTTAAGTTACCTTAAACCAACTTTGGCCTTTCTTAGGACGCAGTGCGATGACTATGAGGGAGTAGTCCCAAAATAGTTGATATGTGACACTACACTCAAAAGAGGTTCTCTTGAGAATATTATTAACCACCGAGTAATTGGAAAATTGATAATATCTGAAAGACAGACTGATGACTTTGGGAACCTTTTAGAACCCTTGTTCTGCAGGTACAAGAACCCTTAGTACACGCCCTTCGGGATGGGTAAAACATAGCTCCACGCTTGTGGCCCTCTAACCTAGGCCTTTGTTTGACTGTATATGTGAATGTATGTATATGTGTGTTTGTGCATCCATACATTCATGCATTCATGAACAACATTGGTTTCAAGGAATTCAATTGTTCATTCCTTTTCAAAATCAATAAAGATCATAAAATTTAAAATAAAATGTTTTTCAGTTTTTCTAAAGTGTTTTCAATTTGCTTTTGAATTCCTTGAAATAATTGTATTGCATTGCATTCATGTCTTTGCATGTGCATTTTTGCTCATCCCGTTGTCTCATCTTCAGTTATTTCACCCTGAATCCTCTACGCCCGTACAACACCAGAGCTTAAGCTCGTAGAAGGATGGTGGAACATAATTAAGAGCTTGATCGTGTCATCAATGAATTAGAAGATCTATGGGGAAGTGCAGGGGAAATTATAGAGATACTACAGGTTATGTGTGCAAAGATGGATACTCAGCCCACTGTTATTTCTGAGATTGTCAATACAGTTATGGATCCTCAGCCAGTAGTTGTCACTACAGCAAGTGTACCTCCATACGGCCTTCCACCAGGCTTTGTGCCTGCACCTGCTGCAATTCCCATTGTCCAACAAGTTGTTCCTTTGGTTACTGAAGCTCCTCATGTGATTCCAACTTTTGCACCAACTGCTATGCATACCAATGTGCAACCATACTTCAATAAGCATCAACCACTATATGATGTCCCTGACATGAAGGAAGATGAAAATGAACGTCATGAGAAACTCAGAGAAAATGTGGAAATCATTTATAAAAGGTTGAGAATGATGGAAGGAGATCAAGTCTTTGGTGCTGCTGCCAAAGAAGTGTGTCTTGTATTTGGTCTAGTTATCCCTCCAAAGTTCAAAACTCCTAGCTTTGATCACTATGAAGGAGCTACATGCCCAAAGATCCATTTGATCATGTACTACCGGAAAATGGACGCCCATGTTGATAATGATAAGCTGATGATTCACAGTTTCTAAGACAGTTTGAAGGGTGCTTCGTCGAAGTGTTATTTAAGTCTAGACCAATCTCGCATTAAGAGTTTCCAAGATCTATCTTATGCCTTTATCAAGCATTACAAATACAACATGGACTTGGCTCCTGGCCGAAGGCTACTACTAAGTATGTCCTAGAAGAATTCTGAATCGCTCAAGGAAGACGCTCAGAGATGGAGAGAAACTGCTTCGCAAGTGGAAACTCTTTTAATTGAAATAGAATTGGATGATTGGTTCATCGACATTGTTCGTCCTGAGTTTTATGAAAGAATGGTTGGAAGTGTGATTGCAAATTTTTCTGATATTGTTGTTGTAGGTTTGAAGGTAGAATTGGGTTTGAAAAGTGAAAAAATTTCAAGTACTGCTAGTTGTTCAAGCTCCAACAAAGACCATGCTAAGAAGCCTTCATTTAGTTCTCATAAGAAAAAAGAGGGTGAAACTAATGCTGTAATATCATGCAGAAGAAGAATTCAACCTTGGCAACATCAGCAATGCTATGTTCAACAACAAGGTTAGCCTGTGTAGTTTGCTCAACAACCGTATGTGGCTGTTGTTACACTTGCTTTCAATCAACAAATTCCTACATACCAGCCTGTGCAACTGGCTTCTTTCTATCAACATCCTCCGGTTTATCATCTTTCCCAAGCTCCACCCAATTAATAACAAGCGCCCAACGCTCCTGCTTATCAACAACCGAAGAATCAGGCACCTTGCCAGAATGTTCCTAACAAAAGACAGTATAAGCCTCCAGTTCCTCCTATTCTGATGACCTATATCGATTTGTACCCTTCATTAGTGAAACAAGGTTTGATAACTACAAGGGCTTTGGGTCCACCTCCTAATCCATTTTCACCTAATTTCAATCCAAATGCTCATTGTTTGTTTCATGAAGGGGCACCCAACCATGATCTAGAAAGTTGTTATGCTCTCAAGCACCTTGTAAGGGAGTTAATAGAGAAGAAGATTTTGTCCTTCGGTGATTCTCAGCCTAATGTTAAGAACAATCCTTTGCCTGCTCACGGGTCTGTTTATGCTATTGATGAGCTATCTGACGAGATTTTAATTCTTGATGTTTCTGAGATTAAGACTCCTCTCCAAGTTTCCACTCAAATTTTTTTGAGGCAGGTTTAGTGAATGTTTACCATGATTATTGTAAAGATTGTAATGCTTGTGCCAAAGGATGTATGTTGGTTCAAGATGATATTCAGAATTTGATCAATGATGGTTTTCTACAGGTAATTGGCAAAGTGAAGAAGGATTAAATTTTCGTGATTGAGCCCATCATCAACTTGCCAGAACCAAGTGATAAAGTGCCCATTTTTAATTTGCCAAAATCAAGCTCTGCAGTACCTGTTTTCAGTGCACCAAAACTTGTGTTCAACATATCAAAATTTGTTGTTGCTTCTGCAGTTAATCCACCAAAGCCAATGATCATTCAAAGGCCAATTCCTTTTCATTTTAGAGACTCTAAAGTTGTACCTTGAAAATACAATGTGATCATAATTGACAAAGAATCTGGGAAGGTTATTCCGAGGGAAAAATTGAAGAGTGCTAGTGAAGATGTGACTAATATAGATGGGGCAAGCAAGATGACACGAAGTGGTCGCATTTATACTCCCTGTTTCAATGAGGCTCCGCCTAAAGAAATTGTTACCACTGTACCTGCCAAAGACAAAGAGAAAGAAGTGGTTGCAAACGATGAAGATGTTGAGTTATTGAGGATTATCATTAAAAGTGATTATAAAATCATCGATCAACTTCACCAAACTCCCTCCAAGATCTCAATTCTGTCTCTTTTGATGAGTTCACCTGCTCATCGAACTGCACTGCAAAATTTATTGGCTCAAGCTCATGTCGCCCAAGATTTTACTACTGGCCAATTCGACAGTGTGATTGCGAATATTACTGCCTGTAACACCCTTAGCTTCAGTAATGAGGAGTTACCAAGAGAAGGTCAGAATCACAACTGTGCCTTACATGCATCTGTGAAATGTTAGGAAGATACTTTGTCAAAAGTACTTATGGATACCGGTTCCTCTTTAAATGTTTTACCTAAGAGGACTCTTATGAAGTTGGTGTACAAGGAGACTAAGATGAGACCTACTTCTTTGATAGTCAAGGGTTTTGACGGTTCTCGCAAAACTGTAATTGGAGAATTGGAGATACCAATCTTAATTGCCCGCATGTGTTCGACATCACATTCCAAGTGATGGATCTAAACCCTACTTATAGTTGTTTACTTGGAAGGTCGTGGATCCATACTGCTGGTGCTGTAACTTCAACATTACATCAGAAAATGAATAGGACTTGATCGTAAGTAACTTGTCTTCATTCCGTTATATAGAGGATGACAAGAATGCTTTGGAAACTTCTTTCTAAACACTCGAGATTGCCAACATTGTCTTGAAAGAAGTCGAGGAACCAGTGGGCAAGAGTAATCCATCTTTCACATCATTCAAGAGTACCAGATCAACAATTAAAGGAGGTGTACACGAAGGTTGAGGAGAGGTGATAAATGTCAATACAAAGATGGATCGCCATGGGTTGGGTTACAAAAGAACTAAAGATGAAACATCAACATCTGCCAAAGGTCTCCCGAAGAGCTTCGAAGAAGTGTTTGTCAGCGGAGGTTTCCAAATCAACGTTGTTGGGGAGGATAATGAAGACTTGAGCAACCTGGTATTCAAGTGTGATGCAGCTTTTGACAATTGGGAAGCAGTAGAGGTCCTAGTGATTTTTCCTTTGTCAAAGTAATTTATTTGTCTTTTGTTTGTTTTCAAAAAAATAAAATTCCATAGTTATGCCCAAGGCTAGTAGAACATTTTGTAGGGCCACCTTTTTACTTTCAAATGATTATCAATAAATGCATTTTATTAAATTCTTGGTGTTTCATTTACTGTTTATTTTCTTTTCGCTTTTACCTTTTAAAGGAAATTGGCAATCTTTCAAAACTAAAAGAAAAAAGAACATCTTCTCTCGCATTTTATTGTGCATTTAATAAAATAAGTCATTCCAAACGTGCAGAATAATCCCAAACCGTGTTGAATCAGACAAATCTGCTTTCACTCCTAACTTTGATTTGCCCATTTATCAAGCTGAAGATGCGGGCGATGAAGATTTCGAAATTCCCGTTGAGCTGGCGAGGTCGGTTGAGTATGAGTACACTGAACTTCAACCGTACAAAGAGCAGGTAGATTTGATTAATCTTGGTGTCTGATGAAGAAAATAAAGAAGTCAAGATTGGTACAACACTTGGGGCTGATGTTAAGCAGAGGTTGGTCAAGCTTCTAGAGCAATATGTTGATGTGTTTGCATGGTCGTATCAAGATATGCCCGGTTTGGACACTGATATTGTTGGTCACAAGTTGCCACTTAAACCAGAGTGCCCAGATGTAAAGCAGAAACTTTGAAGAACTAGACCTGACATGGCTTTGAAGATTCGAGATGAAGTTAAGAAACAACTTGACGCAGGTTTCCTAACAATTGCGAAGTACTCTGAATGGGTAGCCAACATTGTTCCAATGCCTAAAAAAGACATTTGAACAAAGCAAGCCCAAAAGATGATTTCCCTCTATCGCATATTGATACACTTGTGGATAATACCGTCCGTTTCACAATCTTCTCTTTTATGGATGGCTTCTTTTATTATAATCAGATTAAGATGGACCCTTCTGATAGAGAAAAGACTACTTTCATTACTCCTTGGGGAACATATTATTATAAAGTTATGCCCTTTGGTCTAAAGAATGCAGGGGCTACATATCAATGAACGATGTTTGTTCTCTTTCATGACATGATGCATAAAGAGATCGAGGTGTACGTCAATGATATGATTGCTAAGTCCCAAAGTGAGGAGGACCATTTAGAACATTTGTTAAAGATGTTTGAACGATTCAGGAAATACCAGTTAAAATTAAGTCCTTCTAAATGTACTTTTGGTGTTAGACCTGGGAAGTTACTTGGGTTCATTGTTAGCCAACGAGTGTCGCTACTGCGAAAATCGGCGCCGGCTGAACAGAAGAGTCGCCACCGTGCGTTATTTATCCCAACGGAGGGAAAGGAAACGCTCAGAGTAAACCTACCGCAAAGACGGGAAAGGAATGGTCATCGCAACCAAAACCTGGATTCGGGAGTCGGTTACGCAAGGGGAAGGTATTAGCACCCTTCACGTCCGTCGTACTCGACGGGATCCACGCTTGTTTTCGGGTATGGATTGTTGTTCTATCTACTCTACAGGTCTGGGGTTAGAAAGAAAATAAAATGACTCGGCAAAGTATCACACTTTATGCCTACGTATTCCCGTCTGGAACGAGAAATCAGAGTCAACGTAGTTCGCCTACCTACAGGAAAGGAGGGGAAGATTGCTCGCTAGGATATCGCATCCTATGCCTACGTACTTTCATACAGCATGAAAGATCAGAGAAAACGTAGTTCGGGCCACGTACGACACAAATCTGTTTTGATTGTTTTTATTCCTTCTGAAAAAGGGTTTTCTGACTATCGGTCCAAGCGGACAAAAATGACGTTTTGATGAGTTCACATTCTTTTACGGAAGAAGTGTCTTTGATTATGTTTGAAATCTTATTGTATTTTTCTGTTTGCTTTGAGAAAGAAGAGACAGAACTCTAACCTATGGTTGCGAAGGGAATCAAACTAACCTAGTGTTATCATTCATGGGTTAAGACCTAATGTCTATCATGCTCCTCTCTTGCGCAGAGAGAAACAGAGATCCTAAGGGAATAGACGGAAACAGAAACAATAGCATATATACAATAAAGCAGTAAAATGCATGAATGCAGCAATACAAGCGAGGCAAGGGAGTCCCACTCAACCTCGAACCTAGAAAACAACAGGAAAAAGTGAACAGAATTCACTTTCAACCTAACAGGGTTAAACAGCAAACAATACAGTCAGGGAAAACCAAGCAATACATCAAAAATTATAAACAACAACAATAAACAGCAAGCAGCAGCTCTGCATCAACATCTATCTTCAAGTCATCATCATCTGTCCTCCAGCTTCAAGCAAGCCTCAGTTTTCATCTTCAAACCTTCAAGCAAGGTCTTTGTCCTCAATCTTCAATCTGCAATGGATTTTCTTCCAGTCTCAATCTCCAAGATGAATAGTAGTCAACAAGATGAATTGGATGTTAAGCAGTCAATTGCCTACTAAGGGTGGCTCATTAACTGTTAACATTATACAGACAATTTTCTCTCAAAAGTTCTATCTTTCAAATACATTCACTAATCCTTCCAAAGGAAGGAGGTGGATATTTAAAAGAGACTTTGAATCATAGAGAAAGAATGGAGGTAGACAAGACCTTCCACGTTTGTGAAGCAAGTTTTTCTACTCTAGAGCTCTGCCTAGCTCCTAAACCTTACACTCCTCAACAGCTGCGAGCAAGGGATTCTCCTCATCAACTCTGGAAGTTGGTCTTCAATCCCTTAATCTCCAATGGACTTCATCAACAAGGTCTTCAGCTCAAACCCCAAGCCCCAAGCAAACCCAATACCCCACACAGACAAATGAAATAACCCTAGAGAGGGCACACCACACAGTCAAGCAAATACAAACAGTACTGATAGCAATAGTAGAATAGGGGAAGCCTAGCAATTTCTAAGGGATCTATTATCTACCCATAATCCCTATAGTCCCATACCCCAAAGATTCAATCTACAACTCCTAAGGGAAATGAATTAATTCACCTATGTTATCTCCTAAACCCTAGTTTTGGTTCTTCTAATCATATCTAAACAAATCATCCACAATTAAATCCTAACATCATGAATTAAATTTTATATACAAGCTAAAGGTCTAAGCTAATCAACCTAAAAAGAATGGGTCAAAAACATTAAAGCATCTAATCAAACCAAAATTAACAATATCATGCATCAAATTAAACCACTATTTACACCTATTTAAAAGAAAAATATACTAAAAATATAAAAATAAAATGAAATGCCAATTTTTTTGTGTGATAATTTTCTTAACAAAAATATGAAAAGGATGCAAAAACAACCAATGAAAAATATGCAATTTTCAATTATTTATGATTTTTTGAAGAATTAAAAGAAATTGAAAGAAAATAATGTGGATTAATTGGGTTAGGGGGTGCAGCAAGTAATTGATTCAGTTAAAACAAGGGAATGGGCCCAGACTGGGGGGCGCGCCTAGCAATGCGCGTCTGGGCCCAGTGCACAAAAAACATAACAAAAAAATAAAAAGAGAGCAAACGGTGCCAATAGCAAGAATTTCAGTTGAATCTCATTGGGCCTGGCAACTAAGGGTACGAATAACAACTTATTAGTGAGCCCAGTCTGAGGGAATTAATAAAACGGTGCGTTTGGCTGCACAGGATCTCCCTCCAAATTCCAATTGAATGTGAGCCATCAGATTCGTACTCAAGTCCAAGTCAACTGGCTGATCGTGTGGTCCAGGGTTCGTCTTCAACCTTGGAACCCTAGGGTTTCAGAAAAACTTCTCCATGCGCGCACTTTCCACTTCTCTGTTCTCCCTCAACTCTCCATGAAATCACACGATGTAAAGAGCAAAATTGATCCATTCTTTTCCCTCTACACAGCCATGGCAATAACTTTCTCTAAAACTCACTCAAATGTCAAACCCGATAGGTAGAAGATTCTGATTCCACCATTTTCACCTGCTACCAACCATGCCAATTCTTGCTAATCTTTACCCTAGCATGATCTATACATTATGCTGATTACTCTAAGCTATTTAGTGAAGATTATCAGGCCCTATCCCAAGTGTTCTAAGCCCTAACAGATTGTGCACTCCAATGGCAACCTCCATGGATCCTTCTCAAACTTTGTGGAAATGTTCATCTAACCAATCCTAACCATTCTAACCTAACAATCCTCTATGATGCTAACTAATTCAAGCAATTCGAAGGGAAACACCAACCTGGTTTGATGATGAAAACAGATGGAGAACTCTTGAGATCCAAAGCTTGCAATGATCTAGATTTGATCCACACACTCAATTCTTTGTTCTGTATGCAAAAGTTCTTGCTCCAATGCCTTGAATCTTGCAATCACAATGTTCTTGCTCCTTGGATGATGAAGTTGGTAGCACACGATTCCTCTTCAATTCAACCAAATTTTGATGTGAATCCTGATCCTTGAATGATCTAGATGATGATGAGATCAAGAAATTTGGAAATTGATGGAGATTTGATGAAGTTTGAGATGCTTTTGCAAAAATGGAAGAATGGAGTGTAACTTGGAATTATGAACAAAATGAATCACCAACCAATGCATGAAGCTACTCAATCCAATATATAGATGAACTTAGAAAGCTCTAGATCTTTGTGGAAACTTCCCATGCACACTTTCCTTGAATTTTGGATTATGTAACTTCTTTTGTAAGTAACCAAGCATAACTTCCAAATCTTGAACCAAACTCAAAAATCTACTTTTGCCAATGTTCTTAAAACATTTTTTCCAATCAAAATGACCTATAATTTCATCCCATTTGGCCAAATTATGAAAAATCTCAATTTTAGGTCATTTTTTATTCATTAAATTCACCAAATTTGAAACCTTGATCTATGAGCCTTTCCAATCTTTCATGGTCACTTTTATAGACTCAAAATGTCATTTGGAGAAAGTTTTATGTTGTGAAGTTTTCCATTTGAAGCTTCCTTGTATGAGTTTTGGGCATAGGCTTGAAATGACCTGTAATTCTCAAATGACCAAAATACCCTTTGCTTGCCAAGACCATAAGTAGAGTTCCACAAATCATATGAAGGCATACCATACCATTATAGAAAGCTAAGACAATAAGGAACAACTCTTATGTTTACCATAAATTCATTTGAAATCTCCTTGAGGGGTAAAAGATGCTTGGAAGACAAGTAACTTTCACAGACAAAATTTCAGATACCTCAGATGACCTGTAACTTGCAAGGACCATAACTTGAGTTCTATAAATCTCCTTAATGTATTCCACCACTCAAATTAAAGGTATTGAGATCCTATACAAGTTCCATGTTGACCAAGGATCCATTTGAAGCTTGAATTTTGACTTATCTTGCTTGGAAGTTTGACCTAAATCAGGGGATTTTACACAGAAACCCTAATTTAGAAACTCCTCTTCTCCTTGATTTCTCTTGATTTCTTCTTGGCATAACACCATGTCCTTATTTACATGTCAAATGATGAACCCCACATCTCTCAAGTATACCTTAATGCCTTTCAATCAATCAATTGACCTAGGGTTGACCCAGGGTTGACCCAGATGAAACCCTAGTTGACTGTCTTCAACTGCAACTCTTGTGATCATATCAATGACTTGCCTCCTTATCCAAATGACTTTCTAAGTCCTCCATGATGTCTACATACTCTCCATGCTAAATTCACAGCTCACAACTACTTTGATGATCTTTAGATACCCTCAGATAGGAGATAGATTCACTGCTTGATCCCCTGACTTCTTAGGTTTCAGTTTCTCTTCTGATGACTTGGATGTGCTTGAATTTGTACAATAACCTCTTGATAGGCTCATAGAGATGAGAATAGTAATTGGTCCCCTGTTGGATGATTTTCTATGCTATGATATGCAGATGATTAGACTATGTACATGTCTCTATATGCAAATGCTAATGCAATTGAAACATAAACCAAGTGAAGAAGGTTGAGCAAATTTTAGGGTGCAACAACGAGGAATCGAGGTAGACCCTGATAAAGTCTGAGCCATTCAAGAAATGCCTGCTCCACAAACTGAAACACAAGTCAGAGGTTTTCTTGGACGCTTGAATTATATTTCCAGATTCAGTTCTAACATGACTGCTACCTGTGAGCCAATATTCAAGTTACTCTGCAAGGGTTAGATTATCGACTGCAATTCTGATTGTCAGCAAGCGTTTGAGAAGATCAAGGGTTATTTACAAGAGCCTCCTATCTTGATTCCTCATGTTCCTGGAAGACCACTCTTCATGTATCTGACTGTTCTTGAGAAGTCTATGGGTTGCGAATTAGGCCAACACGATAAGACTGGACGAAAAGAACATGTCATCTACTATTTGAGCAAGAAGTTTACTGATTGTGAAAGCCGATATTCAATTTTGGAAAAGACTTGTTGTGCTTTAGCATGGGCTGCTAAGCATCTCAGGCAATATATGATATGTCACACTACCTTGTTAATCTCGAAAATGGATCCAATGACGCATATTTTTGAGAAGCATGCTCAGACTGGGAGACTTGCCCATTGGCATATGTTATTATCTGAATACGACATCCAATACGTGACTCAAAAATCTATCAAAGGAAATATCTTGTCAAATTACCTTGCAGACCAACCGGTTGAAGATTATGAGCCTTTAAAGTTTTACTTTCCGGACGAAGACATTATGTTAGTGAAGAAATACTATGAAGAGCCAGGTCCTGATAAAGGTCACGAGCCAAGTTCCCGTTGGAAGATGATGTTTGATAGTTCCTCTAATTATAATGGGCATGGCAT
This sequence comes from Lathyrus sativus, assembly GCA_963859935.3. Lineage (NCBI taxonomy): Eukaryota > Viridiplantae > Streptophyta > Magnoliopsida > Fabales > Fabaceae > Lathyrus > Lathyrus sativus. The sequence continues at coordinate 57,703,830 of OZ012737.1, read as the reverse complement.
AGGTGTCGTCTTGATGAATCCTAATGGTGGTTATACCCCTTTCACAGCAAGGTTAGACTTTGAATGTAAAAATAATATTGTCGAGTAGGAAGCATGCATTCTAGGCCTTGAAGCAGCTATTGACCTCTGAATCAAAATTCTTGAAGTGAGTGGAGATTCAGCTTTGGTGGTCTACCAAGTCAAGGGTGAATGGAAAACCAGAGATGAGAAGTTAATCCCATACAAAGCTTACATTCTGGCACGGCGAAAATCTTCTCACTGTTAGGATTGCGCGTGGAGGGATATCATGGGGTTGAAGGATTGTGATCAAATTGAAGGAAGCCAAGAGTTTTCGCGAGAAAGATAGGTTTGGGAGATTGAGGGCTGACACGAGAGAGAAAGATAGGGGAGGTCGAGAGAACTGGGCATCTTACTTCCTCAATTTTTTTTATTTTTTATATATTACTGATGTTGGGGTCAGGTGGGCTTGACCACCACCAGCCCATGTTGTTTTTTGTTTATTTATTTTTAAAAATTATTTTATTTATGATTTATTTGGTTTTTGTTTTATTATTATTATTTTTATTATTATTATTATCATTATTTATTTCATTATTTTTATTTATTTATGAATTTTGGTTTAGGTTACATATGGATTTTGATTTAAATTAATGATTGATATTGAAGTTTTAATGGTTAGTTAATTTAGTATTATCAACTTTAATCTTGATTTTATTGTTTGATTTTTTATTTTATTCTTGATGTCAAGTTTGTTGGTAAATTCTTGAGTAACTTTGATATGTGGTATTTGACTTACACTAATTCTTTTATTTAAGCCCGTAATTTATTAATGATTTAGGTTCAAATTTATTTCGCGATTTAATTTCGATTAACCTTTCCTTTAGTCTTCATCAGGTTTTTTGGTTAAAATTTTGTTGATATCTAATTGGAATTTTTGAGTAGGTTTCTATAAATTTCTTTCACCAAGATGCACACACTTGACGAATCCCCTCCATAGTTGTGTTGCTTATATACATTTCAAAGGAAAGGAACGTACTCGTTGACTGCCACGTCACACGTGGAAATTTTAGATCCTCACCCTTATCCTAGCCTTAGTATCGGAGTCGCCACACTCCATGCAAGCGTCCTGCCATGGACATTCTCTTTTACACCCTTATCCTAGCCTTAGGATTGGAGTCGCCGTGCTCCGTATAGGTTCCTGCCATGGACACTTATTCACTTTCCTTCCCTTCATCCTAGCCTTAGGATCGGAGTCGATGCACTTCATGCAAGCGTCCTACCATGGACATTCTCTTTTATCTTCTTTTCATCCTAGCCTTAGGATTGGAGTCGTCGTACTCAATGTAAGTTCCTGTCACGGATACTGACTTACCTTTCAACTCAACTTTAGAATAAGAGTCGCCGCATTCCATGTAAGTGTCTCCCTATGAACACTTACTTCCCTCTGGAACCTTGACCATAGTCAAGAGATCCTCACCCTTGTTGAGGGGAACTACGAATGCTTTGATTCCGTTTCCGTCAAGATACGTAGGTACGAGATGCGATGTCTTGGGGAGCATACCTAAGACTAACCCCTTAGGTCTCTCTCTTTACTTTCAACCCGTTACTAAATAGCATATAACAGATAACAAATAACACAAATAAAACATGAGGTGCCTGTAGAGTACTACAAATACTTAGGATGCTAACACCTTCCCTAGGTATAACCAACCCCCGAACCTTAGATCTCCCGCATTGTTTTTACAGTGCAAATAGGGGTTTTTCGTTCTTTACCCTTTTCTTTGGATAAAGAAAAGCTCGGTGGTGAATATTTAAAGATTTGTGGTTCAAGTTAATTGATAACTTGACATTCGATTCTCACTGCAACACTTATCCTTTTCTTTTTAGTGGTGTGTTAGTCCTTTTCAACGATAAGTGGCAGTCTCTTTCTTTGAGAAGCTTATCCAAAGGGTGTTTCCCCATAAAGTCCAATTATTTTGGCATACAGAAGAGTTTAATTACCCTATATCTTTCCTGATGTTTCTTGAAGATCCTGTTTGATCTCTTCATTTAAGGGATTACCAGAGGCTTGGATGTCATTTCTTGTTTGAAAACTCCAGCATTTACGTGCATGATCATATTGCTATGTGGATCCTGCTTTACCTTTTGTCCTAGAGTGTCAATCGGTCATGCCTGAACATGTTGGTCAACTACTCTGGATAGTCCCCAGTGGAGACCGTCTTTTCGGTTCTACCTCCAGTGAGGATCGTTTGTTGTCTTTCTCTCTAAAGTGGCAGTCGGTCATGCCCGAACCTGTTGATCCATCACTTTATATTTTCTTGATTATTTTATGTTCCCTAGTGCGTTTTCATCCTCAGTAAGTGGTTACTCATTGTATTGACTTTATCCTTGCTTGCTTTCGTTTTCGGCTGCATTTTGCATTTGTCATTCCATCATTTTCATCATATTAGAGTTCATTGCATGTCAACATTTGTAGGTTAGTCTCCTTTTCCCATAGCATCGCATGTCATTGCTTCTTAGGGAAAAAATTTTGGTTACCTATATTTAAATACCTTTCACCATGATTTCATGAAAATTTGCATTGCTCATGTCATCGGGTAAAGATATTTAAATAGGGGAAATTGTTATACCCCAAATTTTACCCTTAGATTCCTTGTTCTGTTGCACATCATCTTAGGTCAATCATTCATGCATAGATAACTATTTATTAGATTTTTGTTTGTTTTGTTATTTGTGAAGATAGAGTTGCTGAAGAAAATTCAGAGGTCATGAAGGCTCTGTGTGTGCTCCTAGTCCCCTGCAAGTTGTGCTGAATTCATTTAGAGAAGAAGGAAGAATATGATATCATTCTTATGGTCTCTTAATAAATAAAAGGTCAATTCTCTCCAAGATTTCTCAGAGGTTCCCCAAGGAGGATTAAGGTTTTCTGCCTCTTGGTTTCAAGGATTGTCATTTAAGAACCAGTTGGAATTTTGTGGTGTATTGTATTACATGTGGTATATTCATTGTCAAAGCTTTTCTGAGGGCATAGTTTGATCTTATTCGTGGAGTTGAATTATTAGTTGTCAAATGGAAGAGTTTGGATTTTGGTATTTCGTGAACCATAAGATTTGAAACGGTAAATTTGGATAAAAAAGCTTGGAATCGAGTTTAGGCAAGTTCAAGATCCATTTCTTTACAAGGTTCAAGTGAATCTGAATTCGAGCTTCATTATTCAAGTTTCAATTTCGAAGAGACTTTGTATGGGTATTCAAGTGGGATTATGCCATGAACTATTAAAAGTTTTTTATTCAAAAGAGTTTTTTATTAAATTTCACTAAGCGCAAGATTCGTATTTTTCACAAAAATCCAAGTCATAAAGAACAAAGAGAGTTTTGTGAAATTCGCATCAAGTTTTAATTCCAATGTTTAAGGTGAAAATTCATGATTTTTCATAAGATTCAAAAAGCAAAATGCAAGTTCAAAGTTATTATGGAGTTCAAGTTTGATAAATATTTAAAGTCTAAAATTATCAAGTTCAAAGAAGATTCAAAAAGAAACAAGTATTCATTACAAGTGCAAGCATGAAACTTCAACATTTTGTTCACACTAAAAATTCAAATTTCAATTAAAAATCACAAGTTGGAATTCAATAGCTCAAGACTTTCATGTCATAAGAAAAAGGATCTCAAACCAAGATTCGTTCCAATTTAAGCTTATTCCAAGAAGTGAAACACAAATTCAAAATCACAAAATCCAAGTGTTACACTTTGAAATATTACTCAATTCACAAATGGGTGCCATGGCTAATTCAAGGTTTGAAGTTGTTTGTAAAGGTTACATAAAATCCTACCAATTTCCAAAGTACAAGTCAAAATCATGAACCAAAGATCAATATCTAAGAGACTAAACTCCATTGCTCTATGCCATGCTTGATTTTTCATAATCCCATTCCTACAAGGCTAAAACCATTTGTTCATGATTAGGAAAAATAAGAAAATAGAGCCAAACCCAATACAGTATTGTTGTTTTAGAAAAACGAAGATTGAGAGACCTATGGAAGACGATCAATTCTCAATCCTTTCCTCTCAGATCTGTGATGCTCTTACTTCCCAAATGAGGTTGAGAAGGAAGCAGGCACTCCAAGTGCCTCCCAAAATAAGATACTTCATCAACTGTGTTACTGCAGTTCCATCTAAGAACATACAAGAACCTTTAAAAAAATTGCATGGGAGTTTGATAAAGAAGACTTTCATCACTAGGTTGATCTTTTTAACCATTTTGATTCATTCTTTGAGAAGTATGTAAAACCACTGAAGCATTTGTAAATTGATGACGTTTTTCTGGACTCCGATCCTCCTTTCCCAAAATAGCCCAACACATGCCTCAGACATAATCATACGAAAGTGGAAACAATATCACTGCAAGACAAGAAAACACAACTTATGTTTTTTTCCAAAACCAATTCCAAACATGATTCCAACATGTCCCAAGCATAGCAAGACTGAAATGGAAATCTCATCAAGGCAATATTCATACAGAAGATTATATAAAGGATTTCAGTACACACAGTTTTAGGAGACAACAAGAGTCAGTAGGAAAAAAATGACACGAGTTTTTCATCTAAACCAAATTCACATACAAACACAGAGCATCAAACACACCGCATTATAACAATATACAGAAACCACAAAAACCTCATTAAAAAGGTTCATACGCACCATTCTGCAGAGAAGGCGCCAAAAATTCATAACAAAAAAACAAATATATCAATATACACCAGAATTCACAAAAACAATTGGCAGAGGGCGGTGGAAAAACAACAGCATCACAAATTTTGAACACACATTAGTACACAACAATAGGAGAAAAAGGGATACGTTCACAAAAAAATCAACACAAGGTTTTGAAGAATACGTAGAGGCATTCATAATAAAACTGCAGCTGGTACCAAGCAAAATAATGCAAATTGTGGCAAAAAGGAAATCGACTCATACACACATAACACCAGCATATACACATTGAAGGTTGAAAGGGAGAAGGACAAAATACCTAGAAATTTTCGACATCGAGACGCCGCATCGAAATCTTTGAAGGTACGCAATTCTTTCGTTCAACTTTATTGTGTGGTTGTAGAATTTCACTCTCTTTATTCCAAATCATTGATGTTCCGTTTGGGAGTTAAAGAAAGTGATGTTGAAAAACTCTCCCCACCGCCGCCAGCCTAAGGCCTTGGCGCGGCGGAGCTTGGAATCACCAGTGATTGCGAGAGGGAAAACTTCGAAGGTCGAGTAAGAGAGGAGAGGTCGCGATTGAGAGTGAAAAGGTGGCGGACAAGAGGAGCTCGCGAGAGGGAAAGAGTTGTTTTTTTTATTCTGAACTTTAGGGATTATGTTTCTAGATCGGGTGATCAATCTCCATGCCTTGCCTAGGTTTACTAGACTCAAACGGGTCAATTTACCCGCCCAGTATCCCTTTCTCTTTTGGGCTTCAGGTGTTTGTTTTTGAAAGGAGGCCCATCATAATGTTGCGGTGAGAATCGTGATACCAAGCTATTGAATTAACTTGAATCTTTAATTCTTAGATTACAACCGGACTTTAATTTATCCAAAGGAAAGGTCTAAAGAAAGAAAGAACCTTTTGCGCGATGTAACAACAACGCTAAGAGATTCGGGGATCGGGGGTTGGTTATGCATAGGGTACATATTTCACATCCTAAACATCTGTAGTACTCTACAGGAACCTTTTGTTTGTTTTTTTTGCATGCTAAGTTGGGTAAATGCTATGGTTTGGGTTTGGGTAAAAGGTGAGGTTTATGATAGATGAAGACCTAAGATTGTTTCTAAGTTTGCTCGCAAAGACATCGCGTCCTCTGCCTACGTATCCTTACTGGGATAGAATCAGAGCAATCGTAGTTCACCTCACTAGGGTTGAAGAACGCTTGATTGCGATCAAGGTTCAAAGGGGAACAAACATAATAATGTTTGTGTAGAGTTTCACAAAACTCTCTACGTCTATATTGTAACACTCAAAGGGGGAAGTAAGTGATCATATCCATGATCCTTACATAGAGTTAACAACTCTATCCTAGGGTTCTAGTTGTAAACACTCCTAGTGAGGGGGAAGGTTGCTCGTCAAGATATCGCATCTTGTGCCTACGTATTCTCATTGTCCAATGAGAAATCAGAGCGGTCGTAGTTCGGGCTCGAACTAAGGATCAATTGGTTCTTTCCAGACCAAAAGAGGGGGAGGTTCTATCCAGACCTACGAGTTTATATCCTATTGGTTCTATCCAGACCAAAAAGGGGGTTAAGGCTCTTTCGAGGCCTATGAGGGTATTGAGCTATCTATGATCCAAGGGTCAATAGAGAGACTTTCCTTTGGAAGGGAGGAGATGAGGCAACTTGGATGAGAACTAAAAAAGTTCCATCACTTGGGGAAGAGAACTTAACAAAGCAATCAAGGATTATGGTTACAACCAAACAAGCATGCATATTACAATAAGCAAGGATTTAAATCAAGATAAATGGTTACAACCAAGAATGAATGTGTCTTAACAAATATGAAGGCATATCTTAACAAAGATGAAGGTAACAACCCATATGTATTGATGACAATCAAATACAAGTAAATCAGTTAAACCTCATAATTTAGGAGGACGATCTACTTAACAAAGTAAAGATAGAGAAGAACACATGGTAACAATCAAGATGGAAACAACTTGAAAGATGGGAGAAGTATGGATAACAATCAAAATGAAGATAGCAAAACAAGAATCATAACGATGAATCGCACACTAAGATAACAATGATAACATGAGATCTTGATGGTAACAACCAAGGGTTAGGGTCCTAGCATGTTCATGTATGGGTATGGATTCATATAAATTTCAAGAAGAATATTGAGTGGAATCACATGAACATTCATCCGCAATCACATAAACGGTCGCCAAAACGCGCACATTTTCACATAGACAAACTAAGTGATAAAATGAGCAAACATCAAAAGTAAAAACACGGCATGAAAGTAGACATTAATACGAACACGACAAAACAAGAACGGGCGAAAAATGATGAAAAACGAGTGAGATATGAATTTTTAAAGTTGGAGTGAAAAATGGCAAGTTTTACAAGTAACTTCCACTGGTGGAAGTTTAGTATAAAAAGTGACAATTTTCTTTCTGGGCAGTTTTACAAGTAACTTCCACTGGTGGAAGTTTAGTGTAAAAAGTGACAATTTTCTTTCTGGGCAGTTTTATAAGTAACTTCCATTGGTGGAAGTTTAGTGTAAAAAGTGTCAAATTTCTTTTCATGCAATTTTACAAGTAACTTCCACTGGTGGAAGTTTAGTGTAAAAAGTGTCAAATTTCTTTTCATGCAATTTTACAAGTAACTTCCACTGGTGGAAGTTTAGTGTAAAAAGTGACAATTTTCTGGCTGGGCAAAAATACACAACAAATGGATTTACGTTTTGTATCGTAACTTCCTAACCGTTAATCGGATCGGCACAAAATTTATATGGATTTGGGGTAGAATCATCTGAGGATCATGATGGTGGTGATGGTTTTTGAAAATTACTTTCCTACTGAAAAACCCGATAGTGGTGCATATGATGCATTTAAATGCAAATTTAAACTAACAGTCCAAGACAATTACAATTGGTAGTGGGAAATGATTTAAACAAGACATGAACATGATGTGGAAAGTGTCCTAACAGGTGGTTTTATCAAAAACAACAAAATCAAGAGTTTGACATGTAAGTTGCAACTAGTGGTGACAATGATGTGAAAATGCAATTCTGAAATTCAAGGGTCATAATCAATGTACTCTACATCAACCAAGCATCTGAGCATGATCTAAATATGATATATAATGAGTTATAACAAGAGTTTCATTAAAATCATCACTGATTCAAAAAGAGGTATATGAATTGCCAAGTATGTGTGAAATGCACTTAAGGAGCAAAGAACTAAAACAACCATGCTATGGTTAAGAGAGGGACTCAAACACAAATCAAATGTCACACATATCATGTTCATGCATTCATAATGATCATTTATGAGGTGCAAATCCAACTGTCAGGTGAGTGTGAGGTGGAAATGCAGCTTTTGCAAGTGAGGTGGTGAATTCATGAAACAGGTCCAACCAAAGTAAACAAACCATACCAACATCCTCAAAACATCATTTAGAATGTGTCCATGCTTTAAAACCATCCACAAACACTAGGGAAATAAAATTCACATGTCATTTGCTCATTCAACACAAAGAGTTACAAAAGTGATGTCAAAACAGAATTGAAATGGAATGAGGTTTAGAGAACACCACACACAAACCTTGAATACACATATGAATGAGCCTAGCATCTAAAATAAACATGGAATGTACGTGATGGGGACATGGTCATCAAGATGCGACTTTGTATCATACATGGGGGGGGGGGCATTCATGTTGGAAATTAAACAAACATATGCAAAACAGATTGAGACAGCCAAGGTTGTCAAACTCGCGAGTCTACTCAGACTCGTAAAGGGTCTGCAGACTCGACTCGCAGACTCGACTCGCAAACTCGTACGAGTCTATGGAAAATTAAAACTAACTTTCAAAAACCTATATGTGACACATACATGACACACATATGTATTTTTAAACTTATAAATGCGTCATCTTTACACTTATATATAATAGAATATCAATTAACATCAAAATTTAAATTTCATACTCCAAATTTCTTTAAAAAATTCAATAATAAAACAAACAAAATAGCAAAGTATGTATTTAAAAACTTAAAGTACTAATTTCTTCTCAATTGACTACAATATAAAGAAAAAATAAAATCATAAAATATATATGATAATGGCTTTAAACATCCAAAACTCCAGTGAAATCATCACCATCATCTTCATCGGTATCTTGAGTATCATCAACAAATTCTACCTCGGATGAAACACTTTCTTTATCATTAACCAAAATTGGATTTCTTGAAGTTCCACTTCCACCTAATTCAATATTTCCACCACCACCACTACTTCGCACAACATTATTAACAAAAACAACAACTTCCACAACATTGTTAATTATAACATCATGTTACTCAACATTAACTTCAGCTTGCATATTTTCCTCATTAGGATCTTCAATTATCCATTCATCATCTTTACACAAGAGAATATACAAGAGAAACATTCAAGTGAAGCATATTATAAAATAATTACACAACAAATGATTAACTCACAAAAACAAACGTGAATAAAGCAAGAGACCTAATAAACACACACGTCTATGAAAGGATGAAGGGTGGAAGAAACCTTGTCGAAACAAGAGACTAGGAGAAAGAATTTATAATTCTCGTACAAACAAAAAAATAAGGGGTTTTTAAAAATAAAATAAAATCTTTTGGAGAATTTACGCCTTTTTTGGGTTTAAAAAAACAAAATACAAAAAAATATTATAAACTCGTAAACTCATCATAGACTCGTGAGTCTATACGAGTTTATGCGAGTCTACCTGAGTCTACTCGAGTCTCTCAAAAAATGATTCTATGCGCGAGTCTACTCGTTTTCGCTTCCTAGACTCGTAAACTCGTACGAGTTTACGAGTCTACCCGTGAGTTTGACAACCCTGGAGACAGCTACATGTACAAGACCCATATTGATCATCAAATGCTGCAGCAACAGCCAGTGAGTCATTTTAATAGACACCACCAGAAAACAACATACCAACAATGTCTACAGACTCAAAGAGATTGAACAAATTAAATGCCAAAGTGGCTTGGTAGGAATAAAACATATTGAAAGTCAAGTTTTCAAAACAGGTCTAGATCATGGCTTACAAGATATGGGGCATACATGACAAATACATACATGTTCAATATTTGGTAGCACAAACAGCAAGGTTATGTTAGTTTGAAAACAATTTTAATGTAATGCCTAACAAGACAACCACATACCACACAAACTTCACAAATTCTGTACACAAGACTCATGCTGACAGCAATGAGATGATGCCAAGATAACATGGATATTATTGCTCATGTCAACAAACATAGTTTCTAGCAGCAACCCTTATGCAAAAGAGAACTTCAATGCAAAAACACAAATGTCGGACAAACCACTCCTGAACAAAATTTAAACTACCAAAATGATGAATACCTAACATAAAAATGTTAAGGTTACTCCATTAAACTAAAGTCTTGACAGTAAATAGTTTGATAATTATTTTAACATAACAATGCAAAAATCAGAAACTTATCTTAAAACACATTTCGCAAAAGTACCAAGCACATACATATTATTCTAACAGCCACTAATACATGATATTGGCTTCACAAGCATGGGACAGCAAGAGTACATAGCCATGACAGTATGTGTACATAAGCAAAAAACAAGCAACAATGAGTTTTATGTCATGATAATGAGTGGGATTAGTTTAGACACTACATACCTGTGATGATGAACTTAAGCAAGCAAAGAAATACTCCTAGAAAGCCAGAGATTTGTGCTTCACTCCTTGGCCTTGAGACTTTTCTTCCACTTTAAGTAACAATTCACTTATGATGCTAAGTATCAAAATAGAAGTATCCAAGTGTTGTTAGGGTTTTGGACAGTTGAGGAATGATGTTGGTGAGGTGTTAGAGGGATTAGAATGGCAAGAATCTATATGGAATGAGTTTTGGCCATTTTAGTGACTTTGGTCAAAGTATGGTGAGGAGAAAGTTCACTTTTTGATTTTTTGAGTTTTTTTATGATTTGATGTATCATACACCTTCCATATGTCATTTAGAAGGTGTATGGATGGTTGTGGGAGTGTTGGAAAGGTTAGAAATGAAAATGGTGTGAAAAGTGCAAAGTGACCAATTTTGGTGTTTTTGAACTCTTCTTCACTTACAAGCAAAGAGAGAGTGAGAAGGAGAGCTATGATACTCTGATCTTGTGAATAGCTCTGGTGTCTAAAAGAAGTGAGGGTGAGGCCTCTATTTATAGTAGAGATGAGGGTGAGGGCAGCTTGGTAACTTGCCACTTTTGGAGGGAGATTCATGAAGTTTTTTACAAAATCTTGCCAAGATCTTCTTCCATCAGCTCCATGGCTCAAGAAAGATCAGAAATATCAAGTGGAGATGTCCATGAAATGACTGAGGTGAGCTTATAGGGTAGGATGGCACAGCTGCAGCAGTTGGAGATGAAAAGTTTCTCTCTCCTTCTTACACATTTGAATATTATAATCATACAAGTTGCAACTTGCATCTCTCTCTCCTTAATCTCTCTTTTTCTGTCATTCTATTTCTCTACACATCTAAATGTCATAATGCATCATGATCCAAGGGTGGATAGTGGTTAGAGATGAAAAATTCTGATTTTGAGAAATTGGTTCAAGTGGATTTTTAGGTGTGACAGACCCAACTTCAAGGCTCCATAACTCCTAGCTCATAAATCTCCTTGGGGAGTTCTTGTACTTTTTAGAAAGCCCTTGTGTAGCTCTACAACTTTCATGTTTTGGTAATTTCCAAATTCTTGATGGAACTAGGTTGAAAAACCTTTCAAAGTTCTGAAAAAAGTGGTTTGTATGGCCAGAATTTGGGAAATTTCACCAAGTCCTTTACCCTTGAAAAATGATTTTTGCTATAACTCCAATTCCATGCATTTTTTGAATATGGACCACTGTGGGACTTTTGTAGGGTTTGTAAAGACCTTTCAAACAAGCTTAGAACCACCTCAATTGGATGTGTGGTTGAGGAGTTATGGTTTTGCCCCTTTCGAAACCCTAATTCCCGATTTTTGCAATTACTTCCTAACCCTTGATCCAATGGTCATGAAATTTTATGGGGAGGTGTAATATGATATAAGGAACATTTTTCATTCACACCTTGAAGTCAAATTCCTTATTGTTGGAGAGTTGACTTTTCGGTCAACTTTTCGATCGATCGGTGTCTACCGAGTCGCCCGTTGGTGATCCGGACATCCTGAGGACTTGAAACTCTTCGGATGGACTTTAATAAGCCATAGGAACTTAATGGACCAAAATACCACCATTGAAATACTCTTTAAAACAAAGGTCAAACTACAGTTGACTTTTCCTAATCGGAAAAAAAAACCCGAATCGGGCGTCTTGAACTACAATGCTCTCAATTTCCGGGTGACCACCTCAAATTGAATCCATACTTGATCCAATGTTGTATTCTTGATGATGTGGAGACTTATTTGAAGTTGGATCGATCCAAAACATTGATTGATCAGACCACCGAAATCTCGATTTTGACGGTACGGAACCCTAATTCATCTGCATCTTAACAAAGATAAACTTGAAATGGGTTAAGGTTAGTTAATCAAATGAACATGATCCTACAATGATGATGAGGATCTAAGGGGTCAAAATTTGGGGTGCAACACATAACACTTCATGACACATTTTTTTGTTTTTTTAGAATTTTATTTAAGTATTTCAATTAAAATTTAGTTCAAATAGATTTTAATTAAAATTTAGTTTTTTAGTTTAATTAATTTAATTATAACGTAATTTAATTAGTTTTAATTAGTGTCTATTTTTTTTTAATTAGGATTTAGCCCATTTAGTTTTAATTAGATTTAAGTATTTGGTTTTAATTAGATTCTAATTTATCTAGCTCCCAATTATACTTTTCATTAGTTTTTTTAATTAATTTTAGTTTAATTAGTTTTCTAATTAATTTTTATTAGTTTTAATCCATTTTTATTTAATTGTTAAAATTAATCCTGATAATCCTCGTTTTTAATTTTGGATATACATAATGCTGATTTAATATATTTCTTTGTGGCCAAACTTTGTTAATTCGGGACACGTGTGTTTTAATTAATGGATTTTCATGATATCCATTGTGAGTTGATTACATAACTTGATCTTTGTCTAGTACATTATGTTGTTATTTGTTCATTTTTATGCTCTTAACTCTATTGGTTGCCTATCCCATTCCAAAGCAAAGGATCATTCCATTTTACTGCCATGTCATAGCTTAGGAAATTCTAGGTCCTTACCCCTTCATCCTAGCCTTAGGATCGGAATTTCTGCACTCCATGTAAGTTCCTGCCATGGATACTTGCTCTTTACTTCCTTTCATCTTAGTCTTAGGATTGGAGTCGCCGCACTCCACGTAAGTTCCTGCCATGGACACTTGTTTATCATTCCCTTTCAACTTAGCTTTAAGTTTGGAGTCGCCGCGCTCCATGTAAGTATCTTGCTACTAATACCTACCTTTCCCCTGGAACCTTGACCACAGTCAAGAGTTCCTCACCCTTGTTGAGGGGAACTACAAATGCTTTGATTTCATTCCCTTCAGGATACGTAGACACGAGATGCGATGTCTTGGTGAGCCTACTTAGTAAATAACCCCTTAGGTTTTTCCCTTTAGAAAACAGTTAACCAATAACAAATAACACAATAAAATACGAGGTTCCTGTAGAGTACTACAGATACTTAGGATGCTAATACCTTCCCTAGGTATAACCAACCCCCGAACCTTAGATCTCCTACATTGTTTTTACAGTACAATTAGGGTTTTTTCATTCTTTACCCTTTCCTTTGGATAAATCAAAGCTCGATGGTGAATTCAAATATTTGTGATTCAAGTTAATTTAATAGCTTGATATTTGATTCTCACTGCATCAATAACCCTTCACTAGTGCATGTTCTCATGAGAAACTAATTGAGGAGCCTTTGAATTAGTGCAGGTGTTTTGGCTCTAGACTTAACCTCTCAAAAGTGACCTAAAGCAAAACATAAATTGAGCTTTTAAGATCTATGTAGACTCACTTCACCTTTTAATCATCTAATGTACACTTATCTGAAGGTGAGAAAAATACTTAGAAGGGGGGGGGGTTGAATAAGTATGACAAATAATCACAGATTCAAACACAGTTATTTTTATCCTGGTTCGTTGAACTCAACTACTCCAGTCCACCCTCTCAAGAGTGATTTGCCTTTCTCAGTCAAGGACTTAATCCACTATTTAATCAAACAGATTACAATAGTAACACCTAAGAACATCTGTTCTTAGTCTTCTTAAGAGCTACTGATCCCAACTGGATCCTCTTAAGGAAACCTTTTACAATCAATGTAAAAACTATTACAAGAGTAAGAATGCTTCTAAAAAGCTATTATCACAACTGTGATATTTCTCTTAAGTTTAAGAACAATGTTATAGCAAATAAAATAAAAGAGCTTTTGAGAGTTTTGCTTTGATTAGTGATTTTTGCAAGTAGTTCATTACTGAAGAAGATGGAGTGGACTTCTTTATATAGGCACTTAGGTCCATGAAGTCTTCTCAACGTTGAAGGCTGTGCTGAAAAGCCTGGTGCCTTTTGTCTTTACATTGGAGGCTGTGCTGAAAAAGCCTGGTGCCTTTTGTCTTTTACTTTGCAGAAACTTTCCTTAGAATGGAATGCACAGATAAAACCTTTTTGTCTGTGTTCTTGTGTCTAGCATAAAAGAGGAAAGAGCTGTTGAGATATGCCAACGTACATATTCAAATCTTCTTCACTAAGTAAGTTTAGCTATCAACATCAGAGTCTGGATCTTCAGAATCTCCAGAGTAGAGATCCTTTGGATCTTCAGAGTCTTGGGATGTTCTTCAGATTATGCTGAATCAGAGTATATGCAGCTTGTGTGCTTGAGCGTGTAGTTCTGTCAGAGCAGAGTCTTTTATATCAGATTCTCAATACTATACAGCGCAGTATCTTCAGAGTCTTCTGATGACTAAGCTTCTGAACTCTCAGAGTCTTCTATTCTTTAGAGGCTTCTGCTTCAGAATCTTCAGTAGACAGCACTCAGATTCTTTTGGGAGCAGCGTTCAGATCTTCATTTAAGATGCTCTTGAACCTTTGAAGCCTTTCATAATATCATTGTTCAGATCCAAATTTACTCTCTTAAGAATATTTTCTTTAGTACCTGTAGCAAACAGTCTAGAACAAATTTAGAGTATATAATTCTTGAATACAAAATTCATAAGTGTTATCATCAAAACATAGAGATATTACTAAGAAACAATCTGTGTTCTTACATTATCACCATATCGTCTTCTTGGAGAGAGATCCCTACAACATCTTCATGATCGAATGTGATCTTAGGTTCTAGGGTTAGTTTTGGTTTAGCAGGCGAGTCCTAAAGAGTCATGACTTGGAAGGTATATCTCCTTTGGGAAAAACTATAGTCTTAACCACCGAAGAAACCTCAAGCGATGGTATTGAGTGTATGTTGAACTAGCATGTCTTTCTCTCTTCCCTCTAGATATTTGTCTTTTCTAGACATGGAGCTTTTGTGTTGATCTCAACCATGAGCTCTTGACTTGCCTTCTATTTTTCAAAAGCTCCCTCTAAAATTATTTTTCAAATTACCATCTTGATAAGTCGCTCAATCTCTCTCTTCAGTTGGTAATAGCAATCAATATGATGATGTTCACCTTAGGGTATTTGCACCACATGTTCGGATCGGGCCCTATGGTGTGTGACTTGGGAGTTGGTGGAGGCAGGATGTCATAGATATGGATTACTTCATGCCATATCATCTCTCGGTGGGTATTGAGGGGCATTAATTCATTTGTGGATCTCCCACGACGTTTTAATGCCACCATATCTTTGATGGACCAGGTGTAATTATAACACCCTTCTAAACCCCGCGGAATATATATAAATAATCAGAGTAAGTTATCATGCATCTCACATAAGAGTGTCACATATAATTTTAAATCATCACACATACACCTATCATGCTCATTAACACTTAAAATAAATTCATACTTTTTATAAATTTTACCTTAGCATGTAGCAGCGGATTTATTTCAATCGTAAAAGATATAATGAAAGTCTCATGCTCATCACATTCATAACCAATACTTAGGCATAAAAGTCAATACTCCACATAATTTAAATAAACATAACGACATAAAGAAGAGTATATAATGTATCCCTCAAACATAAATCGAAACGATCCCAGTGTTACATGATCAGAGCACGACTCGACCCAACATAAATAAAGACACTAATCAAGTTATTCCAACGGCTACCTCGCACTTGAAGCAACTCTACTCCTCGGTACCTGAGCGATGTCGTACAAAACATCATTCCAACAGAAGGGTGAGAACTCACATAATTATTAAAATTATAAGATAATATATAATTTAAGGCATACAAGCATGATTACAAATATTCTCACACTTCAAAGTTCCATCAAAATAATATTACTCAAGTAACCATACTAATCAAAAGTATATACACACAATCCGTAATTTCACCAATTCAATAATTTACATAAATACACATAATCTCATACAACAAACATGTACACAATGAGACTCAATGTAAGACTCAAATGCAACCCATGCCATGTGATACCAACACTTGCTATTATTTTTTGGTTTTTACATTAAATTGAGTATGTTCCCTAGACCAATAACACAAAAAAGCTCATTCCCTAAGCTTTCAAACCCCTCTCTAGGTTTGGGACAAGTAACTAGCTCCCACCAAACTAGCAAGTATTACCTCTTGACACAAATGATGCGCGTGCAAATTTAACAACCATATGCAATTAAGACCATTTCCTACTCTTAACATTCATACATATCTTCAATAATTCATTGTACTTGAATTATCACATATTTTGACATACACAAGTATCAACACAATCCAACCTCAATTTACAAAACACACATCACCAATTAACATAAAATAATTAATCCATCACTAATAATTGAACATTTGATATTAAAATAAGTATCCACTACTTAATTCAATATTCAAGAATTATTCAATATTAAATAACTAATCGATATTTTAATAAGTAATCAATAATTAAAAAATTGCAATAAATATTCAATATTAAATAAATATTTAGTATTTAGTAACTATCTAGTAATCTCAATAAACATCAACAATTAATACAGTCTCAATATCATCCTGACTACATTCACTACAGTTCATAACGCGTATATAATATGACTTTCTAGTTCGCTACAGAATAAATAAAGGTATCATTTTGTCGAAAAGAATCACATATCATACTCATATCATTTTTCTTGGTTCGCTACACGACATATAGGGAAAGGAAAGATTACATGTTTCTACGAGTTATGCGCTGCAGCATCTAATAAAAGGTGTCGCTACTGCGAAAAAAAGGTGTTGAGCTGAGAAAACGAGGGAAAGGAAACGAGCAGAGAAAACCTGACGAAAAGGGATAAGATTGGTCATCGCAACCAAATCTCGGGTTCGAGAGTCGGTTACGCAAGGGGAAGGTATGAGCACCCCTCACGTTCGTCGTACTCGATGGGATCCACGCTTGGTTGTCTATCTTAAAAGGGTGATTGAAACTATCTAATTAAAGGTCTGAGACAAAAGAAAAGAAAAGTGACTCGACAGAGCATCGCCGCTCTAGGCCTACGTATTCCCGTCTGGTACGAGAAATCAGAGTCAACGCAGTTCGACTAACTACGGATGAAAGGGGGGAAAGGTTGCTCGCCAAGACATCGCCGTCTCGTGCCTACATACTCTCAACAGGTATGAGAGATCAGAGCAAACGTAGTTCGCGCAAATAAGAACACCGGTTTGTTCATCTGTTTTATCCGAGTAAGGTTAAACTATCGTTCTAGCAGTTATGGACGACGCCTGTTTGCGGTAGAACCAAAGCTTAACAGTACTCTTTATCTAAAAAGATTTTCCTTGATTAAGGGAGCCCCAAAGGGCAAAAGGGGAGTTTGATTGTTTTTTTTTGTCTTTTATTAGAGAAGTGTTTTGATTATTGAGTGTTTATAATATATGTTGTACTAAAGTCTAAAACCTAGGAGCGAATGCGTCGCATATCATCCTAAGGACGTATACTAAACACTCTAAGAAATTGAGAGGTAACCCCCCAATCACTATTTCCCAAGTACAAGGCTAATGGCACACCATCCATTATCTTTTATTAAGTGTTTTGAAGTTGTTTGAAGATGAGAAAAAGAGAGGACAAAACCAAAGGGAAACTAGTTCAAAACCTAGTAGTTGTCATGCATCATGGTCCTAAGGTTAGGATTAAGAAGGGAACTCTATCTTATTTGTTATCATGCAAAGGATTCAACCTAATGTCTATCACCACTATCCTTAATCAAGGAAGTGAGAATTCCTAAGGGAACGTGTGAAGAAAGGAAGAAGAACAATATGATATAAGACATAAAAGATGAATATGAATGAATGCATATGCAATGCAACACACAAGCAAAGGGAGGACACCTCAACCTTTAATGCAAACAAAAGATACACAAAGAGAGAACACACAAGCAAGGGAGGAAATTGTGTGGGGTAAAGACCAACACAAGCTCATCTCAACCTTCAAATGCACACAAAGAATGCACACAACAAGTATACTACATGCCCTAAGGCTTCTATCTTGAGTATGGCATGGATCCTAAATCAAATGAAGATGAGAAAAAGAAGAGAAAACAACCATGGTATCCCTTGTGTCACTCAACCAAAGTCTCATAATGACTGGTGCAAAAGATGCACAAAATGTGTCCTCATGGTTCGCCATTCAAGTCAAGCTTCAAATACCTCCTAAGGAGGGATTAAGCAACTTTAAATGGTGCTCCAAGGTCCTTGGACAGAAAGGGAGATGAAAGGAGAATGTACATAAAGCATTTGAAAAGGAATGTACCAGAAATTGCAAGAGAATCATGTTAAGGAAGTGAAGATCATTCAACATATACACATAAAAAGACCTAAATGGAAGTCTTAAAAGGAAGCCAAACTTAAACAGGTTATGAACATGATCCAGGCCTAAAATTGAACATACAAATGCCTTATTATGTCTAAGACATGGATATGCCAAGATAGGATGCTCAAACAATGCACAAAATGCAAATAAGATTCAAACTAGCACAAGTGTAGAGGTGAAAATCATACAAGGGTGGCCTAAAGTGTAAAATACACTAAAGATAGTAAACTGACCCTAAATATTCTAAATAAAATCCTATGATACCCCTCTGGTGTTAGGAACCAGGGGTCAAAGTTTTAGGGAAATATTCTAAACCTAACTAGGCAAACAGAGGGGAAAGTTCTAGGTCTGTCCTAAGAACTAGTGTAAAAGGAGGGTCCTAAAGGTGCTACCAAAACCCTAATCAAATGGTATTAAAAACAGAGGGAAAAAATCACAAAATCAATCAATGTATCCAGCATATGCACAAAAGAAATCAAACATTTATGGAATTTTCATCACAAAAGAAAATCAAGAATGAAACATATGCAATTTTAATTCAAATAAAAGCCTTCCAAATGAATTATTTATTTTTAATTGAAGAATATCCAGAAAAATTAAACTAAAATTTCCTAAATTAAATTCACATCTTGAAATGAGTAGAGATGATTTTTTTGTATTTTTAATCCATTTGGAAGTATTTTAAAAGAATTAAAATAAAACAGATTATGAAATAAGAAAAATCATGAAAGAAAAGGAAAATGGAAAAAGACTAGGTATGAATAGCAATCCAAACACGTGCAAACTATGGGCTTCACTACGCTGGGGGTGGGAATAGCCAAAGAGGCACAGGTCCATTCAACCGTTTAATGAAACGGTGAGTTTTGTATGAGTTCTATGTGACTGGTCAAATGCATTCCACGGTGTAACGCGCGCAGGACCATTGGATTGATCAGTCAACAGATCTAAGGGTTCAGGGAGACACACGTGGTTTGGGAGGTTTGAATCTTCTCCGGTAGAGGGAAAAAACGCAGCTAACGGAGCATGGTGGCTCCGGTTATCTTCTCCAATAGCGTCAAAACGCAGGTGATACGAAATTTCACCAAATCTCACAAACTCATAGTCTAAATTCATCTACTCTCTTCCTAGATCACGAATCCATGGTCATCTAATCCTAAAACCTCCTAAATCAGCCAAACCGCATCAAACTAAAATCAAGCACTCATCCTAAATTGTCACTAATAGTCATCAAATCTAACAAAAATCCATCTATGATGATAAGAGAACATGAATATGCAAGAATGACGTGCAATTATGGCATATACAGAGTGTAATTTGGAAAAGTAAGTTACCTAATGGAATAGCTCCGTTGGACCTTTAAACCTTGATAATCCTTGATGAAAACAATCCAGAAAGTTCACACAATCTTCAAGGAAGCTTCAGGAATGCTCAATTTTGCTTGAATTGGAAAAATCGATTTTCAGTTGTTCTTGAGTTTATGTAACTGATTTCTTGACCAAAATGCCTCCAAAATCGATTCTGAAAGTTTGTACATGATGCTGAGTTTATATGTAATGGATCTAGATGAAAAGAAAGCCCAATCAAAGCCCAATTTAGTCTAATTGAAATCCAAAATTTTTGGTGTTGTAAGCTTCAAAATGCGCATGAAACAGAGCTGCAATGGCTTGAAAAATGACTCAGCTAGCTTGCTTGCAATACCAATTAATCCAATGGCTGGAAATTGTTCCTTGTTTTGATCTTATGGTGTGATTTGAAAGTGTTACTTCCATGTGAAGCAAGCTTGAAATTGGCCATGAAAATGTCCTCAAATTGCAAATCCAAAATTGGTATCTTGTTTAGAATGTTTTGTGGACTCAAAAAATGCACCAACTTGATAAAAATTGGTTCAAAATGAATTTATTTGGTTTTATGGCTTTTAATGCTTTTTCATGAAAATTTCCACCACCAATCCTTCAATCCAAGCCAATCCAATGATAGGTTGATGTTTGATGATGAAAATGACCCCATCTGGAGCAACTTTGATGTTGGCAAAAGTTTCTTTTGAGGTGTGCAAAGTTGTGAAATTGACCTATAATCAAAAATGACCTATAATCAAAGTTTCCCAAAATACCCCTATCTTGCAAGCTTCATATCTTGGGATCTACAAATCAGATGAATAACTTCTAGTACTTTTTGGAAATCTAAGATCATAAGTAGAAACTTTCATGTTTGGGTCAAAGTGAGGAGAAACATCCTTCTAGGTCAAAAATGTCTTGGAAGTTGGTTGACTTTTGTTGACCAAAATCACATTCATCTGATGACCTGTAACTTGCCAGCTTCATAACTTGAGTTCTAGAAATCAAATGAATGACTTCTAATACTAAAATGAAAGCTAAGAACATGCTCTACAAGTTTCATACTGGGGTCAAGATGAGATGAGACTTCTATCTTGAGATATGTGGTCTTGAAGTTAGGCACTAAACAGGGGGTTTTACACTGACAAGCTTAGAAATCCTAGCTTAGCAACTTCTCACACTCTTGATTGCTCTTCATTTGATCTTGAAATGATATATGACATGTCTCAACACAACATTCCATGATCATAAAGACTTGTAATTGAGTATTAATCTCCTTCAAATTCACTGTTGACTTAGGGTTGGCCAGATGAAAACCCTAACTGCACCACCTTTGACTGTGGCTCCTTGTACTTGATATAATGACTTGCACAAGCCCCTCAATGACCCTCAAGACATCCAATGAGCTTATATAATTCTCTCCATCCATGACCATGGACTTAATATCATCTGATGACTTTCATTTGAACCCCAAGATAGGAGATACACCAATCTATTCATCTGCCTTTTCAAAGGACTTTTAACTTGCTTCTAATGATGATAAGCTCTTGCTAGATTGAATAAGACCTCTTGATTGGCTTTGGAAACTTTGGCAATCTCCTCTTGCTAGGAACACCTCCTTCAATCCCCTGTACATGGAAAATGGTATGCAAATGCTAATGCTATATGAATGCAATGAAACATAAACCCAGTAAAGAAAAGGTTGGGCAAATTTTAGGGTGCAACAAAAGGCACAATAGTTAATTCATGAACATCATTATTACTTGTATTAAAATATGATTGAAATGGATAAAAGGTGGTATTCACATTTAATAATCTTGTTTGGCTATAGCATAAAAGAAAAGGCACCTTTCATTTCCAATTCCCTTGCGCTACAGTAGGCAACTTCCTTGTTACATGTTCGCTGGCCTAAGCATGCGAAGCTACTGTACCAACATTACCACATCTCATTGTATTCACAATTCCTATGCTCTACAGTATGTAATTCATTTGTAAATCCCTAGGTCACTTGCGCTATGCTACATAAGGGAATTGAATAACACATTGCTTTCATTTTTGTTGGGCATATTTGGATTATAGTGTAGGTGTCTTGCTAATGTTCAATTGCTACACAAACATCATAATTTCGATTCAGTCCCCAAAGTATGTGTGCCACTGTACTAAACGTCACATTTTGTTTGTCTCAAGTGTATGTGCGCCTACGCTAGCTAATGATTCTTGTTTAGTTTCATAGTATAGGCAATATTGTAGAGAGATGATACATGTTCCATGAAATCATCATGTTTTCCCTTTAGCTACAAAGTAGTATTCGTGCTACTGTAGTGCAAATTCTATTAAATCTATCATGTTTCTACTATATATTAAGTATACCAAATGCTTTCTCAATTTCACCAATATATATCAATTCCAAACAAAATTAATCATCACATATCAAATATTATCATCAAAACCTAACAATTACCAAATCATGAAAATTTAGGGTTTTCATCCTAAACATATTGCTACCCACTAATTATTATTAAATAATCTGAATAAATGAGTGAAAATTCACCCTTACCTTGGTTTGATGAATTCTTGAGTTTTATCTTCTCTTGGTTCTTCTCTCCTCTATTCTTCTTCCTTTCCAACTTTCTCTTTCCTTCTACTCTTCTTAAACCCTAACAATTGTCTTTAAACAATTAGGCTTATCTCAATCCATTCTCACTTACTATTCACAAACCTAATCAAGCTCAACTAAATAATATAGTAAATCTACACTACTCTATCAATTAGAAATAAATCACATAAACCAACTAATTTAAATAAAGTAATTAAATCAATTAATTCAATTAATTCAATAAATCACATATTTCAATTAAATCAATTAATTCATATAAATTAAATATTTCATATAAATTCAATAAATTAAATAATTCAAGTATATTCAATAAATCAATTATGCAAAAAGTCACTCAATTAATTGATTAATATAGATAAATAATTAATTAATAAAAATTGAGGTGTTACAACCCTCCCCCACTTAAAAGATTTTCGCCCTCGAAAATTATCTCAAACGAATAACTCAGGATAAGACTCTGTCATTTGACTCTCAAGCTCCCAAGTCACATTTCCACCATCTGGTCCTCCCCAAGCTACCTTCACCAAAGCAATCTCTTTACCTCGAAGTTGCTTCAACTCCCGATCCTTTATCTGCATAGGTGATGTCTCCACAGTCAGGTTATCTCTCACCTGCACATCATCTACTTGGACTACATGAGACGGATCTGCAATGTATTTCCTCAACTGAGATACACGGAACACGTCATAGAGACTAGCAAGCGATGGCGGAAAAGCAACACAATAAGACACCTCTCATATCCTTTGCAAAATATGATAAGGACCAATAAAGCGCGACGTCAACTTATGCAACTTCAACGCTCTATCAACACCAGTTATCGGAGTAACTCAAAGAAACACTTAATCTCCCTCTTGAAACTCAAGTGCTTTCCTCTTCTTGTCATGATAACTCTTCTGAAGACTCTGAGAAATATCCATCTTCTCTTGAATCATCTTAATCTTATCAGTAGTCTATTGGACTATATCGGGTCCAACCACGACACTCTCTTCCGACTCATACCAACACAATGGCGTCCTACACCTCCTACCATACAATGCCTCAAATGGTGTCATTCTGATACTCGAATGAAAAATGTTGTTGTAAGTGAACTCAATCAAAGGCAATTAGTTATCCCAAGCTCCTCCCTTTTCCAACACACAAGCTCTCAAAAGATCCTCAAGTGGCTGAATCGTCCTCTCAGTCTGACCATCTGTCTGCAGATGATAAGCAGAACTCAAACATAAAATCGTACCCAAAGAACTTTGCAAACTCTCCCAAAATCTCGAAGTAAACCTCAAATCTCTATCTGACACAATGCTAGACGAAATACCATGCGAACTGGAAATCCTCTCAATGTACAGCTTCACTAACCTCTCCAACGGGTAATCCATTTGCATTGGAATAAAGTGAGAAGATTTCGTCAATTTATCCACAATACCTAAATATCTTCATAATTACTCGGTGTTCTATGTAGACCAGACACAAAATCCATCGATATGCTATCCCATTTCCACTTAGAAATAGATAACAGTTGCATCAAACCCAATGGTTTTTTATGCTCAATCTTTGACTTCTGACAAGTCAAACAAGAATATACAAACCCTGCGATATCCTTCTTTATACAAGACCACTAAAATACTTTCCTCAAATTTTGATACATCTTAGTAGCATCGGGATGAATACTCAATCCACTGTGATGCCCTTCCTCAAGAATACTCTTCTTTAGCTCAAGAATATCCAGAACACACACTCTATCACGACATCTCATAATACCATTCTCATCAATCCAAAAATTACCACCTTGACCTTGATTGATCAAAGTCCACCGATCAACCAAACTCAAATCAAATTTCTGACCTTCTCTTATCTCATCAAGAATTCCATTAGTAAGCTTCAACATATCAAGCTTGACTCCATGAGAAGTCTCTTCACAAACTAAATTCATATCTCGAAATTTCACAATCATTTCCAACTCTTTTACCATCATCATCGACATATGCAAATATTTTCCACTCAATGCATTAGCTACCACGTTTGCTTTACCCGGATGGTAATTCAAACCAAAATTATAATCTTTCAAAAGTTTCAACCATCTCATCCGCCTCGTATTCAATTATTTCTGATCAAAGAGATACTTCAAACTCTTATGATCACTATACACCTCAAATCTCGAACCAAACAAATAATGCCTCCAAAGCTTCAACAAAAACACAACAACGGTCAACTCCAAGTCATGCGTCGGATAATTCCTCTCGTGCACTTTAAGTTGCCTTGAAGCATAAGCTACAACTTGCTGGTGTTGCATCAACACACCTTATAAACCCATCAAAGAAGTATCATAATACACACCAAACGATTCTGTCGGATTCAGAAAAATCAAAACAGGAGTTGTCGTCAATATTCTCTTAAGTTCTTGTAAAATTTCCTCACATTTTTCATCCCAAACAAATTTTGACCCTTCCGAGTCAATTACGTCAACGACAAAGATAACTTGCAAAATCCTTCAAATAATTTTCGAAAATAACCTGCCAAACCCAAGAAAACTTCTAATATCAAAAAATGATTTCGGAGTTTTCCATTACGATACAGCTTCAACCTTCGATGGATCAACTACAATACCTCTACTTAAGATCACATGGCCAAGGAAACTCACTTCCTTCAACCAAAACTCGCACTTAGAAAGTTTAGCATACAAATGCTTCTCTTTCAACACAGATAATACAATCATCAGATGCTCAACATGATCCTCTTCACTCTTCGAATAGATTAAAATATCATCAATTAACACAACCACAAACTTATCCAAATAAGGATGGAAAATCCTATTCATGTACTCCATAAATGCACCTGGTGCTAGTCACACCAAATGGCATCACATAATACTCATAATGTCCATACCTTGTTCTAAAATCAGTCTTCTGAATATCTTCAGCCTTCACACGAATCTGATGATACCCAGATCTCAAATCTATCTTATTGAACTCACTTTCACCAACCAACTGATCCATCAAATCATCAATCCTTGGAAGTGGATGCTTATTCTTGATAGTCACATTTTTCAATTATCGGTAATCCATACAAAGCCTCATAGAACCTTCTTTCTTCTTAACCAACAAAATTGGTGCACCCCATAGTGACACACTCGAACAAATAAACCTCTTCTCAAGCAAATCTTCAAGTTGACTCTTCAACTCTTTCAATTTAGATGCGGACATACGATATGGAGCCATCGATATAGGACTAGTTCCAGGAACTAAGTCGATTGAAAACTCCACTTCACATTTCAGCGATAAATCACTTATCTCATCAGGAAAAACTTCCAGAAAATCACAAACAGTTGGCAAAGCACCAACTGCTCCACTTTCACCAATACTCAAGGTTTCCATCAACAAAAACATCTTGGCACCATCTGGCACTTACTCATTCACTTGCTTAGCAGAGATAAACAAGTCTCCTTCATTCTCAGGTTCAAGAAAAATAATTGTCTTATCAAAATAGTTAATATAAACATGGTTGAATTCCAACCAATTCATCCCAAGAATAACATCAAGTTGATCTAAGTGAAGACACACTAAATCAACTCCAAAGTCTTTACCAAAAATACTCGACGAAAAATTCAAACATAGATACGGGGTAGTTATTGAACCCATAGCAAGAGTATTAATAACTATACCTCCACGCATAACAGACAACTCAAGATTTAATATCTTAACACAATCCAAAGCAATAAAAGAATGTGTAGCTCCAGTATCAATTATAGCAACCAAAGGTATACTATTAATGAAGCACGTACCTCTGATCAATCAATCTTCACTAGTAGTCTCAGATCCTGATAGAGCAAACACCTTCCCTTTTACTTGATCCTTCTTCGGTTTGTCACACTTGGTACTAATGTCCCCTTGCTCACCACAGTTGTAGAAAGTCACATTCGCACCGCTTCTATACTCAAAAGCATTGTGGCCTAGCTTGACACACTTAAAACACTTATGCTTAACACTTGTGCACTCACGAGCACGATGTCCTTCAACACCACATCTAAAACACTTCACTAGAGTAGGAGCTCCTCCCCCACTCGGCTTCTTGCCATTAACATCTTTCTGTTTCCCTAAACCAATATTTGTGCTTTTTCAGGTTCATGCGTTCCCTTGAAGATTGGTGGATTGTTCCTCTAAAACTTTCCCAAAGCATGAAACTCATCATCATTGTTGTTTCCAACATTCACGTTGACTTGCGGATTTTTCCCAATCGCTTCGACCAACATCACCAAAGCTTTAGCAATCGCTTCATCATTCCTGCCTGCAACCATTATTATATATTCTAACAACAAATCCTCATTAGAGCAAACAATATTGATAGTGTTACACACACATATCAAATACACAAGGAAATAAGCATATTACCAACTTGGTCCACTGACCGACCTTGCTCTTATACCACTAATGAAACACCCTTATAAACCCCACGGAATATATATAAATAATCAGAGAAAATTATCATGCATCTCACATAAGGGTGTCACATATAATTTCAAATCATCACACATACACCTGTCATACTCATTAACACTTAAAATAAATTCATACTTTTCATAAACTTTCACCTTAGCATGTAGTAACGAATTTATTTCAATCGTAAAAGATATAATGAAAGTCTCATGCTTATCACATTCATAACCAATACTTAGGCATAAAAGTGAATACTCCACATAATTCAAATAAGCATAACGACATAAAGAAGAGTACATAATGTATCCCTTAAACATAAATCGAAATGATCCTAGTGTTACATGATCAGAGCATGACTGGACCGAACATAAATAAAGACACTAATCAAGTTATTCCAACGGCTACCTCACTCTGTACCTGAGCGATGTCATACAAAACATCATTCCAACAGAAGGGTGAGAATTCACATAATTATTGGAATTATAAGATAATATGTAATTTAAGGCATACAAGCATGATTACAAATATTCTCACACTTCAAAGTTTCATCAACATGGTATTACTTAAGTAACCATACTAATCACAAGTATATACACACAATCCGTAATTTCACCAATTCAACAATTTACATAAATACACATAATCTCATATATCAAACATGTGAGACTCAATGCAAGACTCAAATGCAACTCATGCCATGTGATACACACACTTGTTATTATTTTTCTGTTTTTACATTAAACCGAGTTTGTTCCCTAGACCAATAACACACAAAAGCCCATTCCCTAAGCTTTCAAACCCCTCTCTAGGTTTGGGACAAGTAACTAGCTCCCACGGAACTAGCAAGTATTGCCTCTTGACACAAATGATGTGCGTACAAATTTAACAACCATATGCAATTAAGACCATTCCCTAATCTTAACATTCATGCATATCTTCAATAGTTCATCGTACTTGAATTACCACACATTTTCACATACACAAGTATCAACACAATCCAACCTCAATTCATAAAACACACATCACCAATTAACATAGAATAATTAATCCATCACTAATAATTGAAAGTTCGATATTAAAATAAGTATCCACTACTTAATTCAATATTCAAGAATTATTCAATATTCAATAAATAATCGATATTTTAATAAGTAATCAATAATTTAAAAAATTGCAAGAAATATTCAATATTAAATAAGTCTTTAATATTTTAAATAAATATTTAGTATTTAGTAACTATCTAGTAATCTCAATAAACATCAACAATTAATACAATCTCAATATCATCCTGACTATATTCGCTACAGTTCATAACACGTATATAATATGACTTTCTAGTTCGCTACAGAATAAATAAAGGTATCATTTTGTAGAAAAGAATCACATATCATACTCCTATCATCTTTCTTGGTTCGTGTAACACCCCCTTTCTATACCCCCAAATTAACAATTAAATCATTTAGGCACTTAATAAAAATTTCATCAGAGTATAAATTAACACATGGTATAAAAGAGGCACGTCACATTATCCAGGAAATTCAAAAATATCATACAACACATGCTCATAAAGATATGCAACAAAGGGTAAATCACCACAAAGGAACTTAGTCCTTAAAACCCACACATCAATATTTAGAATAAAAGCGGAAACATCTAAACATTGAATCACTTCATTCATATAAACATTGTATACATCAACAGTTTAATTCAAGTCATAAGTCATGTTTACAAAATATTCCCAGCAGATACATACACAGATGTATCACAAAAGAACCAAAAGAATTCCTAACTACCCGGTGCTACATATCAGAGCCAACCGACCAGAAAGAACGAAACCACACTTCACTAAAGACCTCCAGCAACCTACTCTGCAATGCCTCATAGAGCATCATAAAACAGCAGAAGGGTGAGAAACATTATCATAACAAACAATGCATATAATATATATATATCTATAGACACCAACATAGAATACACATAACACATTTCTCACCGCAATACATCACAGTTCAATCATATATACATCGCAACGCGTATATAATTCACCAAGCATATCCACCATGCAAACGTTCACCACTAAGCATATACAATTATGTTTAGTTCAACACTTCACATAAACATACACAGTTATGTTCATTACACCAATACATCATATGAAGATAATAATGCACTCATAGAGACCGACTCACGACTCTATGCAGATGCAAATGCGGTACCGACTCATTCAGCAAGTTCAATTGAAGAACCAAATGGAACCATCGCTCATTACCGAAGTAACTCCCTGTCGGGCCTACGATGTTCACCCATCGCTCACACCCCACATGGACACACGATGTTTCAGGATTGTCACACCCCACACGGGCACACAATCCGATTGCTCACACCCTACAAGGGCACACAATCGTTCTGCAGATTCTCCACGGAATCAAATATAAACTATCGCTCACACCCCACAAGGGCACACGATCGTTTCTGCAGATCCTCCTAGGGATCAAAAATAAACCATCGCTCACACCCCACAAGGGCACACGAGGTTTTTGCAGATCCTACGCGGGATCAGACACACAAGAATGCAATCATGATGTTTCACATGCAAAACGACTTCACACACTCTTGAAATGCATACATATTCACAAATATACTCATGTATTCTTCACATCATACAAACACATACAATTATGCACATTCACATCAATCTCATCATGCATTTTCATTCAATTCAAACAAATGCACAAAATTGCCAAACGGCCACATTTCACACTCCACGATTCACAATCTAGGATTCACGCCATACGGCTACCCACAACATTTCATATCACAATATACACTATGCATAATAAGAAAGGATTAATCATACTTGAATCGAAGAATCCACATGAAAGTGAAAACACAAGAAAACAACATGCTGACACGCTCGCTACCTTGCTCGCCTAGCGAGCTCCTAGCGAGTGCTCGCTACCTGTTCTCCTAGCGAACAAGCTCGCGAAGGCAAATAGAAGCCACTGACTTGATTCAGCACCTCACTCGCTCAGCGGAGGCCTAGCGAATGCTCGCCACCCCCCTTCGCTACCAGCGAAGAACACTAAAACCATTATGCCCAAGCCTGGGACCATTCGCTACTGGCTCGCCACAGCGAATGCCCAGCGAATGCTCGCGACCGGCTCGCCTAGCGAACAAGCTAGCGAGGGTCTGCGAACTCAGAATCCCCACTGTCCAAAACTCTGAAACTCATCAAAATCCAACCGATTCAATTCTAACTCGTTCCACTAGCCTTAGCCCAACCTTCCTCGACTAAACTTTACCACTTATTCTCATTTTTAACCGTTAAAACTCAGTTTCTATCGGTTAAATCAAATTCAACCTAAAAATGGAAAATGAGCAAAACTCTCCCCAATCCAAAATCAAACCAATAGAAACATACATAATCATACACATGGAAAGAATGATAAAGTTTCACACCCTTACCCGATTAATCGAAGCTTAGAAGTTTGATTCTTGATGATTCTAGGTTTTCTCCTATTCCTCCTCTTTTCTCTTCTTTCCTTTCTATTTCTTTCTATCTCTTTTCTTTTCTCTCTATTTCCACTTATTCTCATTCCATTCTATTTCTCTCAAATATCTACTAATTAAGGATTATCTAAAACACCCTCTAATTAATTCCCAAAACTCTCCGAATAATAAAATAACATAACACGCACACATAACATATTAATATTCAAATTCCACAATTAAAAGAATAATCAATCAAAATAAATTAAAAGAATCAACAAAAATGGGAATTTCAGAATCGGGGCGTTACAACTCTCCCCCACTTCAGAAATTTTCGTCCTCGAAAATATTACCTTATCCAAACAATTCCGGATGCGACTTCTGCACCTTACTCTCCAATTCCCAAGTCATGTTGCCTTCCGCAGCACCTCCCCATGCTACTTTCACAAGCGCAATATCCTTGCCCCTTAGCTTCTTAATCTTACGATCCAAAATCCTAATCGATAAAACTTCAACCGTAAGATTATCTCTTACTTCAACCTCGTCCATAGGAATCACATGTGACGGATCCGGAACATACTTCCGAAGTTGCGAAACATGGAACACATCATGCAAATTCGAAAGATTCAGAGGCAACACCACACGATATGCCACAACACCCACTCGTGCAATAATCTGATACGGACCAATAAAATGAGAAGTCAACTTCTTCGACTTCAAGGCACGACCTACACCCGTAACCGGTGTAACTCTCAAAAACACATGGTCGCCTTCTTGAAACTCAAGATCTTTCCTTCTCTTGTCATGGTAACTCTTCTGCCTACTTTGAGAAGCTTTCATCTTGTCCCGAATAAACTTCACCTTCTCCGTCGTTTGTTGTGCCATTTCCAGCCCAACAACCGACTTCTCACCACTTTCATGCCAACACAAAGGTGTTCGACATCTCCGACCATACAAAGCCTCAAATGGCGCCATACCAATAATTGAGTGAAAACTGTTATTGTAGGTGAACTCAATCAACGTGAAATAACTATCCCAAGCACCACTTTGCTCTAGTATACAAGCACGCAACAAATCCTCCAACGACTGAATCGTTCTCTCGGTTTGACCATCTGTTTGCGGATGGTAAGCCGAACTCAACCTCAGCTTAGAACCCAAAGCCTTTTGCAAACTCTCCCAAAACCTTGAAGTAAATCTAGGATCTCTATTCGATACAATACTCTTAGGAACTCCATGCAACTTTACAACCACACGAACATAAATCTCGGCTAACTTCTCCAAAGGATAACTAATATCAATCGGAATGAAATGAGCAGATTTAGTAAGCCTATCAACAATCACCCAAATAGCATTATGACCTCTTTGCGTATTCGGCAATCCCGTAATAAAATCCATCGATATACTATCCCATTTCCACTCTGGAATATCCAACGGTTGCATTAATCCACTAGGCTTCTGATGTTCTACTTTATACTTCTGACAAGTCAAACACGCATACACAAACTGAGCTACATCTCTCTTCAATCCGGACCACCAAAAGATTTTCTTCAAATCTTGATACATCTTATTCGCTTCCGGATGAATACTTAAGTTACTTCGGTGTCCTTCCTCCAATATCATCCTTTTCAACTCCGCATCATCGGGAATACAAATACGACCACGAAATCTTAAAACTCCAAAATCACCAACCTTGAAATCCTCATTCTCACTCGTCATTAAGTCAACGAACTTCAAGTCCAACTTTTTCCGTTCACATACGGTAGCAAGAAAATCATTCGTAATACGAAGCATACCAAGTCTCACACTCCTCGGCATCATTTCACAAACCAAACTCAAATCTCTAAAGTTCTCCAAAAGTTCCCATTCTCTTATCATCAATGTAGACATGTGCAACGACTTCCGACTTAAGGCATCGGACACCACATTTGCCTTATCCGGATGGTAATTCAAACGAAAGTCATAGTCTTTCAAAAGCTCTAACCACCTCCTTTGCCTCATATTCAATTCCTTTTGGTCAAATAAATACCTCAAACTCTTGTGATCACTAAAAACTTCAAATCTTGCACCATAAAGATAATGCCTCCAAATTTTCAAAACAAACACCACGGCCGCTAATTCCAAATCATGCGTAGGGTAATTCTTTTCATGCAGTCTCAACTGTCTCGAAGCATAAGCCACAAATTTTCCCTCTTGCATTAACACACCACCCAAACCTAACAAGGAAGCATCACAATAAGCCATAAAAGGTTCCGTAGGATTCGACAAAATCAAGACTGGCGATGTTGTCAATCTTCTCTTTAACTCAACGAAACTCTCCTCACAACCAGCATCCCAAATGAAAGCCCTTCCTTTACAATTCAACTGCGTTAACAGAAGTTCCAACTTTGAAAATCCTTCAATAAACCTCCGATAATAGCCTGCCAAGCCCAAAAAGGTTCGAATCCCCGTAAAAGATTTAGGAGTCTCCCATTGCATTACCGCATCAATCTTGGATGGATAAACACTAATACCACTACCGAAAATAATATGTCCGAGAAAACTCACTTCTGACAACCAAAATTCACACTTTGATAACTTAGCATACAATATCTTCTCTTTCAGAATTTGTAACACAATCCTTAAATGCTCCTCATGCTCCTCCTGAGACTTAGAGTAAATCAAAATATCGTCGATGAACACAACCACAAAATGATCCAACTGCTCATGAAAAATACGATTCATGTATTCCATAAATACACCCGGCGCATTAGAAACTCCGAATGGCATCACAGAATATTCGTAATGACCATACCGTGTCCTAAAAGCCGCCTTTGGAATATCCTCCTCCTTAACTCGAATTTGGTGATAACCCGATCTCAAATCAATCTTGCTAAAAACACGCGCTCCAACCAATTGGTCCATCAAATCATCGATTCTTGGAAGCGGATACTTATTCTTAATTG
Organism: Lathyrus sativus; assembly: GCA_963859935.3. Lineage (NCBI taxonomy): Eukaryota > Viridiplantae > Streptophyta > Magnoliopsida > Fabales > Fabaceae > Lathyrus > Lathyrus sativus. The sequence continues at coordinate 57,670,341 of OZ012737.1, read as the reverse complement.
TCACCTTATTCAACTGCCGATAATCAATGTATAACCGCATACTTCCATCCTTTTTCTTTACCAACAATACCGGCGCACCCCAAAGAGAAACACTTGGTCTTACAAATCTCTTATCCAACAAATCATTCAACTTCTCCTTCAGTTCTACCAACTCCGATGCTGACATACGATACGGTGCCATCGAAATCAGTCTAGTACCGAGAACTAGATCAATAGAAAACTCAACTTCTCTTTCCGGCGGTACATCCGTAATCTCCTCCAAAAATACTTCTGGAAAATCACACACCACTGGAAACACATCAAGCTCAACTTTGCTCTCCACAAACAATGATGCAAACAAGCCGAACAACTGAGCTTCGTCCGCTAAGAGCTTCTTCAACTCTTTAGTGGATAGAAAACTCTCACCTTCATCATCTTCTAAAGAAGGAAACCTTACTAACTTGTGATAACAATCTAAATGAACTCTATTAAATTAAAACCAGTTCATACCCAATATCACGTCCAAACCTTCCAACGGCAAACACACTAAATCCATAATGAAGTCTTTACCATACATGGTCAAAGAACAACTTACACACACCAAAGAAGTAGTTACCGACCCCGAAGCAGGAGTCTCAATAACCATGTCTCCACTCAAAGACACCATGCACAAACCCAAACGCTTAGCACACTCAAGAGAAAGGAACGAATGAGTCGCTCTAGTATCAATAATAGCAACTAAAGGCATATTATTAATAAAGTGTGTACCTTTAATCAAGCGATCCGTATTAGTAGTGTCTGAACCTGCTAATTCAAATACTTTTCCATCCGACTGAGCTTGCTTTGGTTTGGTACACTTGGTGCTAATATGACCAACTTCCCCACAATTAAAACACTTTACCACATTCCTTCTACAACCAGAAGTGGCATGTCCAAGACTTCCACAATTAGCACACTTCTCCACAGACTTCCCACATTCAAAAGATTTGTGACCCATCACGCCACACTTGTAACATTTGACCGCACCAGAACTTCCTCCTTCGGGTCTCCTATCAAAGTTTCCCTTATACTTGCCCTTATCAACAGGCGTAACATAAGGTCCACTCCTTACTTGTTGCTTACCTTTCTTCTCACTCAAACTCTTATAATGAGTAGATCGAGCCCTACTATCCTCTTCAAAAATCCTACAACATTCGGTCAAGTCCAAAAATCTTCGTATTCTTTGGTATCCCACCGCTTGCTTTATCTCAGGACGCAGGCCATTCTCATACTTAATGCACTTAGAGAACTCCGCCGTAACCGCCGCATAATGTGGATGAAACTGAATTAATTCCACAAACTTAGCAGTGTAGTCCACCACGGACATATTGCCTTGCTTCAGCTCAAGAAATTCCATTTCCTTTTTCCCCTTTACACTCTCAGGATAATACTTTCTCAAGAATTCGGTGCAAAATAAATCCCAGGTTATTTCTTCGTCATCTACCTCAAGAACTTGTCTCATACCGACCCATCAGTCGTCGGCCTCTTCTCTCAACATGTTAGTTCCAAGTCTCACCTTGTTTCCTTCAGCACACCTCATAACTCTAAAGATTCTCTCAACCTCCTTCAACCAGATCTGAGTACCGTCTGGATCAAACCTCCCCTTGAATACCGGCGGCTGATTCTTTCTAAACTCATCATTAGCGTTTGTATTCGGTGCACCTTGCACCGCCCTAGCCATAGCCTCCAACGCCGCAGCCATATCATTGTCATTACGACCAGCCATATTCTGATTATTCCCAAAAATAACAACAAGGTTAAACAATCGTTCAACCAACACAACAACAAGACAGACACAACTAACTCAACACTGGCTCTGATACCACTTAATGTAACACCCCCTTTCTATACCCCCAAATAAACAATTAAATCATTTAGGCACTTAATAAAAATTTTCGTCAGAGTATAAATTAACACATGGTATAAAAGAGGCACGTCACATTATCTAGGAAATTCAAAAAAAATCATACAACACCTGCTCATAAAGATATGCAACAAAGGGTAAATCACCACAAAGGAACTTAGTCCTTAAAACCCACACATCAATATTTAGAATAAAAGCGGAAACATCTAAACATTGAATCACTTCATTCATATAAACATTGTATACATCAACAGTTTAATTCAAGTCATAAGTCATGTTTACAAAACATTCCCAGCAGATACATATACAGATGTATCACAAAAGAACCAAAAGAATTCCTAACTACCCGATGCTACATATCAGAGCCAACCGACCAGAAAGAACGAAGCCACACTTCACTAAAGACCTCCAGCAACCTACTCTATAATGCCTCATAGAGCATCATAAAACAACAGAAGGGTGAGAAAATATCATACCCCAAATTTTGACCCCTTAGATCTTCATCATCATTTTAGGAGCATGTTCATATGCTTATCTAATCTTAACCCGTTTCAAGCTTGTCTTTGTTAAGATACAGGAATCAGGGTTCCGCACAGCCGAAATCGAGGTTTCGAGGGTTAATCAGTCAATGTTTTGGATTGGTTCTTCCTGAATTGAGTTTCCACATCATAAAATGTATTCCATTGGATCAAGTATGAATCCAATTTGAGGTTGTCCCCCAGGAATCAAAAGCAGTGAAGTTCAGGATACCCGATTAGGGTTTTCGAGCAGGAAAAGTCAAATGTGGCTTGACTTTTGATCTAAAAGGTGTTGCAATGGTAGGATCATGGTCCATAGTGTTCATATCTCTTGGTGAAGTCTATTCAAATAGTTTCAAAGCCTTAAAAGGTCCAGAGTATCAACAGTCGACTCGGTAGCCACCGATTGATCGTTCGGTTGACCGAAAAGTCAACTCTTCACTCATAAGAAATCTGACCTCAAGATGTAAATGAAAAATGTTCCTAATGACATATTGCACCTACCCATAAAATTTCATGACCATTGGATCAAGGGTTGAGGAGTAATCGCAAAAGTCGGGAATTAGGGTTTTGAAAGGGGCAAGACCATAACTCTTTAACCACATATCCAATTGAGTTGGTTCAAAGCTCATTGGAAAGATCTTGACAAGTTCTACAAAAGTCCCAAAGTGGTCCGTGATCATAAAATTCATAGCTGTGGAGTTATGATCAAATTCATTTCAAGAAGGGAAAATAACTTAGAGAAATTTCACTTTTAGGCTTGTTTTTCAGCAACTTTGAGAGGCTTTTTGGCCAAGTTACTTTGGGAATCTGAAACTCATGAAAACATGAAAGTTGTAGAGCTACATGACGGCTTTCCAAATTGTGGTAGAACTCCTCCATAGCCCTTATGAGCTGAGAGTTATGAATTTGGCAATGTGAGCTTTTAACACTTGAGTCCCACAATGACAATTCTTCACAATTCAAATTTCAACAACTTGGACCATCCTCAAACATTGGATCATGTTTCATTCTGATAATTTGAGGCTTAGATGAAGGGAAAACCAGAAGAAAGAAGGAATTGATGGATCTTGCAACTTGTAGGCAAGTGGACAATATAATAATCAATTAAAGAAGTAGGAAAGAGAAACTTTTTTCCACTTGCACTTGCAGCTGCAGTTCCCTATCTGCCTAGCCACTCTAATCACCTCATGTCAATTATTTCCACTTGAACAATTCATCTTTTGAGGCAAGGACTTGAGTCTTGCAGTTGTACCAAACCTCAAGCCAAGGGTTTCCTTTTTCAAAATCCCTCCAAAAGTGAAAAAACCAAATTTGTCCTCATCCCTCATTTCCCTATAAATAGAGGCTCCCTCTATGTCATTTACACACCGGAGCACTCTTAGAACCAAGAGGAAACCACAACTCTCACTCATTTCTCCCTTAACTCATTTCTCAAATTTCCAAGTTTTCACCAAAATCTGTCTTGGACAGTTGGCTGTCCAAACTCATTTCCACCCAATCCAAACCACCAAGAACCATCTGCACAAGGCATAAATGTTGTGTAGAAGGTGTTCATACCCTTAAACCACCCAAAAACACCATTCTCCCAAAAGTCAACTCTCAAACCAAGCAAATTTGACCTTGTGCTCAAAATCTGCGAAACCACTAACCATAGTTGTTCTCCTCATTCTAACCATCCACACACCCTTGATATATGATATATCAGTTGTCCATGACATAAAACAACATAATCATCATTTATTTCGAGTCTTGGCACAAGTTTCTTCAAGCACAAGGAAGCTGTTTTCATCAAGTTCTGGTTGGACAGCAGCTGAGGCATTTTCAAGTTATTCCCTACTGCAACAAGTTGGTGTGAAGGTCTACAACAGGTTGGTGGTTATCATCTGTTTTCATTTTTTGTCATAAGTATTTCTTGGTATGATTGGTGTTTAAATGAAAATGAAGTTATGCTCAAAATCTGCCAGTTTGTTCTTACCAGCTGTTTTGAATATGGATTGACATTGTTTTGATATGGTTATGTCTTGAGGATAGTGTTTTGCTGAGTTTCATTTCTGTCATGATTTGTTATTGGTTGTTATCTCAAAATCCATTAGTTTTATGTTGGTTATGTTTCTAACAGCATGAGAAGTATATGCTATGAGGTTGTGACTGTTTTTGCTTTGAAACTGTTTTCAAATTGCCATAACATGCTGTATCTTTTTGTCATGAGTTATTAATGATTGTTACCACATAACTTGAACCTTGCTGCATGATCAAGCCTGCTTTCCATTTTTCAAAACATCCCTATGAGTATACCAATTTTTGTGTTAAGTTGCTTTTGATTGATTTATAAGGTCAGAACCATTAGATAACATGGTTGGAAGTTGTGTGTGGTATTTGCATGATCAAAACCTGCCCTGCATTTTCAAAACAGTTGTTCACTTTCAAACTTGCATTTTCAAAGCCTTATACTACCAACAACATGTCCAATTCTGTTTCAGGTTATTTCTCATTAATCTATGAGTCTAGAACCATCAATTAACATGTTTTAAGTTTGTGTGTGATGCATAACTGTCTTGAATATGCCATTATCTATCTTGCTGCATAATGAACTTGTTTTGCATTTCATAGGTGCCAATATGCCAAATCCAGTTTTGAATGATGTATGATTAAGTTTGAGCATGAAAGTTTCAGTTAGCATGATTGAAATGTGTGTGTGTTAATTTCATGACATGGATCCACCCAATTTGAACATGACAACCTGCAGCTCTTTACATTCAACATATTTTTGTATTCACAGCCACACACAACATGTTTTTTATGTTTGGAGCATGTCTTGATTGATTCATGAACATGAGATCATCTGTCGACACATTTGAAAATTGTATGTCATGTGTATGAGAACTGAACCTATCCACTTGAACCATGACAGCTTGTATCCCTTTACACCATAATTACAACCAATGAACCATTTTCATGTTTGCTTGAGTTGTGATTGATCCCTGAGTGTGAAATCAACTGTTGACATTTAATGAGGGCATTACCAACTGATTTTTGCATAAAGGTTTCCTTTGAATCTTAAGAGGCCAGGCAAAACACCATAGCATTTTAGTTTTGCATAAATTCATAACTCTGTCAACTCATGGTGGTAGACTTTAAGTGTTTTAACTCCTAGGCCTGGCATCATACTATCAAGCTTAGTTTTGCCTAGTGCTAGTTTGGTTTCTTTGAGCTGTGACTTCAGGATGTAGGTTTAGTGACCATGTGTATGACTGAGGCTGTTAACAAGAACTTTTGTTTGGTTTCCTTTGGTTTTACTTTCATCCTGCTGATAGGCTGCTATGGTTGGGATTCATTTACTCCATCTTGCCTGAGACACCTAGAACTTATAGTCCACTACTGTTTTAGAGTTTGATACTAGCAGGTTTTGGTATGATCAAGATTGTCGTTTTGTAAGGGTTTGTCAACTGACCTGATTACTGCTATAGGGCTGGTAGGTGGTTTTAGAGATTATAGGCCAGGTTTTTGGTTTTGGAGGATATTTGTGTTGAGATGATGTTGTTGGATGGTTGGCATTAGATGGAAATGTGGAGAGGGTTGTCACCACAGTTTTGCTTGAATTTGCAACAGGTTATTGTTGGACTATGTTATGATAAGAGAATCCTTGGCTGGCTTGAGTTGGTTCTGAACTCTGCTATGGTTGGTCTGTCAATCTCATGAGCTTTTGTTTTGACTTGAAAGCTTTATGTGTATGCATTTTGCTTTTATGGAGTTATGATTGGATGATGTATTGGTTTATGTCCAAACTATCTTGAGGTTCCTCAGCCCAGTTTCATTACTATAACTTCAAAACCACAGTTCATTTTGCATTACAGTTGGGATTGGAGGCCCATTGATGTTAAGATTATGTTGTGCTTGAGACTCACTTGCAGGCCTGATGTCTAGTTGGATCAGGATGTGTTGTTTAAGTTGAATACTACCAGCTACCTTGTTTGGTTGCATTTGCCACTACTAGGAATTGTGTGCTCAAAGTTGTCAACTCTTTATGACAGTTTTCCTTGGCATTTTGATACCAGTTTCTTAGTACCACTTAGTGCTAGGTTAATGTCCTTAAGTTGACTTTAGGTTGTTAGGTTGTAGTTGGATGGTTTAAATTGGAATTGGACATATTCAGGTTATGATTCATTGCTGTCAATATTTGTGCTTGAGAACTGAGTTTGTTAATTCAAGGGCAATTTCTGTCAGGTTTAGATGTTTAGGCCTGCTGTGGGAGTGTTTTTCTGTTATGACAGTTTGCATCCCTTATTCGACTTGGCGTTGTGATTTTCATATTTCTTTCCAGCTGTCTCTTGAGTCAGGGGTTGCTATTTGGATTACATGGTTGTGGCTGCTAAGACTTGGACTTCATGTTTAGTTAGTAACTGTCTTTTTGTGGAGTTTTGTTTTAAAGAGATATCATTATTGGAACTTGGTGAATTGTTATGATAAGCATGGAACTCCTCACTGCAGGAATGAGTTGTCATTTGGATGCAATTACCTGAATTTTGAGTTGGTGACATTGTCTAAGGAACTTGTTTTATTTGTTGGTATAGGTTGAATCTCAAGACACTTGGTTTGGGTTATCATATGGCATGTCCGCTATTTCCCAACAGCCTTGAATTTTTAAGTTATGTTTACAACAGCATGTCAATCTCAGTGGTTCTATGTAAGTTTGGATGTAGCTGGCCTGTTCATTGTTTGTTGAAACTTTCACTTGGTGCATATTTGGTTTAATCTAGCTTTTAGCAAGTGTACATAGGACTGCCATAAGCCTATGATAAATTCTTGGAATTTCAAGTCTTGTTGACATCTTGGCTTGATGCTGGGCCTGCTGCCCATTTTAGCTATTAGGGGCTTATCAGTTTGAATGTCTCATCAGATTTTTGCTTTTGTATTTTAAGGCCTGTTGGGATTTAGTGAACATCATTGGAGTATGATAGTTTAGTTAAGCATTGTCATGTTCTTGGACTCAAGCTATTGTGAATCATTTGTCTTGGCTTTTACACAAGTTTTGTTCATACCCTTTTCATTAAGTTTGCAGCTTGACAACCCCATTTTGATTCATGACAGAAATGAATTTTTCCATTAGAATTCATCATGAGTTTGATGCTCCAAGCATGAGCAGACCTATGATGGTCTCAGACTCACCCTCTCTTGATTGCACTGTCTTGGTATGTCCAACTCATGTCTATCTTTGCAACTCACATACAAGTTTTTGCACCATTATTATTTTGGATAAATTTCTTGTTAGAAATCATTCAAAATCATATTCCAAGCTTGTGCAGACCTTCATTTGATCTTGATCATATATGTTTCAATCCATAAAATCCAAAATGCTTTTCAAATTTCATACTTGCGTGTTCATTATAATTTGATGATGTGTGTACTTTTTTAAAGCATGGTTGTTATCTTTGTGTTCTTCACCAAATTTCAAGTATGTTAGACTTTTATTTGGTAGACTTTGATGTTGTTTTGAGCAAGTTTGATACCAATCCGCCCATGTATATTTGCCTTGCCTTGGCCCAGAACTTTTGCAAGAAGGAAGCCTCATATTTTATTTGGGGTGGCTAAATACACGGATGTATCGCCACCCCAGTGGTTATCACATGCGCCTTTCACCTATCATGCCTGGGTTCGATCCTCAGTGATGACCCTTTTTGGCATTTTTCTGATTTTCTTTGTTTTATGATTATCTTCTCCTTTTCCATTTGATGAACATGCGCGCGCAATGGCTGGGTGGTATTGTTTTGAGTTGGTGAACTAAGGGTAGTGGGTTCAACACTTTCCATGGCTATTCTATCTTTTTTATCATTTATTTTTATGTTTTCTCCATAAAATTCAAAACCTTATAACTTTTTCATGTTTTACTATTTTTAATCCATTCTTTTTGCAAATTGCTCCTAATCTTGTCTAGTTTCACATGTGAGAAATAATTCAAGTTGTTCATGTTTACAATGCCTTTTTCCTACTTGGTAATTGTTTATCTTTGAGGTTTGTTACCTTGCTTCTTGTTGAAATTTCTTTTAAGCCCTGCTTGAATTATTTTGTAAGATTTATTTGTGATTGTTTCCCTTGTGGTCATAACCATATATTTTACTCGTCCATGCTTGCCTATCGTAATACGCTTGCATGTTTTTACTTTACTCATCTTTGCTTGCCTATCGTAATACGCTTGCATGTTTTTACTTTAATCATCTTTGCTCGCCTATCGTAATACGCTTGCATGCCTTGGTCGTAACCATATCTCTTATGTTCATGTTTGTTTAATTGTTTATGCTTTGTTAAGTTTAATTTTTCCCCAAGTGATGGAACTCTTTATTTCTCATCCAAGTTGCCTCCCCTTCTATCCTTCCAAAGGAAAAGTCTCTCTATTGACCTTTGGGTCATAGATAGCTCATCACCCTCTCTTGACTTCGTTAAGTTATTCATCTGCACTTTGTTAAGTTAGAACCTACCCTCTAGACTTTTCTTAAGTCTAAAAAAGCTAACCCCTTTTAGGAGTGCTCTTTCTACTAGAACTTAGGATAGAGTTTGTTAACTCTATGTAAGAATCATCGTCATGATTACTTACTCCCCCCTTCTTGAGTGTTCAACTTAGATCTAGAGAGTTTCCTTAAACTCTACACAAGCATTGTAATGTTTGTTCCCCTTTGAACCTTGATCTTAATCAAGTGTTCTTCAAACCTAGTGAGGTGAACTACGATTGCTCTGATTCTATCCTAGTTAGGATACGTAGGCAGAGCACGCGATGTCTTTGCGAGCAAACCTAGTGTATATATCTTTAGGTTTTTTACTTACACCTTTTACCCAATCCATAACAAACACTTAGCAAACTTAGCATACAACAAACAAAAGGTTCCTGTAGAGTACTACAGATGTTTAGGATGTGAAATACCTACCCTTTACATAACCAACCCCCGATCCCCGAATCTCTTAGCGTTGTTGTTACATCACGCAAAAGGTTCTTTCTCTCTTTAGACCTTTCCTTTGGATATATTAAAGTCCGGTTGTGAATTCTAAGAATTATAGATTCAAGTTAATTCAATAGCTTGATATCACGATTCTCACCGCAACAGAAATGGCGACTTCACTAGGGATAAGCTTGAGGGTTTAGCCTATTTTGTTTGTTTATATGCTATATTTGTGAATACTTGCTTTACATGTATAGTTGTGTATATTTGTTGATTGTTGGATCTTGGGACCTTTTTGAGTGGTGAGACGGTCCTATACCCAGACTTGAGCGCAATTATGATAGGATGGTGGTATATTCAAGGAGGATTATAGGGAGTTGATTCCCCACCAAGCTAACTTGAGAAACCACCGCTCAGTGTAGGCCCTCTTGAGAGTTTAGTATTGTTGATCGAGTATTCGTGAAAACAATGCTACTTTCAATGAAGGAGCCCATGACACTGTGGACTTTTAGATTACATTCTACCCTACTTTGGCCTTACTAGGATGTAGTGCAATGGCTATAAGGAAGTATTTTTGAAATAGTTGATACGTGATACTACACTTGGACGAGACTCTCTTGAGAATATTATCAATTACCAAGTAATTTGGGAAGTTGATAATATCCGAAAGATGGGTTGATGACTCTGAGAATCGTTTAGAACCCTGCTCTACAAGTTGGAAATCCCTAGTACACACCTTTTGGGGATGGGTAGACCTTGGATCCACGCTTGTCCTCTAAACCTAGGCTTGTGTTTTTGTGCATATGTGTGATCTTTGCATTTGCCTGTGTTTGTGCATCCTTGCATTCATGAACATCGTATCATAAAGTTTCCTGGAACTCAGACTTTTTGTTTTTAAACATCAAGGTTGTTATGGACAGTAAAAGAAAGAAACGTTGAAGTACACTTACAAGAGTCTTAACTTGGATGACCTAAAGAGGTTGAGTACCTTGGTGACAGATCCAGAGAGATTCAAGAGCAGCTATGGGAAACTGTTGTTATTGATGGACTCCTCTCCAGGTTTCTCCAGGTCCATGGTCCAGTCTATCATCGTTCCACTTTTTTCTGATTATCAACTAATACCCGTATCTTTGGTTGGATTTCCCATGCTTAACGAGTCTCCTTTTCCAATCATGGAGAAAGACCCTATGAAGAAAGAAACTGTTAAGGCTACACGTTTGGGAATTTCTTTGAGCGAAGTACAACAAACAGAAGAAGCATTGAAGCACAAGATCATGTGGTTATCGAAGAAAACGTAGAGCCCGAGAAAACAACTACGGTTGAAGAATAAGGAAGTACTCTCTTGTAAGAAGAGGAAAGTATCAGATGATTTATCTTCACTTAGTCCTCAGTTGACTCCGTAGAAGTTAATTATGGACAAGCTTATTCTCGAGAAGTCCCAGATGGAATAAGGGATCAAAACGCTCAACACGAAGCTGTCCAGAGAACCTCTTTAGGACTTCTGTTAGCTTTTATCTAAGCTTTCTGTTTAAGACTCTTGTAAGAAATACTGACATGGTATAATTCAAATTGTTGGTTAATGAAAGAAGTTTTTTGGTATATCTTGATGTTTGTAAATATTTTGAGTTCCACGAAACTTTTGCATTGCATGAGTATGTCGTCACATTTGCATTTGCACAACAGCCTTGAGTCTCATCTTCATCTCCCTGTCTCTAGAGGGATACCTAGCACGCATTATGCACCAATGGAAACAATGAAAGAGCTTTTGAAAGGGCAAGAAGCCTTGAAGGAGGAAATCCGGATCCTCAAAGATCAGATGAATTAGGTTTTGGAGACTTTGCAGAATTTGATGAGGAATGAGGGGTATTCTCACCCTATTGCGCCTAGAGAGGTTGCCAATCCGTCACTTCTGGTGACTCTTCTAGCTCAAGGACCTCCTAAGCTTCAACGGTCAGACCATCGTCAACCAGCATTTGGGCCTGCACCAAAACGTCATCCTTGTCAGGTGGTTACCAAAAGAGCGTCTCAGCATTCATTGGTTGTTTCCCCTCAAGGTTCTCGAAGCCAGAACATGAATAAGAAGAATCTTGTCAAGAGGAACAAGGCATGCTACAAGACAGTTCTTGTGCCGCTAAGTAAGCTTTATCCGCTACTAATTCAGAATTCGTTGGTGACTCCACGAGCTCTTAACCTTGTGCCAGGACCATGGCATAATGCAAACTTGGCTTGTGAGTTTCACAAAGGGGATGAAGGACATGAACTAGACACTTGTTTGGCGTTAGGATTTGTGGTGCAAGAGCTGGTCTATGACAAAAAAAACTGATCTTTGAAGAAGATCACCCAGAAGTTGAATGCAAGTACCATACTGGGACAATAAGGCATTTGGTGGAAGAGTGCAAAGGTTTTGGGTTGAAGGTGCAAAGCTTGTTGGAGCTGTTAAAACCTTAAGAAGGTAAACCAAGTATCAGTGTCTCAGCTCTCTAAGAAAAAGACAAAGGACCTACGAGGCCTCTCAAGGTTCTATACCACAAGGAGCGAGTAATCAGTGATAGAGGTGTTCCCCCGTTTGGGCCTGGAAACTGAAGTTGTTAAGACAGTCCTCCTAAGTTGGCTGTATTCTGTTTGTTTCAGTATTTTCAGTTGTATTTCCCTTGATGTTAATTCGAATTTCTTGTAAGTTGTTGTTCATTTTGAATTGGCAATATTAATGAAATGTTTGTGCATCTTTTGATTAAGTTCATTCGTTTCACTCTCTCTTTTTCCTTTCATTGCTATGAAATACCAAAAATGCAAAAAAAAAAAAAAATCTTTTCTTTACTACACTATTGTTTAAAGATTGGGGAAGATGATGAGAACTATATCCATAACTGTTGTTGATATGCTTTCAATTTAACTTTGTCGATGATGTAAGGCATTGTTTCAATCCCTAAAACACCGGAGAAATAAGGAAGATAATCCCTCGTTAACCCCTTCGAGCCTAGAAGTAGGAGTTTTCTTTCTTTACAAAAACAAACCTTAAATCTCAAACCTAGGGCGGGTAGTTCTCGGTTAACTTGAAGATATGTGTATACAAGACCCTTTTCATATAAAGGTGGTGCATTCAGGTTTTTCCTTCGCGCACAACAAGCAAGTACCGAAGTTTAAAAGACGATGATGGTTCGCCGTAGCCATTAAACTAGGTAGTCACCTCCTTTCTCAAAAAAAGAAAAGAAGAAGAAAAAAAAAAAGAAGAAAAATTGAAAAGTCCGCTAAGTCAAAACCTATGAAGTAGACTTAGGCAAAAATGGGGCATCCCGCTGATTGTATATCCAAAAGAAAACAGTTCAGGCAAAAGTGAGGGATAATAAAAAGAGGAAAGCCTTAAAAGCTTTCACTTTAAAAATCCTCAGTTAGCAAAAGCTATCAAAAAACTGTAAAGGGAGTTGTGACTACCCTAGATTTGTGAATCATCACCAACTATCATCAGTTCAATTCTTAAAGCCTGTGAGAACCTGAATGTATAGCTTAAGTTAACTGAGCGTAGGATTGGAGTCCATCATGGAGATTGGGTGGGACAAATAACTTCGAGCCTTCATCCTTTGTTTCATGAACCGTGAACCAAGCCACGTTACAACTCTTAAAAGACCTAATTGAGGTAAGGTTGTTTTGAAAGCATATTACAACAAGGTTGGATAACCTGACTCCTAATGATCTTTGATGTTTGTGTGTGTTAATCACTTTATCCATCATCTGCAGGATGGTTGGATTTCTTTCATTTTGATCACTTGATCACTCCGCCGTGTGTGTTTCATCAAAATTGTTTTCAAAAGATTGCATGAATTTTATATTGAAAATTGCCAATTTTTAATGAACAATATTGTTTTATAGACGATCCAATGTTAAAAGGAATCCCAACAAATGTTGTCAGCTAGGGAATTGGATTTGATAAAGGAATCTCGGCCTTGGGCAACCAAGTTAAAAGGTTTGTTCATCATTTGTCACGACAGCAGGTCAAGAGCCGATGAAGCTCTCAAAGAACAGTTTAGTCTGGGGCAACTCTGTTGCAGGGGCAAGTTTGTTCCCCAGTCGTTACTTCCAGTCCGAGACTTTGTTGGGCAAGCACCGTTAAACTGGGGCAGTTACGTCGAGGATCGTGAACCTCTCCAAGAGTTTGAAGATATTGGGGAATCTTGTATGTTAATTCTTCTGTAAAATCGTCTTGGTGATTTCTTCTTGCAGACCATGTGTTCTGGGGCACGTCGTTTGGGGGTCTAATAAGCAATGTTGTTTCTTAGCTCCTTTCAAGGCCAGCCACTTCAGACCAGTTAATCAGAAGCAATCAAGTCAAGATTAGATTAATCTCTCAAAGACAGTTAAACCGGGGCAGTTACGTCGAGATTCGTGAATCTCTCCAAGAGTTTGAAGATATTGAAGCATCTTGTATGTCAATTCTTCTATAAAATCCTCTTGGCGATTCCTTCTTGCAGACCGTGTATTCTGGGGCAGAGAAGTTTGGAGATCATTAGTTACAAGGGTCATTACTCGTTGTGGTGATCATTATGCAAGATAGAGTACAAAGCTATTTGGTTCTTGTGGCATCTTCTGTCAGTTCCCCAATAAGTTGTTACTTCAGTTGATATGGGAAGTTTCCCATGGATTCCTCCTCAAACAAAGAAACCAGACTCATTCTGCCAGACCCTCAAGTAAAGCTTGATGTTGTATCTTGAATGGAATACTCTCTCCCAGAGAAGGTTGTAACTTTGAAGTGGAACTGTCGATCTTTACGGTCATCCCCAGTGATGGTCCATCTGGTAAAGTTGGCTAGGTATCCGTGTCAAGATGTTTATTTCATCTCCTGTTTTGTTTCGTCTGTTTTGTCAGCATAAACATAAACATGGCATAAAGCATATTCATAGCATCCGTGCGTTTTTGCTATCTCTGGTTTCCACCTGTTCCTGTTTCACTTTGGTGTTTTTCACCAAGTGATTGTGTTTGTCTCTTCTCTCCAATAGAGTTGTCAGCCCTTAGGCATAAAGTGCCCGCCAATTCTAATTTCTCCACAGAGTTCAATCCTCGTGGATGATGGTTGTTTCAGTTATCTTTTCCACGCCTGGATAAGATAAATTCCCATTTGAGTTCAATCCTCAATGGTTGGAGTCTTGTTTGACCGTTTCTTTCTAGCTCATTCCTAGATTGAATTTTGATCCCTGGAAAGTGGTTTCCAAATTTGAACGTGCATTCATTGTGCACTATATTCCCAGGAATAATCTTTTACAGATCCTATTCGAAGGAAAATATTTCTCCAATGGTGTTGTGGCAACAACCTCTCTTTGGATTTTATGCTTAAATGGCATATCCTTGAGGAATTGGGGAATTTCTACTGGTTATTTCTCTTTGTTTGAGAAAATTTGGCTTGTAAAGCAATTGTCCCACATCTTTTGGTGAGGTCCCCAGTAAGTCCAGTGGTGACTGGCATTTCTTGTTAAAGTCCAGTGGTGACTGGCATTTCTTTTTAAAGTCCAGTGGTGACTGGCATTTCTTTTTAAAGTCCAGTGGTGACTGGCATTTCTTGTTAAAGTCCAGTGGTGACTGGCATTTCTTTTTAAAGTCCAGTGGTGACTGGCATTTCTTTTTAAAGTCCAGTGGTGACTGGCATTTCTTATTAAAGTCCAGTGGTGACTGGCATTTCTTTTTAAAGTCCAGTGGTGACTGGCATTTCTTGTTAAAGTCCAGTGATGACTGGCAGCTTTCTTTTAAAGTCCAGTGGTGACTGGCATTTTCTGTTAAAGTTCAGTGGTGACTGGCATTGTTTGAAAGTCCAATTGTCTTTGGCGATCTTATCCCTTTTTGCTATTATGCAAAGTCTGTTTTTTCCTCTGCTTCTTTTCTGGCGTTTCCTGAAGATCCCATTCGAACTCTTCGTTATAGGAAATTCCTCATTTGATTATCTCCAGTGAGGTTTGCGTCTCTTTTCTTTCGTTTCCCCGGTGGAGAATTGCCTTCTTCCTTAGCGGAATGTTGTCTCCTTTTCCCCAATGAAGATTTGTATTCCCCGTTGGAGTTTGTGTCCCCTGTGTAAAAGATTCCCCTGGGTAGCATCTTTGGTCACGTTTGAACTATTTTGTTGTTTCGCCTTGGATTTCTCCCCAGTGTGTTGGGTCCCCTGTGAGTAGTTACTCGTTGTATTGCCATTCTTTTATCCTTGCTCGCATGTCTGCTTCTTTCTTGCACTCAAGCATCATAAAGCATCATTTAGATTCATGGCATACTCGCATTTGTCCTTTTGCATACCACCGGATCTAAGGGACAAAATTTTCGGTTTGGTGTATTTAAATACCTTTCACTACGATTCCGTGAGGATTGTCATCTCTCACTGCCATCCAGTGAAAAATATTTAAATAGGAGCAACTGTCATACCCCAAATTTTGACCCCTTAGATCTTCATCATCATTTTAGGAGCATGTTCATATGATTATCTAATCTTAACCCGTTTCAAGCTTGTCTTTGTTAAGATACAGGAATCAGGGTTCCGCACAGCCGAAATCGAGGTTTCGAGCGCTAATCAGTCAATGTTTTGGATTGGTTCTCCCTGAATTGAGTCTCCACATCATAAAATGTATTCCATTGGATCAAGTATGAATCCAATTTGAGGTTGTCCCCCAAGAATCAAAAGCAGTGAAGTTCAAGATACCCGATTAGGGTTTTCGAGTAGGAAAAGTCAACGGTGGCTTGACTTTTGATCTAAAATGTGTTGCAATGGTAGGATCATGGTCCATAGTATTCATATGGCTTGGTGAAGTCTATTCAAAGAGTTTCAAAGGCTTAAAAGGTCCAGAGCATCAACAGTCGACTCGGTAGCAATCGATCGATCGTTCGGTTGACCGAAAAGTCAACTCTTCACTCATAAGGAATCTGACCTTAAGATGTGAATCAAAAATGTTCCTAATTACATATTGCACCTACCCATAAAATTTCATGACCATTGAATCAAGGGTTGAGGAGTAATCACAAAAGTCGAGAATTAGGGTTTTGAAAGGGGCAAGACAATAACTCTTTAACCACACATCCAATTAAGTTGGTTCAAAGTTCATTGGAAAGCTCTTGAAAATTCCTACAAAAGTCCCAAAATGGTCCATGATCATAAAATGCATAGATGTGGAGTTATGATCAAATTCATTTCAAGAAGGGAAAATAACTTAGAGAAATTTCACTTTTAGGCTTGTTTTTCAGCAACTTTGAGAGGCTTTTTAGCCAAGTTCCTTTGGGAATCTGAAACTCATGAAAACATGAAAGTTGTAGAGCTACATGAGGGCTTTCCAAATTGTTGTAGAACTCCTCCATATCCCTTATGAATTGAGAGTTATGAATTTGGCAATGTGAGCTTTTAACACTTGAGTCCCACATTGACAATTCTTCACAATTCAAATTTCAACAACTTAGACCATCCTCAACCATTGGATCATGTTTCATTCTGATAATTTGAGGCTTAGATGAAGGGAAAACCAGAAGAAAGAAGGAATTAATGGATCTTGCAACTTGTAGGCAAGTGGACAATATAATAATCAATTAAAGAAGTAGGAAAGAGAAACTTTTTGCCACTTGCACTTGCAGCTGCAGTTCCCTATCTGCCTAGCCACTCTAATCACCTCATGTCATTCATTTCCACTTGAACAATTCATCTGTTGAGGCAAGGACTTGAGTCTTGCAGTTGTACCAAACCTCAAGCCAAGGGTTTCCTTTTTCAAAATCCCTCCAAAAGTGAAAAAACCAAATATGTCCTCATCCCTCATTTCCCTATAAATAGAGGCTCCCTCTATGTCATTTACACACCGGAGCACTCTTAGAACCAAGAGGAAACCACAACTCTCACTCATTTCTCACTTAACTCATTTCTCAAATTTCCATGTTTTCACCAAAATCTGTCTTGGACATTTGGCTGTCCAAACTCATTTCCACCCATTCCAAACCACCAAGAACCATCTGCACAAGCCATAAATGTTGTGTAGAAGGTGTTCATACCCTTAAAACACCCAAAAACACCATTCTCCCAAAAGTCAACTCTCAAACCAAGCAAATTTGACCTTGTGCTCAAAATCTGCCAAACCACTAACCATAGTTGTTCTCCTCATTCTTACCATCCACACACCCTTGATATATGATATATCAGTTGTCCATGACATAAAACAACATAATCCTCATTTATTTTGAGTCTTGGCACAAGTTTCTTCAAGCACAAGGAAGCTGTTTTCATCAAGTTCTGGTTGGACAGCAGCTGAGGCATTTTCAAGTTATTCCCTACTGCAACAAGTTGGTGTGAAGGTCTACAACAGGTTGGTGGTTATCATCTGTTTTCATTTTTTGTCATAAGTATTTCTTGGTATGATTGGTGTTTAAATGAAAATCAAGTTATACTCAAAATCTGCCAGTTTGTTCTTACCAGCTGTTTTGAATATGGATTGACATTGCTTTGATATGGTTATGTCTTGAGGATAGTGTTTTGCTGAGTTTCATTTCTGTCATGATTTTTTGTTGGTTGTTATCTCAAAATCCATTAGTTTTATGTTGGTTATGTTTCTAACAGCATGAGAAGTATATGCTATGAGGTTGTGACTGTTTTTGCTTTGAAACTGTTTTCAAATTGCCATAACATGATGTATCTTTTTGTCATGAGTTATTAATGATTGTTACCACATAACTTGAACCTTGCTGCATGATCAAGCCTGCTTCCCATTTTTCAAAACATCCCTATGAGTATACCAATTTCTGTGTTAAGTTGCTTTTGATTGATTTATAAGGTCAGAACCATTAGATAACATGGTTGGTAGTTGTGTGTGGTATTTGCATGATCAAAACCTGCCCTGCATTTTCAAAACAGTTGTTCACTTTCAAACTTGCATTTTCAAAGCCTTATACTACCAACAGCATGTCCAGTTCTGTTTCAGGTTATTTCTCATTGATCTATGAGTCTAGAATCATCAATTAACATGGTTTAAGTTTGTGTGTGATGCATAACTGTCTTGAATATGCCATGATCTATCTTGCTGCATAATGAACTTGTTTTGCATTTCATAGGTGCCAATATGCCAAATCCAGTTTTGAATGATGTATGATTAAGTTTGAGCATGAAAGTTTCAGTTAGCATGATAGAAATGTGTGTGTGTTAATTTCATGACATGGATCCACCCAATCTGAACATGACAACCTGCAGCTCTTTACATTCAACTTATTTTTGTATTCATAGCCACACAAAACATGTTTTTTATGTTTGGAGCATGTCTTGATTGATTCATGAACATGAGATCATCTGTCGACACATTTGAAAATTGTATGTCATGTGTATGAGAACTGAACCTATCCACTTGAACCATGACAGCTTGTATCCCTTTACACCATAATTACAACCAATGAACCATTTTCATGTCTGCTTGAGTTGTGATTGATCCCTAAGTGTGAAATCAACTGTTGACATTTAATGAGGGCATTACCAACTGATTTTTGCATAAAGGTTTCCTTTGAATCTTAAGAGGCCAGGCAAAACACCATAGCATTTTGGTTTTGCATAAATTCATAACTCTGTCAACTCATGGTGGTAGACTTTAAGTGTTTTAATTCCTAGGCCTGGCATCATACTATCAAGCTTAGTTTTGCCTAGTGCTAGTTTGGTTTCTTTGAGCTATGACTTCAGGATGTAGGTTTTGAAGGTGAGAAAATACTTAGAAGGGGGGGTTGAATAAGTATGAAGATTAAAACTTAGAAATAAAAACTCAAGTATTTTTATCCTGGTTCGTTGAACTCAACTACTCCAGTCCACCCTTCCTAGAGTGATTTGCCTTTCTAAATCAAGGACTTAATCCACTATTAAATCAACTGATTACAATAGTTAACACTTAGAACAACTGTTCAAAGTCTTCTCAAGAACTACTGATCTTAACTGGATCTTCTTAAGGTTTACAATCAAATGTAATACAAATACAAGTGTTTAAGATTGCTTCTATAAAGCTTTATCACAACTGTGATTTTTTACTTAACTATTAAGAACAAAGAAATTAATTCTTAGAAAGAATATGAAGGTATGAGAGCTTGAATGTTGATTTCTTTTCAATAATACGTCAACTAAAGAAATTGGTGAAGTCTTGCTTTGATAGGCAGCTGATCCAAGGTGAGCTTCACGTTGAGAAGAGTGTCCAAAAGGTCTGAGCCTTTTTGTCTTCACATCAAGTGACCTTTCCTAGAAGAAGAATGCACAGAAAAATCCTTTTTGTCTGTGTTCTTGTGTCTAGCATAAATGAGGAAAGAGACGTTTGGATCATTCCAACGGATATAAACTTTGAATAATTCTTCTTCAGTTTTCAGCAAATTCATCAGAGTCTAAATTGATCAGAGCCTTCTGATGATAATTAGAGTTTTGCTGAATCAGAGTCTTCTGTAGCAGGTGTGCTTTTAGCGTGTTTAAGATCAGAGCATATTTGAGACAGATCTTCAGTACTGGCAACTTTAGTACTTTCAGAATCTTCTGTAGTAACTATGCTTTGAAAACTCTTCATACAGAATTCTTCTTTGGTTCAGATGCTTCTGACTTGCTTCAGATTCTTCTGGAGCTTCTGCTTCAGATCCTTCTGGAACTTCTGCTTCAGAAACTTCTGGAGGCTACGCTCAGGATCTTCTGTTGGTAGCAATCAGAATCTTCTAATGGATGCATCTGGCGCTTCAGAGTCTAGCAAATTTCTTATGTTCAATTTTGATTTGCTTCTGGAGTGTTAATTCCTTTACTATCTGCAGTAAAAATTCTCAAGCAAATTTTAGAGTATATATTTCTTAATTACAAAATTTCATAATAGTTATCATCAAAACATAGAGATACTATTAAGAACCAATCTGTGTTCTAGCAATCTCCCCCTTTTTGATAATGACAAAAACATCAGAAATTTTGTTTAATTGAAAATATGATAATTATAACTCCCCCTGAGATGATGAATCTCCCCCTGACTTAAATACAAATAAGGAATAGAAATTTCCCTTTTGTCTTGAGTAATTTTCAGAGTTAGATCTTGATTTTTCTTTTAACATTTGAGAGTCAGAGTGTCTTGCAAATTTCAGAGTCAGAGTTTGATAATGGTCAAATGATCTGAGAGTCTCAGAGTTTCTTTTACAGAGTGTACTTATCAAATGTTCTGAAATACTCAGATTTAATGTTAGATAGAATAGATATGTCTGAAGTTTCATTCTGGTGAAGTTTAATTAAACAGTTCAGATCTATATTTTCTCCCCCTTTTTTGTCATAAGCAAAAAGTAAAAACTTTTAAAAAGACAAATAAAAGGAAACAGTAAAGAAGATAAATCATGTGGAGAAAACTTTGAAACATTCATTCAATATAGTTCAGAGCAAGAGTACATGCATCAGAAGATATTCAAAACATACATAAGCAAAAATCAGATGCAAAAACATCAGAATGAAAAAAATGAAAACTAAGAGTGTTTTGACAAAAGCATCTTCAACAGATCCGTGATCTCAGAGGAGGACTGTTCTTGCTTTGACATCCACTTAGCCATTGTTTCATTCTTCTGATCCTGTTTTGACATCCACTCAGTCATGTCTTCAGACTTTTTATCCTGTTTGGCCATCCAAGACTTGATTTCTGATTGACCATCTTCCAGAGCAGCAATTTTATCCTCAAAATCTGGATGTTCTTTCTTAATCTCAGATGAAGAAGGTTGAACATTTTCTGGAGCTTGAACAGAGTCAATTTGCATAGGGTCTGTAGAGCTTGGAGCATTAGAGCCAGAAGGAAGTTCTACCAGAGTCATGGCCAAAGGATTGTCTTCAGATGCAGATTCAGTAGTTTCTTCTGATGATGGAGGAGCATCTGTAAGAAGTAAAGGTCCAGATCTCTTGATAGTCCAGAACAGACTTCTTGCAGCTTCAGCAAATATGAGCTTCGCATCATCAGAACATATGTTCTTCAGATTTGATGCTACACTGTTGAATCTGTTGATGAATCCATTCCAGATGACATCAGATTCTTGTGCATCCATTGTTGTTGAACACTTCTGTTGCACCCTAAAATTTGCTCAACTTTATTCACTTGGTTTATGTTTCAATATCATTAGCATTTGCATATAGAGTCATGTACATAGTCTAATCATCTGCATAGCATAGCATAGTAAATCATCCAACAGGGACCAGGCATTATTCTAATCTCTAAGAGCCTATCAAGAGGTTATCATTCTAATTCAAGCACATTCAAGTCATCAGAAAGAATTTGAAAGTTAAGAGGTCAATGGATCAAGCATTGCATCTAGCTCCTATCTGAGGGTGTCTGAGGATCAACAAGTAAATTGTGAGCTGTGGATGGAGCATGGGGAGTATCTAGACATCATGGGAGACTTAGAAAGTCATTTGGAGAAGGAGACAAGTCATTGGTGTAGTCACAAGCATTGCAGTTGAAGACAGTCAACTAGGGTTTCATCTGGGTCAACCTTGGGTCAACTCTAGGTCAATTGACTGATTGAAAAGGCATTAAGGGCTATTGGAGAGATGTGGGGTTCACCATTTGACATGTAAAGGAGGATATGGTGATATTCTAAGAAGAAATCAGGAGAAATCAAGGAGAAGAGGAGTTTCTAAATTAGGGTTTCTGTGTAAAATCCCCTAATTTAGGTCAAATTTCCAAGCAAGATAAGTCAAAATGCAATCTTCAAATGGATCCTTGGCCAACATGGAACTGGTATAGGATCTCAATACCTTTAATTTTAGTGGTGGAAGGCACTAAGGGGATTTATAGAACTCAAGTTATGGTCCTTGCAAGTTACAGGTCATCTGAGGTATCTGAAATTTTGTCTGTGAAAGTGACTTGACTTCCAAGCTATTTTTACCCCTCAAGGAGATTTCAAATGAATTTCGGGTCAACATAAGAATTGTTCCTCATTGTCTTAGATTTCTAGAATGGTATAGTATGCCTTCATATGATTTGTGGAACTCTACTTATGGTCTTGGCAAGCAAAGGGTATTTTGGTCATCTGAGGATTACAGGTCATTCTTAGCCTATGCCTAAAACTCATACAAGGATGCTTCAAATGAAAAACTTCACAACATCAAAGTTGCTCAAAATGCCATTTTAAGTCTAGAAAATAAGTCATGGAAGTTTGGAAATGCATGGAATGAGACTTGACCAAAGTTGGTGGAAAATGACCTAAAAAAGGCATATAAGTTGAAAAAGTTGAAATAAAAAATTGGTTTGAGAGATCTACAAATCCAATATGGGTCATCCAATATACCAAATTGATTCCCAATATCATTTTAGAGACATTGGTTCAGCCACTTTTTTGAGTTAAGGGTTAATTTTTGGACTTGCTTTGTTATTTTGTTACTTGCATAATAAGATACACATGAAAAGTTCAACATAAAGCAAAATTAAAGGCATGTAAGCTCTCTTATCATTCCAATTTGTCATGAAAGGAGATTTTCACTCATGGTTAAGGGCTTGTTAAGAGATAAAGGAGAGATATCATGAGAATTCAAAGTATCATGGCATGAGAAGTTCATGAAATTTCCACAAGTTTCTAGAATCCTCCAAGATCATTCTAGAAGCTTCTCAATCAGTTAATCATCATCTATATAATGAAATGAAGCCATTTGTGCAGGGGTTGGTGATTGAGAGTGCTTGCATTACATAGTTTGATTCCATAACTCCATATTGCATTTTGCTTTCAAACTTCATTGAAACTTCATCAATCATCATAATTTCTGTTATCATCATCATCTACCATCATCATAGAGCAATTGGCAAACAGAATTGAGAGGAATTCGTGGCTGGTTCAGAGATCCAAAGCTTCACTCCAAGTTGCATGAAGAAGGGGATAAGGTGATTCAAGAAGGTTGAGCAAGAACCAGTGCAAACAGAAAGATTGGCATCCATTGAAGATCACTTGAAGCAAGCATCAAGGCTTGAATTGAAAGCTAACTACCATTGCCATCATCACTTGCAAGGTATGCATTTTCCTTCGAATCTCATTGTTTACGCATAGCTAGATCATGTTGTTAGGATATATATGATAGAGACCATTAGGGGATGTGTTGTGAAGAGTTTCAAGGCATTACATGAAGGTTGGTTCCATGGCCATTTCTGTTTCTTGATCAAGAACACATAACCTAGGGCACTATAATGCTAGTTCTTTAGTTTAGTATACTCCCCATAACATGTAGATCAGGGTAGCATAGTATGAGCACATATAATTTCCATGCAAACCAGGTGTAAATAAGTGTGCCCAGAACTTCCATGCTTCGTATCCCTTTGTGGAGTGAGTTTTAGGAAAACCTAGGACCATGGCTGTGTAGAGGGCAATGAGTAGAGTGTCTTTGCTTTTTGTGTCGTGAGCATTCATGGTCAGGTGAGAGAGATAGAGGGAGTAGAAGATTTGCGTGTGAAAATGAAATCCATGAAACCCTAGATGATCCAAGGAAGAAGAAACGCATGAGCCCTTGGATCAGCATGAAAACCTTGACTAATTCTCTCCATCCAACGGCCCAGATTAAAAGTAAAAAAACGGAGGGAAGCTTCAAGGTGCAACGCACTGTTTCAATTAGTAAAAACCTTGGGCTTAAGTCTGATTGTTATTCACACACCCTCATGCTAGGCCCAAACTAAAACACACGTGAAAACTTTGAGTTCCACACCCCCAGCGCAATTTTGTCTGTTTTTGTTTTTTCTGAAATGTTAATGGGCTTAGCCTGATTACTTTTCACGCCCCCCTGATATGAGCCCATGTGAGATATTAACTAGGGCGCTTCTACTTTTCTCACCCCCTCCCATTTAATTTCCATTTTGTGTGTTTTAATTTCCTTTAATATTTTTACATCTTTAAAAAATCATAAAAAAATGGAAAATGGCTTGTTTTAATTGGTTCTTTTTGCTATAGGTCCATTATTCTGTCTAGAAAAATATGAAATAATAAAATTGGCATTTTATTTTTGTTTAATATTTTTCATGCATTTTTCTTGTAAATAGCATTTTGTTAAGTTTAGTTTGATGCTTAAATTTGTTAATTTTTGTTCTAATAGTTAATTTAACATTTTTAATCCATTCTTTTTAGGTTGTTTAGTTTAGACATCCAACTTGTACATAAAATTTAGTTCACATTTTTAAGACTTAATTTTAGGTGATTAGTTTAGGTGAGAACAACATGAAAAAAATTAGGGTTTAAGTGATGACTTAGGAGAATTGAATCATTTCCCTTAGGACTTAGAGATTGAATATTTCAGATATGGGACTATAGGGATTAGGGGTAGTTATTAGATCCCTTAGAAATTATTAGGATTCCCCTACTGCTATTAATACTACTATATTTGCTTGACTGGTGTGGTGTGCCCTCTCTGGGGATTATTGCTTGTTTGTGTGGGTATTGGGATTGCTTGGGGATTGGTAGAGCTGAAGACTTGTGATGATGAAGCCATTGGAGATCCAGAGCTTGAAGTCCAACTTCCAGAGTTGAAGAGGAGATTCCTGCTAGCAGCTGTTGAGGAGACTAGGGTTTAGGAGCTAGGCAGAGCTCTAGATTAGAAAGCTTGTTTCTCAAACATGGAATGCCTTGTCTGCATCCATCCTTTCTCTATGATTCAAAGTCTCTTTCAAATATCCACCTCCTTCCTTTGGAAGGATCAGTGAATGTATTTGAAAGATAGAACTTTTGAGGGAAAATTGTCTATATAATGTTAACAGTTACTGAACCACCCTTGGTAGGTAATTGACTGTCTAACATTCATTCACTTCATCTTGTTGATTGATATTCCTCCTGGGAGTTTGAGACTGGAAGAAAAGCCATTGTAGACTGAAGATTGATGATAAAGACCTTGCTTGAAGGCTGTGGAGATGGAGATTGATGCTTGCTGAAGCTTGTAGCTGATTGGAGATGACTTGAAGACTGATGTGGTGCAGAGCTGTTGTGGCTGTTTATTTTTGCTGTATTTCATTTCTGATGTATTGATTGGTTTTCTGGACTGTATTGTTTGATGTTTACCCTGTTGGGTTGGAAGTGAAGTTTGTTCACTTTTGCCTATTGTTTTCTAGGTTCGAGGTTGAGTGGGACTCCCTTGCCTCGCTTGTATTGCTGCATCCATGCATTTTACTGCTTTACTGTATATATCTGCTATTGTTTCTGTTTCCGTCTATTCCCTTAGGATCTCTGTTTCTCTCTGTGCAAGAGAGGAGCATGATAGACACTAGGTCTTAACCCATGCATGATAACATTAGGATAGTTTGATTCCCTTCGCGACCGTAGGTTAGAGTTCTGTCTCTTCTTTCTCAAAGCTGACAGAAAAACACACTAAAATTTCAAACACAATAAAAGACACTTCTTCCGTAAAAGAATGTGAAATCATCAAGACGTCATTTTTTTGTCCGCTTGGACTGCTAATCAGAAAAACCTTTTTCAGAAGGAATAAAATCAACCAAGACAGACTTGTGTCGTACGTGGCCCGAACTACGTTTGCTCTGATCTTCCATGCAGTGTGGAAGTACGTAGGCATAGGATGCGATATCCTAGCGAGCAACCTTCCCCTCCTTTCCCGTAGGTAGGCGAACTACGTTGACTCTGATTTCTCGTTCCAGACGGGAATACGTAGGCATAAAGTGCGATACTTTGCCGAGTCATTTTATTTTCATTTTATTTTCTTTTAACCCCTGACCTTTAGTTTAGATAGAATAACAATCCGTACCAGAAAACAAGCGTGGATCCCGTCGAGTACGACGGACGTGAGGGGTGCTAATACCTTTCTCTTGCGTAACCGACTCCCGAATCCAGGATTTGGTTGCGATTACCATTCCTTTCCCGTGTTGTGCGAGGTTTACTCTGAGCGTTTCCTTTCCCTCCAGTGGGATAAATAACGCACGGTGGCGACTCTTCTGTTTAGCCGGCGCCGATTTTCGCAGTAGCGACAGCTGGCGACTCTGCTGGGGATCCAACGTCCCCTAGCTGCTAAGGACTGCGATAGTTCTTATGCATTTGGGATCCAACGTCCCTTAAGAGAGTCAATCCTAACGCTTGTTTTCCCGTCGAGGATTTTGTATGGATTTATATTTTTGACCTTTATTTTCAGCATTATATATATTGGTTATTATTGCTGTATTGTGGGGTGTGACGGGGTTCTTTGATTGAGAGATAAGTCGGACCTGGGCTTGAGTGCACCTAGAATTAGAGTAGAAAGTAGTGGCCGCGTTCTGGCTTTGCTTGCATTAGTGTCTCATGAAATCTACACTCGGACGAGGTTCTTCTGGTTGGCTTCTTTTTCTACCCTTTGGGTCGAAGGGGTTGTTGGTCAGCTGAATTGTCGACTCCGGGAACCGATCATTTGGAAGTTGGCTAAGTGAGGCCTCTTCAGGATTTGATGATGCCACTCCTTCTGGGAATCGTATCATCAACCCTGAAAGTCTGTGACGCCGACGACCGCATAGGATGTCGTACCTTTGTCAGTTACTAGGACATCCACCTGTGAGAGGGTTTGGGGTTATGCAAGTAACTAGACCTTCAGATACCGGTTATTTCTTGATCAGAGATCCTGGGTATTTATGGAGAGTTCAGAGGTCTGTCAGAGACCAGTTGGAGATGTGATTTGAGGTCTGCCAGAGACCAGGTGGAGATGTGATTTGAGGTCTTCCAGAGACCAGTTGGAATTATGGTTTGAGGTCTGTCAGAGACCGTTGTTGGAGCTTTATTTTAGGTCTATCTGAGACCAGGGTTTGAGGACTTCTATAGAGTCTATCTGAGACTTCTTGATATGGTTCAGGTTATTCAGCTACGGCAGTTGGTCCCTGTTGCATGTTACTTGCATTGCATTGTTTGCATACTCATTATCATTGCATCCCATTAACGTGTGTCTGTGCTACAGGTGCATTTGCATACCCTCCGATTCTAGTGCCCAGACTTCTGAGTATTGATCATGGCTGGTTTGAGGAAGATAGTTGCGTATAAGCTGCCTACACCTGATATTACTCCTTTGCTCGGTCTGATATCTCTTGCTGATGAGGAGGTTAGGAGAAGCTTCAGAAGGAGTCATGGGAGATTACTGAGATTAGTCTGCAAGCCCACTGCTGATGAGATGAACAGGCTGTACACCTTGATGCAGTTCTATGACCCCGCATTGAGATGTTTTACGTTTGCTGACTTCATTCTAGGGCCTACCATTGAGGAGTATGTGGAGTTTACTGAGCTACCAGTGCAGAACGAGGTTCCCTTTATTCACTCCGCTGCTGAGCCCAAATTGGAGGACTTAGCCAAGGCCTTGCATATGGACGCTGCAGAACTGTTAGTGACTTCTTGGCTTGGGGTTTCAGGTTTCTCTCTTGATTTCCTGGTTGGCAAAGCTCAGGAGTATGCCAAGAGCGGATGTTGCACGGTTTTCAATGTTATTTTGGCTCTATGCATTTATGGGATTGTGCTGTTTCCTAACTTGCCCAATTTCGTAGACTTGGACGCTTTCCATCTATTTGCTGCCGGCAATCCAGTGCCAACGTTGATCGGAGACTTCTACCACTCATTGCACTACAAGAACGAAAACAGAAGGGGAAAGGTTGTTTACTGCTGTGCTCCTTTGTTGAATATGTGGTTCAAGAGTCACCTTCCCATGAAGGGATCTTCTGTGGAGAGTGCAACCACCGCTAGCTGGTCAGAACGCCTGATGAGGCTATCTTCCGAAGACGTTGAATGGTTTGATCGAGACTTGCTAGGGTCTGAGCTTATATTCAGTTGTTCCGGGTACCCTAATGTGTCGTTGATAGGAAGAAAAGGGTGTATCAATTACAACCCATCCTTGTTGGTCCGTCAGTTCGGATATGCGCTGAAGAACCTGCCAAAGGAGGAAGAAGTACAGGAATCTCTGTACTTCACCGGAGACGTGAAGGGGGAGTTATTAGCCAAGCTGCAGCACGCCTGGACGCGTATTAACCGAAGAGGGAAGCCGTTGTTAGGGAAGAACGACTGTCAGGCCTATGCACCATACAGAGTTTGGATCCAGGAGAGAGCAAGTCAGTTACGGATGCCATTTCCAGATGCACCAGTCCTTGTTCCTATTCCGTTAGCAGAGCCAACTACTATTTCTCGGGAAGCCTACGAACAAGTTGTGAAAGAAAAAGAAGCCTTGATGAAGATCAACGAAGGGTTAGAGCAGGAGCTAGCCCAGATACGCAGTGAGAAAAACAAGGCCGTGCATGCTTTCCAACAGCAGATTGAGCTAGTGAACAGACTAGGGGCTGAGTTGACTGAGGAAAGGAAGAAGCGTGAACGTCTGGGGCAAGAGTTCAGAAGCTCCCACGACATGCTCGAATCCAAAAAGAAAGCGCTTGACGCAGCACACCGAGAAATCTCTTCTTGCAATAAGACTTGGAATGCCACGCTCACCAACAATAAGAAGAGGGAGGATAAGTCGAAGCAGCAAATTTCCGACCTCGAAGAGCAGTTGAAGTCTAGCATCGATAAGTATGAAGAAGAGGTGATGTCCAGGTATAGTCTCCAGAAGGCGTTGAACAAAGCTATTGAAGGCAGGAACGAAGCCATGTCTCAGAAGCGGAAGCTAGAGGATCGCTTCGGAGAGGGGGCATGGGAAGAAACTGCCGGAGACGTGCGACGTGTTCTTAAGAAAAGAAACCAACTTGTTGAAGGGCTGCTTACTCGACCAAGTCATCCAGAGACCAAGAAGTTGCTAGAAGAATACCATACTTATGGGAGTACTTGATCATTTCTTGTATTAACTTGTATGCTTTATTTGCACAGTGCTGACCATCACCAGGATTGTTGGTTGAGGTCATGCCTTTCTCTGTACTCAGTGACATTGTATTCGTGGCATATTGGTTTTCTCCGCAATATATGAGGCTTTCTGTGATTCAGTTCCGATCTTTGTATTGCTAGCACTGTCACCGCACTGGCACCTTCACACTAGAATCAGGGAATGTCATTCCCTAATGCACAGACACACACATTGCATTGCATTCATATTCATATTGCATTACAGGTAATTATTAAACTGTATCTCATCTCCTGTATCTTCCAGGTCTTCCCGGATTAGCGGCCGAAGAACTCCCTGACATTCAACCAGAAGCAGCAGTGAGTAAGTCATGAGTCAGGATCAGACTGAGATGCAAGAGGTGCACGACAATATAATGCGGCTCATACAGGTAATGGAAGCCATGGCCGAGAGTCAGAAACAGTTGCAGAATATGGTGCAGCCTCTGATTGCACGGGCTAATGATAGAGCTGCCGATTTTGCTCAGCTAGAGAATCAAGGTTTTCTCCCAGGCCGCATACGCCAACTTGTGGGGATAGCCATCAAGCAGGTTCAAGCAGAATTAACGGATGTTCGAGGCCAGCTGGGGCAGTTCACGAAAGATATACAAGTGTTGCGCTCGAATCAAGAGACGCTAGAAGAAGAGAACTGCCGATTGAAGGCACAGATGGCGTTGATGGCTGAAATATTAAGGAACGTACTCAGAAGAGAAGGAGGGCAAATGTCTGAAGACGCGGCTGGCTTATCTTCTCCTCAGGGGTCTGAAGAACCGTTACCCACGCATGATACGCTTAAGAGACCCTCTCTACGGTTCGAAGCTCAGGATTCTCCTCGTCAGCAGTCGCAATTGATTTTGTAGGATAACTCAAGGAGGTGTGGCAAGAGGATGAGGCCTTCTAACAAAGTATTTGATGAGATCCCTGTGGATTATGATCAGCTGGTGCAACTCTTGTTCCAACTTCAACTGGTTGAGCCCCGCATTTTGGTTCCACTGACAGGGCAGCCGCCACCAGACTATGACCTGAACGCCCATTGTGCCTTCCACTCCGGAGCACCGGGGCATAACATTGCAAACTGCAAAGCTTTTAAGCATAAGATTCAAGATTTGCTGGATGAGAAAATAATCGAGTTTGTACCAGGGGGCATAAAAGTTTCAGGGACTGATATTCCCATTTCTCCGCCAGAGGTTGCAGACGAATCGAGATATATCCTAGAGCCGCTGGAAGATAAGTCCCCATGTCCACAACAGTTGCCGATGCCAGGGTTGAATTTAAGGATGATAGCACTTGAGCCTAAGGAATCGTCCGAGCAAAGCCAGCAGCATACAAGATGCCGGTATACGGCTCAACAAAGAATTCGGGGAAAGAAGCCAAGGAGGGTGTTTGAAAAGCCTCCCTCAACGTACGCAGATTTGTTACAGACACTATTAAGATTGAACTTGGTAGAGCAAAGAACTCTGGCGCCAATAATAGGCACTCCTCCGGATGGCTATGACGCAAGCAGGCACTGTGAATTCCACTCCGGGGCTCCCGGACATGATATTGAAGGTTGCCACGCGTTCAAGCATAACGTCCAAGATTTAATCGACAGCAGGGTTATTAACCTCTCTGATAGGGTCCCCAAGGTGGTGCAAGGCCATAGACAAGCAAAAGCCGGGGTGATGAAAAAGTTTCCCAGAGTTGATCGGGCCGTTGAGAGAAGATCGAGACAGCAGTAGACTACCCCTGATGATAGCTTCTGAGGATGGTTGACTCGCCAATAAGTCAAAGTGCAGAAAGTCCAGTTCTGAGACACCGACATTTTTCATGTTATCTTGTTCATGTCGTCGCATTTGTAGTTTCTTTTCTGTGTAATTGCCAATTTCGCTCTTAAAACTTGTTGTTTTTTCAATTGATATTGATAAACGAAATGAATATGCATGTTTTGAATTAATCCAGTCGTGTTCACTCTTTGTTTTTCTTTAAATGCTTAATGCTTGTTTAGCAGGAATCTGGGGAGGATGACGAAAACAGATGACGAATAATATTCCGATTGTATGCTTTTGGATAAAAAAAACTTGTTGATGAAATACAGGCATTGTTTCAATCCATAAACACCGGAGATATAAGGAAGATAATCCCTTGATAACCCCTTTTGAGCCCAGTAGTAGGAGTTTCTTTTCGAAAATGAAAAACCCTAAATCTTAACCCGGGGCAGGGTAGGTGTCAGTTAGTTTGACCAAGCGTTCGAATTACGAAAGGAGTGGCCGTTTGAGGATAAATCACACTTGTATAGGTCGTGCCTAAAGAACCACAATGGTTAAACCTTGCCGACAAGGAGTGAAACAGTCACATTATTCCACAAAAAGTCAGACAAACCAGTGTCACACGACTTGTTCGGAAAAAAAAAAGAAAAGTGAAAAGAATCAAGAGCCCGCTAAGTCAAAACTTGAAAACAAATGACTTAGGCAAAAATAGGGGCATCCCGCTGGACTGTGAAAATCAAAAGAATCTCAAAAGATACTCAGTCCAGGCAAAAGTTAGGGAATGAAAAAAACGAAAGACGAAAAGGATTGCCAAAGAAAAAAAATCCTCGAAAAGGACAAAGTCGTGTGACTCTGGGCACCCAAAGACGAAAAGTGAATGACTGGCACTCCGAAAAGCAAGTGGTATCCTGAACCATCATTCCTATCACTCAACCTTTGAAAGGTGAGCGCTTGTGTCGATGTAGCTGAACATAGGATCGGAGAACATCATGGAGAATGGGTGGGTTAAAATAAGCTTTGAGCCTTTGTCTTTCCTTGTTAACCGTGAACCTGACCACGTTACAACCCGAAAAAGTCCTAATTAAAACAGGTTTTAGTCAAGAGCATACGTCAGTAAAGATCTCGTCGATTCTGACTCCTAAAAGGGTTCCTCTTACCAGCTTTCATATTGACATTTTGATTCATTGCATGTCACAAAATTTTTTCAGTGAACAGACTTGGATTTTGAAACTGTCATATGCATTGCGTTTAATATATCTTTTATGCATAACAACTTGTGTTACTTGCGAGTAAGCGCATGCCGACAGGAAAGATTCCTACGGTGGAAGGTCTGATCAGGATAAAATGCAGAATGCCCAAATGTTTCGTGAACTGGGGCAAGCTATATTGATTAATTCAGGTAGGGTCAGTCATCCTAGAATCAGTAAATCTGGGGCAGTCAGGTCAAGAGTTGGCCAATCTCTCATAGCTATGGGCATTGCTCCACGAGTCAGTCAATCAGGGGCAAAAGCATTACCAGACTAAGGTCACCCTAAAAGCACAAGAGCTACTTTTGACAGAGCACCTCTTCGAGGTCCGAAATGTAGAAGCAGTCCATGTCTGATGTCAGGACACAAAGACTGTAGGGTCCATTCCAAAATTGTTGCAGATTCAGGGGCAAGCGATTCAAAAAATACAGACTGGGGCATGTTAGTATCCCCGAAGCGGAGTTCTCTCTTTTCAGCAAGTATTCTTTCCTCCCAGTGGAACTCGAAGATTAAGACTCTCCCCGGCAGAGTTGGTTGTGGGTCCTGGCATTTATTTTGTTAGGAATACTGTGTAATATCAGTTCACTCTCCAGCCGAATTCCAATCATACTGAGCACGTCTGCTATTCCCCAGCAGAGTTATATTCCCCAGCAGGATGTTACCTCAACAAGGTGCTTGGTTAGATTCCCAATTTCCCAGCAGGGTTGACCTCACTCTTCCGGCATTTATTTTGCTGGAATGATTCTGTAGCACCTTGCTATTTCCAGCGGAGTTGGCGTTATCTTCAGCATTTATTTTGCTGAAGCGGTTCCTGTGTCCCAGCAGGTGGAGGGAGCTCTTGCTCAAATGAACTACCAAGCATTCAAGATCTCGGCATGAGACATTCAATGATAATGTCAGTATTCCCCACAGAGTTACCAGGATAAGTTTCTCTTTATTCCCAAGCAGAGTTATTTGTCATCAAGGGGTTTCATGAATCAGAATTTCAGAAGTTGCCTTCGGTCATCAGAACAGGCATCCGGTAGTGTGGTTCCCAGATATCCCCAGTAGAGTCCGCCTCAAAGTCGCTGTCACGTCAGTGCTAAAGAAGTTTGTGGGTTGGGATCAATGGAGAACTAAGTCCTGACGTGGACAATTTATTCCTATATTGACGGGATTTCTTCAGAAGTGGGCGTCCTAACGTGGACAGATTTATTTCCCCGGGTTGATGAGATGTGTTAGTCCTAACGTGGACAGATTCGGGTTCTCGGAATTGGTGGAATGTGAAGTCATGACGTTGACAAAACTGATTACTCTTTGTGATGGTGTCCTGACGTGGACCATTTACTCTCAGCAGTTATCTTTCTTCGTGTTGGTGAAGCGTGGGTC
Organism: Lathyrus sativus; assembly: GCA_963859935.3. NCBI lineage: Eukaryota > Viridiplantae > Streptophyta > Magnoliopsida > Fabales > Fabaceae > Lathyrus > Lathyrus sativus. The sequence goes on along the minus strand of OZ012737.1, from coordinate 57,636,900 downwards.
CTGACGTGGACAGATCAGACGAAGATGTGAGTCCTTACACGGACAAGTTTTATTTTCTCAGCAGAGGAGATGTAAGTCCTGACGTGGACAAGTTTTATTTCCCCAGCGGGTCGAAGATGCCTGAGTCCTGACGTGGACAAATCAAGACGAAACATGGGTCCTGACTTGGACAAGTTTATTCCTTACATGGAAAGATTGGAGTCCTTACGTGGACGAATCAAGAAGAGAGTTATTCCTAACGTGGAAAGGTGGGTCCTAACGTGGACGATGTAGTCCTAACGCGGACAAGTTATTCCTTACATGGAAAGATGGGTCCTAACGTGGATGATGTATTCCTTACGTGGAAAGATAAAATTATTTCCTAACATGGAAAGAGAGCATTCCTTACGTGGAAGAAAAATAGTTTCCTTACGTGGAAAGATGGTGATTCCTTACGTGGAAAGTTGGTATTCCTTACGTGGAAAGATTGAGTCCTTACGCGGACATATCGAGATGGATTCCTTACGGGGAAACAAGTGTATTCCTAACGTGGAAAGTTTAGTCCTGACGTGGACGAATTCAGAAGAAAGAGCATTCCTTACGTGGAAGAAAAATGGTTTCCTTACGTGGAAAGACGAGTTTATTCCTTACGTGGAAAGATTGAGTCCTTACGCGGACATATCAAGATTGATTCCTTACGTGGAAAGATTGAGTCCTTACGCGGACATATCAAAAATGTTGATTCCTTACGTGGATAGAAGTTGATTCCTTACGTGGAAAGATCGGGGTTCCTAACGTGGAAAGTTTGTGATTCCTTACGTGGAAAGATGGAGTCCTTACGTGGACAAAGCAAAAGAAGACGTATTCCTTACGTGGAAGAGTTGGACAAAGCAGAAAGAAGTTTGTTCCTTACGTGGAAAAGTTTAGTCCTGACGCGGACATTCCTTACGTGGAAAGATTGAGTCCTTACGCGGACATATCAAGATTGATTCCTTACGTGGAAAGATTGAGTCCCTACGCGGACATATCAAAAATGTTGATTCCTTACATGGATAGAAGTTGATTCCTTACGTGGAAAGATAGGGGTTCCTAACGTGGAAAGTTTGTGATTCCTTACGTGGAAAGATGGAGTCCTTACGTGGACAAAGCAAAAGAAGACGTATTCCTTACGTGGAAGAGTTGGACAAAGCAGAAAGAAGTTTGTTCCTTACGTGGAAAAGTTTAGTCCTGACGCGGACATTCCTTACGTGGAAAGATTGAGTCCTTACGCGGACATATCAAGATGAGATTCCTTACGTGGAAAAAAGATGTAGTCCTTACGTGGACAGATCAAAATTTGTTTCCTAACGTGGAAAAGATGGAGATTCCTTACGTGGAAAGAAATTGATTCCTTACGTGGAAAGTTGTATTCCTAACGTGGAAAAAGGGGTGTTCCTTACACGGAAGAATGGCATTCCTAACGTGGAAAGAAGTGTATTCCTAACGTGGAAAGAGGTGATTCCTAACGTGGAAAAAAACGGATTCCTCACGTGGAAAGAAGCGTATTCCTTACGTGGAAGAGAAAGACAGTTATTCCTTACGTGGAAAGATTGAGATTCCTTACGTGGAAAGATAGAGGCATTCCTAACATGGAAATGTTATTCCTAACGTGGAAATGTTATTCCTAACGTGGAAGTATTATTCCTAACGCGGAAATGTTATTCCTAACGTGGAAGAGCAAGTTTATTCCTTACGTGTAAAGTGTAGTCCTGGCGTGGACAAATCCAGATGAAATTTTATTCCTCACGTGGAAAGGTGAGTCCTAACGTGGACGATGTTATTCCTAACGTGGAACGGTTATTCCTTACGTGGAAGGGTGAGTCCTAACGTGGACAATGTTATTCCTAACGTGGTCAAGAGTTTACTCCTAACGTGGACGATTTATTCCTGATGAAATGCAGACGAGCCATCCCCAGCACGGGCGCTAATGGATCAGTTGATTTCCGTAACAGTTAGATTCGGTTGATGAATGTCGTTCCCCAAGCAGGAGCGCAGTTTATTTCTGCGGTTGGCAAATTTCCGGGTTCTTAGTATTCAACCGTCTCGTACCTCGAATGTTTGAAGGTCGTTCGCTCTTCACCCAATTGGGTCCAAGTCGCTTGAATAGGGGCAGCTGTTGCACCCTAAAATTTGCTCAACTTTATTCACTTGGTTTATGTTTCAATATCATTAGCATTTGCATATAGAGTCATGTACATAGTCTAATCATCTGCATAGCATAGCATAGTAAATCATCCAACAGGGACCAGGCATTATTCTCATCTCTAAGAGCCTATCAAGAGGTTATCATTCTAATTCAAGCACATTCAAGTCATCAGAAAGAATTTGAAAGTTAAGAGGTCAATGGATCAAGCATTGCATCTAGCTCCTATCTTAGGGTGTCTGAGGATCAACAAGTAAATTGTGAGCTGTGGATGGAGCATGGGGAGTATCTAGACATCATGGGATACTTAGAAAGTCATTTGGAGAAGGAGACAAGTCATTGGTGTAGTCACAAGCATTGCAGTTGAAGACAGTCAACTAGGGTTTCATCTGGGTCAACCTTGGGTCAACTCTAGGTCAATTGACTGATTGAAAAGGCATTAAGGGCTATTGGAGAGATGTGGGGTTCACCATTTGACATGTAAAGGAGGATATGGTGATATGCTAAGAAGAAATCAGGAGAAATCAAGGAGAAGAGGAGTTTCTAAATTAGGGTTTTTGTGTAAAATCCCCTAATTTAGGTCAAATTTCCAAGCAAGATAAGTCAAAATTCAAGCTTCAAATGGATCCTTGGCCAACATGGAACTGGTAGAGGATCTCAATACCTTTAATTTGAGTGGTGGAAGGCACTAAGGGGATTTATAGAACTCAAGTTATGGTCCTTGCAAGTTACAGGTCATCTGAGGTATCTGAAATTTTGTGTGTGAAAGTGACTTGACTTCCAAGCTATTTTTACCCCTCAAGGAGATTTCAAATGAATTTATGGTCAACATAATAATTGTTCCTCATTGTATTAGCTTTCTAGAATGGTATAGTATGCCTTCATATGATTTGTGGAACTCTACTTATGGTCTTGGCAAGCAAAGGGTATTTTGGTCATCTGAGGATTACAGGTCATTCTTAGCCTATGCCTAAAACTCATACAAGGAAGCTTCAAATGAAAAACTTCACAACATCAAAGTTGCTCAAAATTCCATTTTAAGTCTAGAAAAGAAGTCATGGAAGTTTGGAAATGCATGGAATGAGACTTGACCAAAGTTGGTGGAAAATGACCTAAAAAAGGCATATAAGTTGAAAAAGTTGAAATAAAAAATTGGTTTGAGAGATCTACAAATCCAATATGGGTCATCCAATATACCAAATTGATTCCCAATATCATTTTAGAGACATTGGTTCAGCCACTTTTTTGAGTTAAGGGTTAATTTTTGGACTTGCTTTGTTATTTTGTTACTTGCATAATAAGATACACATGAAAAGTTCAACATAAAGCAAAATTAAAGGCATGTAAGCTCTCTTATCATTCCAATTTGTCATGAAAGGAGATTTTCACTCATGGTTAAGGGCTTGTTAAGAGATAAAGGAGAGATATCATGAGAATTCAAAGTATCATGGCATGAGAAGTTCATGAAATTTCCACAAGTTTCTAGAATCCTCCAAGATCATTCTAGAAGCTTCTCAATCAGTTAATCATCATCTATATAATGAAATGAAGCCATTTGTGCAGGGGTTGGTGATTGAGAGTGCTTGCATTACATAGTTTGATTCCATAACTCCATATTGCATTTTGCTTTCAAACTCCATTGAAACTTCATCAATCATCATAATTTCTTTTATCATCATCATCTACCATCATCATAGAGCAATTGGCAAACAGAATTGAGAGGAATTCGTGGCTGGTTCATGAGATCCAAAGCTTCACTCCAAGTTGCATGAAGAAGGGGATAAGGTGATTCAAGAAGGTTGAGTAAGAACCAGTGCAAACAGAAAGATTGGCATCCATTGAAGATCACTTGAAGCAAGCATCAAGGCTTGAATTGAAAGCTAACTACCATTGCCATCATCACTTGCAAGGTATGCATTTTCCTTCGAATCTCATTGTTTACACATAGCTAGATCATGTTGTTAGGATATATATGATAGAGACCATTAGGGGATGTGTTGTGAAGAGTTTGAAGGCATTACATGAAGGTTGGTTCCATGGCCATTTCTGTTTCTTGATCAAGAACACATAACCTAGGGCACTATAATGCTAGTTCTTTAGTTTAGTATACTCCCCATAACATGTAGATCAGGGTAGCATAGTATGAGCACATATAATTTCCATGCAAACCAGGTGTAAATAAGTGTGCCCAGAACTTCCATGCTTCGTATCCCTTTGTGGAGTGAGTTTTAGGAAAACCTAGGACCATGGCTGTGTAGAGGGCAATGAGTAGAGTGTCTTTGCTTTTTGTGTCGTGAGCATTCATGGTCAGGTGAGAGAGATAGAGGGAGTAGAAGATTTGCGTGTGAAAATGAAATCCATGAAACCCTAGATGATCCAAGGAAGAAGAAACACATGAGCCCTTGGATCAGCATGAAAACCTTGACTAATTCTCTCCATCCAACGGCCCAGATTAAAAGTAAAAAAACGGAGGGAAGCTTCAAGGTGCAACGCACCGTTTCAATTAGTAAAAACCTTGGGCTTAAGTCTGATTGTTATTCACACACCCTCATGCTAGGCCCAAACTAAAACACACGTGAAAACTTTGAGTTCCACACCCCCAGCGCAATTTTGTCTATTTTTGTTTTTTCTGAAATGTTAATGGGCTTAGCCTGATTACTTTTCACGCCCCCCCTGATATGAGCCCATGTGAGATATTAACTAGGGCGCTTCTACTTTTCTCACCCCCTCCCATTTAATTTCCATTTTGTGTGTTTTAATTTCCTTTAATATTTTTACATCTTTAAAAAATCATAAAAAAATGGAAAATGGCTTGTTTTAATTGGTTCTTTTTGCTATAGGTCCATTATTCTGTCTAGAAAAATATGAAATAATAAAATTGGCATTTTATTTTTGTTTAATATTTTTCATGCATTTTTCTTGTAAATAGCATTTTGTTAAGTTTAGTTTGATGCTTAAATTTGTTAATTTTTGTTCTAATAGTTAATTTAACATTTTTAATCCATTCTTTTTAGGTTGTTTAGTTTAGACATCCAACTTGTACATAAAATTTAGTTCACATTTTTAAGACTTAATTTTAGGTGATTAGTTTAGGTGAGAACAACATGAACAAAATTAGGGTTTAAGTGATGACTTAGGAGAATTGAATCATTTCCCTTAGGACTTAGAGATTGAATATTTCAGATATGGGACTATAGGGATTAGGGGTAGTTATTAGATCCCTTAGAAATTATTAGGATTCCCCTACTGCTATTAATACTACTATATTTGCTTGACTGGTGTGGTGTGCCCTCTCTGGGGATTATTGCTTGTTTGTGTGGGTATTGGGATTGCTTGGGGACTGGTAGAGCTGAAGACTTGTGATGATGAAGCCATTGGAGATCCAGAGCTTGAAGTCCAACTTCCAGAGTTGAAGAGGAGATTCCTGCTAGCAGCTGTTGAGGAGACTAGGGTTTAGGAGCTAGGCAGAGCTCTAGATTAGAAAGCTTGTTTCTCAAACATGGAATGCCTTGTCTGCATCCATCCTTTCTCTATGATTCAAAGTCATTTTCAAATATCCACCTCCTTCCTTTGGAAGGATCAGTGAATGTATTTGAAAGATAGAACTTTTGAGGGAAAATTGTCTATATAATATTAACAGTTACTGAACCACCCTTGGTAGGTAATTGACTGTCTAACATTCATTCACTTCATCTTGTTGATTGGTATTCCTCCTGGGAGTTTGAGACTGGAAGAAAAGCCATTGTAGACTGAAGATTGATGATAAAGACCTTGCTTGAAGGCTGTGGAGATGGAGATTGATGCTTGCTGAAGCTTGTAGCTGATTGGAGATGACTTGAAGACTGATGTGGTGCAGAGCTGCTGTGGCTGTTTATTTTTGCTGTATTTCATTTCTGATGTATTGATTGGTTTTCTGGACTGTATTGTTTGCTGTTTACCCTGTTGGGTTGGATGTGAAGTTTGTTCACTTTTGCCTATTATTTTCTAGGTTCGAGGTTGAGTGGGACTCCCTTGCCTCGCTTGTATTGCTGCATCCATGCATTTTACTGCTTTACTGTATATATCTGCTATTGTTTCTGTTTCCGTCTATTCCCTTAGGATCTCTGTTTCTCTCTGTGCAAGAGAGGAGCATGATAGACACTAGGTCTTAACCCATGCATGATAACATTAGGATAGTTTGATTCCCTTCGCGACCGTAGGTTAGAGTTCTGTCTCTTCTTTCTCAAAGCTGACAGAAAAACACACTAAAATTTCAAACACAATAAAAGACACTTCTTCCGTAAAAGAATGTGAACTCATCAAGACGTCATTTTTTTGTCCGCTTGGACTGCTAATCAGAAAAACCTTTTTCAGAAGGAATAAAATCAACCAAGACAGACTTGTGTCGTACGTGGCCCGAACTACGTTTGCTCTGATCTTCCATGCAGTGTGGAAGTACGTAGGCATAGGATGCGATATCCTAGCGAGCAACCTTCCTCTCCTTTCCCGTAGGTAGGCGAACTACGTTGACTCTGATTTCTCGTTCCAGACTTGAATACGTAGGCATAAAGTGCGATACTTTGCCGAGTCATTTTATTTTCATTTTATTTTCTTTTAACCCCTGACCTTTAGTTTAGATAGAATAACAATCCGTACCAGAAAACAAGCGTGGATCCCGTCGAGTACGACGGACGTGAGGGGTGCTAATACCTTCCCCTTGCGTAACCGACTCCCGAATCCAGGATTTGGTTGCGATGACCATTCCTTTCCCGTGTTGTGCGAGGTTTACTCTGAGCATTTCCTTTCCCTCCAGTGGGATAAATAACGCACGGTGGCGACTCTTCTGTTCAGCCGGCGCCGATTTTCGCAGTAGCGACAACTTCCTCTGTACAGTACCTAAATACAATTGTATTTCTTGCAAAAAAGATTGAAATAGATGATCAACATTAAGTCTAGGTTTGGGATGTAACAGAGTCTCCAATGTTATTGGTTTTGGTTGGGGAGTAGGTGGAAAAATGGATTTCTGAATGGAGATCAGAGGAGGAGGGTAGTATGGTATGAAAGGAATTTCAGGTTCATCAGGTTTGGATCTGTTTAAAGCATTTAACAGATTTGGTTTTGCTTTGGTGTGATAGGAAACCACATCAAAGGGTTTATTGGAGTAAGGTTGAAAGGCAGATTTTACAGGTTCATCAGAAGCAGCAGGGTTATCAGATGAAACAGGTATAGCTGAAGTAACAGCTTTTGCAGATTTAGAAGAATATGATATTGTTGCTAATGAACCTACATCTGACATGGATTGAATATAGGTGAGAAGCACAGATGGTAGGGTGATTGTAAGTTTGGGTTTCAAGGGAGTGATAGGGTCAGATGGTTCAACTCTGTCATAGAAATCTTTGAGTTTGAAACCATTGGCAAGATTGTGAAAAAGAGATGAGACTTTTTCACATGAAATAGATGTTCTTGGGGTAGATGTTGGGTTAGGATTTGGAATTAGGATTTCAGATGCTGGATTAGGTGTGGGAGTAGGATCTGGAATAGGAACTTTAGATGATACAGGGGGTTCTGGTTGGTTTACCTCAGAATCTCTGTGAGAAGGAGAGATTAGAAAATCTGGGTGAATGTCAGATTCTGAGGAGTTGGATGAAGTGGTTGGTGTGCAAGAAGTAGAAGACACTTGAAAAACAGTTTTCAGAGGTGTAACATCAAGAACTTATGTCTCAGGGATGTTGGTTTCAGAAGGATTGGTTGATTCTGAAGGAATTTCAGAGGGGTTTGATGAGGGTTCAAATGTAGGTGGTTCTGATGGGATTGGTTCAGATGAAACTGGAACAGACGCAGTGGGTGTAGGTGTGTTGGATGGTGGATTTTCTGATTGTGGTTGTTTCTTTGGTTGTTGTGTTTGAGGTTCAGATGATTTTTGTGGTTGATGATGTGCAGAGTCCTTTTCTTGTAGGGGTTCAGATTATTTTTCTGGTTGTTTTTCTTGTGGTTGCTTTTGTTGTTCAGATGGCTTGGTTGTTTGTTGTTGTTCTGTGGTTTGTTTTTTTGATGGTTATTTTTGTGGTACAGATGGTTTGGTTGGAACCTCTGGTTGTGGAGTTTGAATTTTTTGTTTTGTTGTTGTTGGTTGTGGTACAGAGGGTTGTTGTACAGGTGATATGGAAATTGGATTAGAAGATTTTTGTGGAGATGGAGTAGAAACATGAGGTGGAGCAGTAACAGATTTATTTTGTGTAGAGGGTGGTTTTGGAATAGACTTAACATTTGAATCATTTATAACAATAGGATTTGCAGAAGATACAGAAGTTTTAGTACCTTTGATTTTGATGCGTTTAGCTGGTACAGAAGGAGTGTCTCCAGATTCTTTCCTCTTTAGCAGCTTCTGTGGCTTCTCATCAATCTTGGGCTTCTTCTGAATAGGTGCAGCTTCTGCTTCTAGTTGAGTCCTCTTTCTTGGTGGTTCTTCTTCTTCTACAACAGGAAATGGTTGTCTTGCTCTCTTTATAATATCTGCAGGAATAGGCTTTCCTTCTTTCTTGCACTCATCAATATATCTTACAACAATTTCCCTTGGTTCTTCAGCATAGAACAGAGGGTAATCATCTATAGGAGTTCTCTTCTGACTCAGTTCAGAAATGTTTAGCTTCTTGGGAGCTGTTGTGAGTTCTTCTACTATTTTAAGTCTCTGAAGACTTTTGGCATTCAGAGGCTTTCCCAAAATAAATTCCAATTCCTCTGTGACTCCAGCAGCGTACAGAGCAGTTACAAGTCCATTCTCAATTAGAAGATCTGAGATTAACCTTCCAAAAGGAATCTAGGTTCTGATCTTCTGACCTTTTTCTTTCACATATTCTCTAGAGGCATTTATATGATTCCAAAGATGCATAAACAGAATATATGGAAGATCTACCTTGGTGCTCTGACTTAGGCAATACATAAAATAGAGCTGTACATTATTGACATAGTCTGGAGAGTTTGTTGACTTCCTGTGATGAATGCATCCCATGAAGATCTTAGCCCAGATCTTGTAGTCAGGCTTCAGATCTTTGAATTTATTAGAAACTTGTCCAACAGTCATCACTTCTTCATATACTTCATCTATATCCACACGCCCAGCTGGCAAGTGTGAAACTCCATCTGTTTCCTCATAGCCAATGAGTTTTCTAATTAGATCTTCTGTTATAATTATGTCTTTGCCCAGAACAGGAGATAAAATAAACTTGGGATATACAGAAGCATGGATCCAGAATTCTCTCAGCAAGTGAATCAAATTCCACCATTGATTCACATAGAACCTCCAGCTTTTCAACAAGTGTTAGCAATGTTCTTTTTGGTAGAGAATAAAGAGTTACGCCCATATTAGCAGAGGTAACTGCAGCCATTGTAGATTGAAATTGTGCAGCAGTTGATGATGAAGTTGCCATTGAAGATGGTTTTGTCACACGCTTAGGGTTTTTATGAAGAGAGAAGAGAAGATTGAAATGCATAAAATGTCTGAGATGTGAAAAGTGTGAATGTGAAGAGAAGAGATGTATTTATACTAAAACACACAGGCATACAAACAGTCAGATAAAGCACGTTTGAACAAAACATTTAATGAAAAGAATAAAAAGCATTTCAAGCATTTATTGCTTCTGACAATTTGGAGGGGAAATCAAGATTTTCACTATTCAAACTTCACCTCAAACGTCTCTTCAGTAGTGTACACGCCACCTTTGCAGATTTGGAGTGACACGTGTTTGCTTGCATGTGTTCTGAATTCTCTTGAGAAATGAAATGTTAACCAACGTTCAGATCCTCTAAGGATTGTTAGTTCAGAGTTTCACAAAAATATTTAAAGAAAATAAATAAGCAATCAGAAGAAATACTTCAGAGCATTAGGCATTTTTGCATCTGTAAAATTTGCTTATGACAAATATTATTCTGGACAAAAATCCATACCAATATTTTTCAGAATAAATTTGAATCTATCTTCAACAAGGGGTTTTGTGAAAATATCTGCCCATTGATGATCTGTATCAACAAAGGTCAAATTTATGATTCCCTTCTGAACATAGTCTCTGATGAAATGATGCTTAATTTCTATATGTTTTACCTTAGAGTGTAAAATGGGGTTTTTAGACAAACATATAGCAAAAGTATTATCACAGAAGATAGAAATGTTACTTTCAAATATTTGATAATCTTCTAGCTGACTTTTCATCCAGAGCATCTGCGTGCTACATCCAGCAGCAGCAATATATTCTGCCTCTGTGGTTGAAAGTGCAATTGTGGGTTGCTTCTTGTTGTACCAAGAGATTAGATTTCTTCCTAGAAATTGACAACTTCCAGAAGTATTTTTCCTTTCCACTCTGTCTCCAGCATAGTCAGCATCACAGAATCCAACTAATTTGAAATCATCAGATTTTCTGTAACACAAACCCACATTAGAAGTACCTTTCAGATACCTTAGAATCCTCTTGACAGCTGTCAAGTGTGATTCTCTAGGATCTGATTGGAATCTAGCACACAAGCATACACTGAACAATATGTCAGGTCTAGAAGCAGTTAAGTAAAGAAGAGATCCTATCATACCTCTGTAGAGCTTCTGATCTACTTTCTTACTTACCTCTTCCTTGCCAAGTGAGCTAGTTGGATGCATGGGAGTCTTTGCCAGCTTACTATCAGTCATGTTAAATTTCTTCAGAAGTTCTTTAACATATTTGGTCTGATGTATGTAAGTGCACTCTGGAGTTTGATTGACTTGGATTCCTAGAAAGAATCTCAGCTCTCCCATCATGCTCATTTCAAATTCTGCCTGCATACATTTAGCAAACTCCTTTCCCAGCATAGTATTGGTAGATCCAAATATTATATCATCCACATAAGTTTAACAAATTAGAAGATCTTTCTTAATTGATTTACAAAAGAGTGTTGTGTCCACTTTGCCTCTGATGAAATTTTTCTCCAGAAGAAAATTGCTCAATCTCTCATACCAAGCTCTGGGAGCTTGTTTTAAACCATACAGAGATTTCTTTAATTTGAAAACATGATCTGGAAATTTTTCATTCTCAAAACCAGGAGGTTGGTGGACATAAACCTCTTCTTCTATAATACCATTTAGAAAGGCACTTTTAACATCCATCTGATACAAAGTGATGTTATTTTGTGCAGCAAATGAAATAAGAAGGCGTATAGATTCTAACCTTGCCACTGGAGCATAAGTTTCAGTGTAATCAATACCTTCTTGTTGACGGTACCCTTGAGCAACAAGCCTTGCCTTATTTCTTTCAACTTCTCCTTTCTCATTTAGCTTATTTCTGAAGACCCATTTTGTTCCAATTATATTGAATCCTTGTGGTCTTTGAACTAAATCCCACACATCATTTCTGGTGAATTGATTTAACTCTTCTTGCATGGCAATAATCCAATCATTGTCTTGCAGAGCTTCATCTACAGAAGATGGTTCAATTTCTGACACCAGTCCAAATAATGATGCTTCAGATGATCTAAAAAAGGATCTTGTTCTGATGGGATCATCCTTCTTTCCAATAATGACATTCTCTAGATGAGAAGCTTTAATTCTGGATGATGATCCTCTAACAGTTGATTCTTCAGAAATGTTTAGATTGTTCATCTGAGAAGTTAAAGGAATAGCATCTGGCGTTGTTTCTGGTTCCTTCACTTGAGCTTTGTCTGCCTCTGGGACTTCAGAGTCTGTAAAGACTACTTCTCTATCTGCAGAGTTTTCACACTGCTTTGGCTTTTTATTGCCAAGCTTATCATCAAATCTAACATGAATAGATTCTTCCACAATCTGTGTCTCAGTGTTGTATACTCTGTAGCCTTTAGAGCGTTCAGAATATCCAAGCATGAAACACTTCTGTGCTTTGGAATCAAACTTGTTCAGATTTTCTTTAGTATTTAACATATAACAAATACATCCAAAAGGATGAAAATATGAAATGTTGGGCTTTCTGTTCTTCCACAGTTCATATGGAGTCTTTTCCAGAAGAGGTCTTACAGACACTCTGTTCTGAATGTAACAGGCTGTGTTGATTGCTTCTGCCCAAAAGTGTTTTGCCAGATTTGTCTCATTGATCATGGTTCTGGCCATTTCTTGCAGAGTTCTGTTTTTCCTCTCTACAACCCCATTTTGTTGTGGAGTTCTAGGACAGGAAAAATCATGAGCAATGCCATTTTCATTAAAATATTTTTCAAAATATTTATTTTCTAATTCACCACCATGATCACTTCTGACTTTTATAATTTTGAAATCTTTTTCATTCTGGACTTGCTTGCAGAAGTCAAAGAACACAGAATGTGACTCATCCTTGTGTTTTAAGAACTTTACCCATGTCCATCTACTATAGTCATCAACAATGACTAATCCATACTTCTTGCCTCTGATGGATATAGTTTTCACTGGTCCAAACAGATCAATATGAAGTAATTCTAGTGGTCTGGAAGTAGAAACAACATTTTTTGATTTAAAAGATGATTTTGAAAACTTCCCTTTTTGGCATGCTTCACAAAGAGCATCTGAGGTGAACTTCAGATTAGGAAGTCCTCTGACAAGATTAAGTTTATTAATCTGAGATATACGTCTCATATTAATATGCCTCAATCTTCTGTGCCAGACCCATTGCTCTTCATTAACAGACAAGAGGCATTTAACATTCTGAACTTTAAGTTCTGAAAGATTTATTTTATAAATGTTGTTTTTCCTCTTACCACTAAATAGAATAGAGTCATCCTTTTGACTAATAGCTTTACAACATTTTTGATTAAAGGTAATATCATAACCATTGTCACTTAATTGACTTATGGACAATAAGTTATGCTTTAACCCTTCAACAAGTAAAACATTAGTAATAGAGGGAAGTTTACCATTTCCAATGGTGCCAGATCCAATGATCTTGCCCTTCTGGTTCCCTCCAAACTTCACATCACCTCCAGATCTAAGCTTCAGGCTTTGGAACATAGACCTTTCTCCTGTCATGTGTCGTGAGCATCCAGAGTCCAGGTACCATGATTGGCGTCCTGACCTTGCTGCTAAGAACATCTGCAACAGGAATTATTTTACTTTTAGGTACCAAGATCTTCTTGGGTCCTTTAGGGTTAGTGGTTCTGAAGGTTTGTCTAAACTTCTATTTTTCAACATAAGGTTTATTCTGACTAGCCTTAGATTTAAACACATGAATATTCTTTTCAGAGCGTGTTTGTTCAATATCATTCAAGTGACCAAATTTAAAGTGTGAATATAAAGGAGTTTTCTTGATGATAATTTTATCAACAGGTTTTGGATTTAAATCCTTTCCAGATGAGGATTCATATCCAATTCCTTTTCTGTTATTTCTGCTAACTCCATAGATCATAGAAGCCATTTTGCTTCTGTCTATGCTTTTAGCAAGAAACTTCTGAAAGCTATAATCATATTTTTCCAAAATATTTTTGCATTCAGATTCAGTTTCAGAATCAGAGTTTTGTTGAGCTAATTCAGAATCATTTTTCAATTTTAAGTTCTTTTCATTTAGCTCAGCTACTTCTGATTTGAGAATATTATTCTCAGATACAAGATTGCTTTGACGCTTCTTGTATTTGAGCTTAATATTGTTATAGCTTTTCAGAACTTCTGATAACACTTTGATAAGTTCTTCTTTAGTAAGTTTAGCCATTACCTCTTCAGCGTCAGAGTCAGATTCAGAGTCAAATTCAGATCCTGAAGTTCCTTCCTCCTGATCTTCTATGTCTGCCATCAAAGCTACATTGGCACATTCTTCTTCTGACTCAGATTCAGATTCAGATGTATCTGAATCATCCTAGGTGGCCATCAGAACCTTTTTCTTCTTATCAAATTTTCTTTTAGGCTTTTCTTTCAGCACCTTTGGACATTCATTTTTGTAATGTCCAGGTTCTTTACATTCATAACATACAACCTCCTTTTTGCCAGATCTTCTGTGTCCAGAAGATTCTTTTCTTTGGTCAGGCTTCCTGAAGTTTCTGAACTTCTTTCCTTTATGCTTCCAGAGTTTGTTTATTCTTCTGGACAGCATGGATAGTTCATCTTCATCTTCAGATGAGGATTCTTTAGAGCTTTCCTCTATTACCTGCAATGCTTTAGCAGATTTATTAGATTTTAAAGCAACAGATTTACCTTTCTTTTGAGGTTCATCTTCCTCAAGTTCAATTTCATGACTTCTTAGTGAACTGATCAGTTCCTCCAAGGAGATCTTGTTCAGATCTTTAGCCATCTTCAGCGTTGTCACCACAGGTCTCCATCTGGTGGGTAAGCTTCTGATGATCTTTTTCACATGATCAGCAGTAGAGTATCCTTTATCCAGAACCTTTAGTCCAGCTGTAAGTATTTGAAATCTGGAGAACATAGCTTCAACAGATTCAGAGTCTTCCATTTTGAAGGCTTCATACTTCTGGATCAGAGCCAGAGCCTTTGTTTCCTTTACTTGAGAGTTTCCCTCATGAGTCATCTTTAAGGATTCAAACATGTCAAATGTAGTTTCCCTGTTTGTAATTTTTTCATACTCAGTGTGGGATATTGCATTCAACAATATTGTTCTGGCCTTGTGATGATTTCTAAATTCTTTCTTCTGAGCATCTGTCATAAATTTTCTGTCTATCTTCTTGCCATTCCCATCAGTGGGATGAACATATCCATCTATGACCAGATCCCATAAATCAGCATCATATCCAAGGAAAAAACTTTCAATTATGTCTTTCCAATAATCAAATTTCTCCCCATCAAACATAGGGGGTTTGGTGCTGATTTTGTCCCTTTCTTCATATTTGTTGTTAATGTTAGACATTGTATTATCATCCATACTAACAACCAAATATATATCAAAGTATTTCTCTCTGGATCTTTACTGTCACTGTTAAGTGGTAGCACACACAGAACCGGAGCTCTGATGCCAACTGAAGGTGAGAGAATACTTAGAAGGAGGGGTTGAATAAGTATGAAGATTAAAACTTAGAAATAAAAACTCAAGTATTTTTATCCTGGTTCGTTGAACTCAACTACTTCAGTCCACCCTTCCTAGAGTGATTTGCCTTTCTCAATCAAGGACTTAATCCACTATTAAATCAACTGATTACAATAGTTAACACTTAGAACAATTGTTCAAAGTCTTCTCAAGAACTACTGATCCTAACTGGATCTTCTTAAGGTTTACAATCAAATGTAATACAAATACAAGTGTTTAAGATTGCTCCTATAAAGCTTTATCACAACTGTGATTTTTCACTTAACTATTAAGAACAAAGAAATTAATTCTTAGAAAGAATATGAAGGTATGAGAGCTTGAATGTTGATTTCTTTTCAATAATACGTCAACTGAAGAAATTGGTGAAGTCTTGCTTTTATAGGCAGCTGATCCAAGGTGAGCTTCACGTTGAGAAGAGTGTCCAAAAGGTCTGAGCCTTTTTGTCTTCACATCAAGTGACCTTTCCTAGAAGAAGAAAGCACAGAAAAATCCTTTTTGTCTGTGTTCTTGTGTCTAGCATAAATGAGGAAAGAGACGTTTGGATCATTCCAACAGATATAAACTTTGAATAATTCTTCTTCAGTTTTCAGCAAATTCATCAGAGTCTAAATTGATCAGAGTCTTCTGATGATAATCAGAGTTTTGCTGAATCAGAGTCTTCTGCAGCAGGTGTGCTTTTAGCGTGTTTAAGATCAAAGCATATTTGAGACAGATCTTCAGTACTGGCAGCTTTAGTACTTTCAGAATCTTCTGTAGTAACTATGCTTTGAAAACTCTTCATACAGAATTCTTCTTTGGTTCAGATGCTTCTGACTTGCTTCAGATTCTTCTGGAGCTTCTGCTTCAGATCCTTCTGGAACTTCTGCTTCAGAAACTTCTGGAGGCTACGCTCAGGATCTTCTGTTGGCAGCAATCAGAATCTTCTAATGGATGCATCTGGCGCTTCAGAGTCTAGCAAATTTCTTATGTTCAATTTTGATTTGCTTCTGGAGTGTTAATTCCTTTACTATCTGCAGTAAAAATTCTCAAGCAAATTTTAGAGTATATAATTCTTAATTACAAAATTTCATAATAGTTATCATCAAAACATAGAGATATTATTAAGAACCAATTTGTGTTCTAACAGGTTTAGTGACCATGTGTATGACTGAGGTTGTTAACAAGAACTTTTGTTTGGTTTGCTTTGGTTTTACTTTCAACCTGCTGATAGGCTGCTATGGTTGGGATTCATTTACTCCATCTTGCCTGAGACACCTAGAACTGGTAGTCCACCACTGTTTTAGAGTTTGATACTAGCAGGTTTTGGTATGATCAAGACTGTCGTTTTGTAAGGGTTTGTCAACTGACCTGATTACTGCTATAGGGTTGGTAGGTGGTTTTAGAGATTATAGGCCAGGTTTTTGGTTTTGGAGGATATTTGTGTTGAGATGATGTTGTTGGCTGGTTGGCATTAGATGGAAATGTGGAGAGGGTTGTCACCACAGTTTTTCTTGAATTTGCAACATGTTATTGTTGGACTTTTGCTATGATAAGAGAATCCTTGGCTGGCTTGAGTTGGTGCTGAACTCTGCTATGGTTGGTCTGTCAATCTCATGAGCTTTTGTTTTGACTTGAAAGCTTTATGTGTATGCATTTTGCTTTTATGGAGTTATGATTGGATGATGTATTGGTTTATGTCCAAACTATCTTGAGGTTCCTCAGCCCAGTTTCATTACTACAACTTCAAAACCACAATTCATTTTGCATTACAGTTGGGATTAGAGGCCCATTGATGTTAAGATTATGTTGTGCTTGAGACTCACTTGCAGGCCTGATGTCTAGTTGGATCAGGATGTGTTGTTTAAGTTGAATACTACCAGCTACCTTGTTTGGTTGCATTTGCCACTACTAGGAATTGTGTGCTCAGAGTTGTCAACTCTTTATGACAGTTTTCCTTGGCATTTTGATAGCAGTTTCTTAGTACCACTTAGTGCTAGGTTAATGTCCTTAAGTTGACTTTAGGCTGTTAGGTTGTAGTTGGATGGTTTAAATTGGAATTGGACATATTCAGGTTATGATTCATTGCTGTCAATATTTTTGCTTGAGAACTAAGTTTGTTAATTCAAGGGCAATTTCTGTCAGGTTTAGATGTTTAGGCCTGCTGTGGGAGTGTTGTTCTGTTATGACAGTTTGCATCCCTTATTCGACTTGGCATTGTGATTTTCATATTTCTGTCCAGCTGTCTCTTGAGTCAGGGGTTGCAATTTGGATTACATGGTTGTGGCTGCTAAGACTTGGACTTCATGTTTAGTTAGTAACTGTATTTTTGTGGAGTTTGGTTTTAAAGAGATATCATTATTGGAACTTGGTGAATTTTTATGATAAGCATGGAACTCCTCACTGCAGGAATGAGTTGTCATTTGGATGCAATTACCTGAATTTTGAGCTGGTGACATTGTTTAAGGAACTTGTTTTATCTGTTGGTCTAGGTTGAATCTCAAGACACTTGGTTTGGGTTATCATATGGCATGTCTAGTATTTCCCAACAGCCTTGCATTTTTAAGTTATGTTTACAACAGCATGTCAATCTCAGTGGTTCTGTGTAAGTTTGGGTGTAGGTGGCCTGTTCATTGTTTGTTGAAACTTTCACTTGATGCATATTTGGTTTAATCTAGATTTTAGCAAGTGTACATAGAACTGCCATAAGCCTGTGATAAATTCTTGGAATTTTAAGTCTTGTTGACATCTTGGCTTGATGTTGGGCCTGCTTCCCATTTTAGCTGTTAGGGGCTTATCAGTTTGAATGTCTCATCAGATTTTTGCTTTGGTATTTTAAGGCCTGTTGGGATTTAGTGAACATCATTGGAGTAAGATAGTTTAGTTGAGCATTGTCATGTTCTTGGAATCAAGCTATTGTGAATCATCTGTCTTGGCTTTTACACAAGTTTTATTCATAACCATTTTCATTAAGTTTGCAGCTTGACAGCCCCATTTTGATTCATGACAGAAATGAATTTTTCCATTAGAATTCATCATGAGTTTGATGCTCCAAGCATGAGCATACCTATGATGGTCTCAGACTCACCCTCTCTTGATTGCATTATTTGGTATGTCCAACTCATGTCTATCTTTGCAACTCACATACAAGTTTTTGCACCATTATTATTTTGGATAAATTTCTGGTTAGAATTAATTCAAAATCATATTCCAAGCTTCTGCATACCTTCATTTGATCTTGATCATATATGTTTCAATCCATAAAATCCAAAATGCTTTTCAAATTTCATACTTGCGTGTTCATTATAATTTGATGATGTGTGTACTTTTTTAAAGCATGGTTGTTATCTTTGTGTTCTTCACCAAATTTCAAGTATGTTAGACTTTTATTTGGTAGAATTTTATGTTGTTTTGAGCAAGTTTGATACTAATCCGCCCATGTATATTTGCCTTGCCTTGGCCCAGAATTTTTGCAAGAAGGAAGCCTCATATGTTATTTGGGGTGGCTAAATACGCGGATGTATCGCCACCCCAGTGGTTATCACATGCGCCTTTCACTGGTCATGCCTGGGTTCGATCCTCAGTGATGACTCTTTTTGGCATTTTTCTGATTTTCTTTGTTTTATGATTTTCTTCTCCTTTTCCATTTGATAAACATGCGCGCGCAGTGGCTGGGTGGTATTGTTTTGAGTTGGTGAACTAAGGGTCGTGGGTTCAACACTTCCATGGTCATTCTATCTTTTTTATCATTTATTTTTATGTTTTCTCCATAAAATTCAAAACCTTATAACTTTTTCATGTTTTACTATTTTTAATCCATTCTTTTTGTAAATTGCTCCTAATCTTGTCGAGTTTCACATGTGTGAAAATACTTCAAGTTGTTCATGTTTACAATGCCTTTTGCCTACTTGGAAATTGTTTATCTTTAAGGTTTGTTACCTTGCTTCTTGTTGAAATTTCTTTTAAGCCCTGCTTGAATTATCTTGTAAGATTTATTTGTGATTGTTTCCCTTGTGGTTGTAACCAAATAATTTACTCGTCCATGCTTGCCTATCGTAATACGCTTGCTTGTTTTTACTTTACTCATCTTTGCTTGCCTATCGTAATACGCTTGCATGTTTTTACTTTAATCATCTTTGCTCGCCTATCGTAATACGCTTGCATGCCTTGGTCATAGCCATATCTCTTATGTTCATGTTTGTTTAATTGTTTATGCTTTGTTAAGTTTAAGTTTTCCCCAAGTGATGGAACTCTTTAGTTCTCATCCAAGTTGCCTCCCCTTCTATCCTTCCAAAGGAAAAGTCTCTCTATTGACCTTTGGGTCATAGATAGCTCATCACCCTCTCTTGACTTCGTTAAGTCATTCATTTGCACTCTGTTAAGTTAGAACCTACCCTCTAGACTTTGCTTAAGTCTAAAAAAGCTATTCCCTTGTTAGGAGTGCTCTTTCAACTAGAACTTAGGATAGAGTTTGTTAACTCTATGTAAGAATCATCGTCATGATTACTTACTCCCCCCTTCTTGAGTGTTCAACTTAGATCTAGAGAGTTTCCTTAAACTCTACACAAGCATTGTAAGGTTTGTTCCCCTTTGAACCTTGATCGTAATCAAGTGTTCTTTAAACCTAGTGAGGTGAACTACGATTGCTCTGATTCTATCCTAGTTAGGATACGTAGGCAGAGGACGCAATGTCTTTGCGAGCAAACCTAGTGTATATATCATTAGGTTTTTTACTTACACCTTTTACCCAATCCATAACAAACACTTATCAAACTTAGCATACAACAAACAAAAGGTTCCTGTAGAGTACTACAAATATTTAGGATGTGAAATACCTACCCTTTACATAACCAACCCCCGATCCCCGAATCTCTTAGCGTTGTTGTTACATCGTGCAAGAGGTTCTTTCTATCTTTAGACCTTTCCTTTGGATAAATTAAAGCCCGGTTGTGAATTCTAAGAATTAAAGATTCAAGTTAATTCAATAGCTTGATATCACGATTCTCACTGCAACAGAAACATTATCATAACAAACAATGCATATAATATATATATCTATATACACCAACATAGAATACACATAACACATTTCTCACCGCAATACATCACAGTTCAATCATATATACATCGCAACGCAGATATAATTCACCAAGCATATCCACCATGCAAACGTTCACCACTAAGCATATACAATTATGTTTAGTTCAACACTTCATATAAACATACACAATTATGTTCATTACACCAATACATCATATGAAGATAATAATGCACTCATAGAAACCGACTCACGACTCTATGCAGATGCAAATGCGGTACCGACTCATTAAGCAGGTTCAATTGAAGAACCGAATGGAACCATCGCCCGTTACCGAAGTAACTCCCCGTCGGGCCTACGATGTTCACCCATCGCTCACACCCCACATGGGCACACGATGTTTCAGGATTGCTCACACCCCACACGGGTACACAATCCGATTGCTCACACCCCACAAGAGCACACAATCGTTCTGCAGATTCTCCACGGAATCAAATATAATCTATCGCTCACACCCCACAAGGGCACACGATCGTTTCTGCAGATCCTCCTAGGGATCAAAAATAAAACATCGCTCACACCCCACAAGGGCACACGAGGTTTTTGCAGATCCTACGCGGGATCAGACTTACAAGAATGCAATCATGATGCTTCACATGCAAAACGACTTCACACACTCTTGAAATGCATACATATTCACAAATATACTCATGCATTCTTCACATCATACAAACACATACAATTATGCACATTCACATCAATCTCATCATGCATTTTCATTCAATTCAAACAAATGCACAAAATTTCCAAACAACCACATTTCACACTCCACGATTCACAATCTAGGATTCACGCCATACGGCTACCCACAGCATTTCATATCACAATATACACTATGCATAATAAGAAAGGATTAATCATACTTGAATCGAAGAATCCACATGGAAGCTGTCGCTTCCGTGAAAATAAGGTGCCGGCAAAACAGAAGAGTCGCCACCTTTCGTTATTTATCCCTCAGAACGGGAAAGGAAACGATCGGAAAAACCTGACGAAAAAAGGGTAAGACAAGGTCGTCGCAACCGTTGTCTGGGTTCGGGAGTCGGTTACGCAAGGGGAAGGTATTAGCACCCCTCACGTCCATCGTACTCGATGGGATCCACGCTTGTTGTGTTTACTGGACGAGTTGGTTTATCTATCTACCTATCAAGGCTGGCTTAAAAAGAAAAGAAAATGACTCGGCAAAGCGTCGCACTTTATGCCTACGTATTCTCATCAGAGAATGAGAAATCAGAGTCAACGTAGTTCGACCTACTACGGGTTATGGGGAAGGTAGCTCGCCAATACATCAGTATTGTGCCTACGTACTCTCAACAGATATGAGAGATCAGAGCTCACGTAGTTCGGGCTACTACAGATTACGGGGATTCAGATTCATCTGTTTTATTCGAGTAGGGTTAAACAACAGTTCCAGCAGTTATGGGCAAAGCCTGTTTGCATTGGCGCTGAAGTTTAACGACACTCTTTTCTTCAGAAAAGCTTCCTTTGCGTTACGGGCCCATGGGGCAAAAAGGTTTGAAGTTTGTTTTCTGTCTTTTACGGAAGAAGTGTTTTTTATAGTGTTTGTAATTTCAATCGCACTAAAGACTATGACCTGAGAGTGAATGCGTCGCATGTCACCCAAAGGGTGCCATACTAAACATCCAGACTGTTGAAAAGAAACTCTCCAACAATCCTTTCTCAGATAGCTTAAGGCTCGTAACGTACGAAAGAAATCATTCATGATTACTGTATCTTAAGCTGTTTTGAGATGAGAAGAGAGAACAGGCTCAACTACGGGGAGACTATCAAGTCCTACTATTGTCATGCCAAGGATTCAGCCTATGGTTGAGGTTTGAAACGGGGAACTCCTAGAAGTTATCATGCATAGGTTTCAACCTAAAGTTCTATCATCACTTCCTTATCAAAGGAAATGAGAGTCCTAAGGGATGATGTCAATGATACAGAAATAGATAAAGCATCAGCTTAAACAGTAAACAGTAAACAGTAAAATGCATGCAATGCAAGTGAGGGAGGAATGTGTGTGGGGCAGCAGCCTCCACAAGCTCATCTCAACCTCAAGCCAGAATGAATAACAGTAATCATACTGAGGAAATAAAAACATGCTATCAAGCAAAATACAGTAAACTGCAATCATACAGAAGAAATAAAATATGCTATCAAGCAAAACAAACCATATGGGCAAGGGAGCAGGGCTCTACCGAATACCCGCAAGCAAAGCCACACAGTAACAATACAAGCAGATGGAGCAACTCAACCTCTAGTGCAATCATGCTCCTAGATTAAAGTCTAGATATGAACTTATCCTAATGCATCAAGCAAGTCAAACAAGGCACATCAATACAGAAAAGAAAACAGACAAGAAAGCAGATCAACTCCTCTCTCAATTCTCAAGCTTCAGCTCTTCTAACAGCAACTCAGTCTTCAGACCTCCATCACTCTTGACAAATACCAATTTGCTTCTCCAGGTTTCAACCCTTCAACATAAGTTTCAACTTATTCTCTCTTCTCTAAGCTTCAGCTCCTTAATCAGTTCCACCCTCAGGCTTCACTCCTAACTGCAAGTATCAAATGGATTCCTTCAGGCTCTCCAAGCATCAATGTAAGTATCAACTTAGTCTTCAAGCTTCAGCTCTCTTACTTCACCAGTCTCAACTTGGTCTTCTCCTCTACAAGCTTCAGCTTCTCAGAGTAATCTTCAATCACTTAGAAGTGTCAACTTCATCCTTCAGTCTTTAAGCCTCAGCTCTTCATTCAGTCTTCAAGCATCAACGTGTTCTCCTTGCTCTTCAAGCTTCAGCTGAAATGGCAATGCTCAGGGAATCATCCTCTTCCATACTCTTCAATGAAGTCTTCATATTCAAACTCAAGCCCAACATCTCTCAAGATACTCAAACCAGAAGAAATCACTTAACTGGATAAGCTAGGATATTAAACTGCTTATTGACCATCAAAGGTGACCTATAAGGGTTTAACATCAAAAGAATGGTTCCCTCAAAGGTTCTACTTCCTAGGTACGATAACTTATCCCTCCTAAGGAGGGAGGTGAATACCATGGAAGGACCTTGAATCATGGGGAAGAATGGAGGTGAAAGATACCATCCATGTTTAAGAAAGAAATTAACTAAGTCTAAGCTCTAGCTAATTCCTAACCCTAAAACAACAACAAAACAAACAAGTCTTCAAGCTCTCAAGATCCTTCTTCAATCTCCAAGTCTTCCACTATGCTTCTCCATGCTCCTCAAAGCAATACCAAGCCCATCAAGCCAAGAAAAAGCCCACAAAGCAAAGCAAAACAAAATACAAGCCCACAAGGGCAACACAAACAACAATCAACTACAAAAATCAATTAAAAATAGCATACTATTATATTAAAATCTAATATAATTTCTAGGGGATCCTACATACCTTCCCTTAATACCCTATATGTCCCAATATCTAACTTGACCTAGAAACCCAAAATTCTAGTGTTATTGTGGACCTATGTTAAGGATTGACCTAAATCTACACAACCTATAGTCATCTAATCAAAACTAATCAAAAACTAATCACAAAATTATGGAATAAATCCAGAGGGGAGCTAAAGTCCTAATCTAACTATCCTAAAAAGAATGGTTCAAAAATATGAAAGTAACTAACTAAACAAAATTCTACAAATCTATGCATCAACATAAAATGAATTAAAAAGCTATTAAAAGAGAAAATATACAAAAAATATTAAAAATGCATGAAATGCAAATGTTTTGATTTAATAATTTTCTAGACATCAATGTGAAAAGGGAGCAAAAATCCCCATGCAAAAATCATGATTTTCCTATTTAATATGATTTTTCAAAGATTAAAGAAAAATGGAGAAAAAGAAAATAAAATATGAAATGTTTGGTGCAGATAGCAACCCAGTGCAGTTCAATATGAGAATGGGCTTGAAACGGGGGTGCCATCAGCAAATGCGCTAGGCCCAATTATTTAATCAGAAAACCAACTCAAAAATACAAAGAAAAAGAAAAGAACACGGTGCATTTAGTAAAGAAAACTAGTTTAAATTCTGACTGGGCCATGGATGGGGGTGCGTATAGCTATAAAGCCCAATACTCCAATTAATGAAACGCCTCATTTCATTGTCTTCAGACTTCCCTCTTCAAATGTGAAATTAAATCACAGCCCTTAGATCCAAGTCCATTCAATGAGTCCTTGCTTGATCCAACGGCCTTAACCTTATCTTCTTCCTCCAGCCATGACAATGGGGGAAACCTCCATAGTTGCAGAGCTCAAATACCTAACTCGGGCACCTTCCAAACTCAACCAAAATCCATGGTTCAAAACCATAATCTGCTCTAAATTCATCCATGATCACAACCATAGCCTTAGAGTTCAAAGGATCATCCTCAATCTCTAAACCCGATCCAAGATCAAAACTATGCTCAAACTTCAACTTTAACGATTCTTGAAATTGATTGGCTCAGAATGATTACCACCTCACACTGGTTAAATCTTGCTATTAAACTCATGTTATATCTCACTATACATCGTGTTCTTGATCAAAACAAAATTGGTGTCACTAACTCAAACCTCATCAAATGGCCTCAAACTTTCCAGAATCCATCTCCTACTTGTCTCTAACCATTCTAACCTAACAAATCTAACTAATTATGCTTAAATTAAGGTGTAGAAGAAAAGTTGCAAACCTGTCAAATCTTGAATACCAGATAGGTCAAACCTTCACTTCAATCTCTCAATCTCTTCAGAATCACTCCTTGATTGATGTTAATGCTTCTGTTTGCAAAAGATTTGATCAAAGAAGCTTGAATCTCCAAATCCGATGGTGACTTGTAGCTCCCAAAATCCAAATGTTATCTCCTCAATTCTTCATGATCTTGCTCTCAATTTGGTATGCACACATTCAGTATGATCAATGGAAGGTGTTAGGATTGAAAGAATCAATGGAAATGGTGTGGAAAGTAGAAATTGATTTCAACTTGCAATGGAAGAAATTGAAATGGCTATCTCACTCTCCTCTCTAATCTCTCACCAACCTTGCATCTGAGCAAGTTCTAATCACTATATAGGATGATTCTAAACCATCCAGAACTTTCTGGAATCATCCAATGAGAATTTGAGATTCTCATGTCATGAGTTTTTGATTTCAATCCATCCCACATGCCATCTTGTGCTATACCTCTTGCAGCAGCTTGTTCTCCTTTGAAAATCTCCTTAGATGAGATGCATGATGTGTTAGGATACTTTACTAGCTTGTGTATTGATTTCCCTTGTGTTTTGCATATGTACCTTAATATGCAAGTAACCATTCTCCAAAGCAAGTCCATGATTTAAACCTCAAATCAAAAATGTGGCTGAACCATTGTTTCTAAAATGCTTTCTAGAGTCAAAATGACCTATTACATGCCATGTTTTGGATGTGTAGCTTGGAAGTTTCAATTTCCAACTTTGACTTATTTAACTTATGCCTTCATTTTAGGTCATTTTTACCATTTTGAGCTACAAGCCTTTTCAACATCTCATGACCTCCTTACTAGCCTTAAAAAATCATTTTACGCAAGTTTGATGTTGAAGATTTTTCCATTTGAAGCTTGGAAATAGGAGTTATGGCCTTATGCTTGAAATGACCTATAATCTCCAAATGACCAAAATGCCCTTGACTTGTCAAAGCCATAACTTGAGTTCTACAAATCCTATCAAGGACTTCTAGTACTCCCTAGAAAGCTAAGAGGATAAGGAACAACATTCATGTTGACCAAAAGTTCATAGGAATCATCCTTCTTGGGAAAAAGTTGGATGCAAGTTGGGTGACTTTCAAGGACCCAGATTCACATACCTCAGATGACCTGTAACTTGTCAAAGTCATAACTTGAGCTCTACAAATCCTATCAAGGACTTATAGTACTCAAATTAAAGATAAGAACAAGCTCTACAACATTCATTTTGGGGTCAAGATGAGATGACAATCATATCTTGAGCTAGACTGCCTTGAAGATAGGGGTCAAACTAGGGGATTTTACACTGTCAAGCCTTAGAAACCCTAGCTTGAAACTTCTCAAACTCCTCAATAATGATGAGTTGACCTTGGAATCATCCTTATAACATCTCAATGCATCAATCCATGATCACATGGCCCTTGAATTAGGTCTCAACCTTGCCCAAATCATCAGTTGACCTAGGGTTGACTCAGTCAAACCCTAATTACACCACTCATGGCTAGGTCTCTTAATCTTGCACAATGACCTCTCTAGGCTTCATGATGGCTTTCAATACATCTCATAAGCTCTCTCAAGGCTTCAAGTCCACATTCTTGGCTTCAGAATCATCTGAGGAGCTCCCACAACTCTCAAGTTAGGAGACACACCTTCTTGGTTTCACCCACTCTCTCTGAGGATCTTTTAACTTCTCTGACAAAGATATCAACCCTTGAACACTTGAATAACCTTCTTGGCTAGCTTCAAAGTCTTGTGGTGCTCTTGATTGGTAATCATACCTCTTGATCTCCTGCACACATGTCAATGAAATGCAAATGATAATGCTAATGTGAATGAAATGAAACACAAGCTAGGTAAAGAAATGTTGGTCAAATTTTGGGGTGCAACAACTGCCCCTATTCAAACGGCTTGGACCTGACTGGGTGAGGAGTGAACGGCTCTCAGCCAATCAAGGTAAAAGACGGTTGAATACCAACAAACCCGAAAATTTGCCAACTGCGCAAGTACACGGTACTCTGATGGGAACAAATCTTCGAAAATTGACATGCCAGCTGCACGACACTAGCTGGAGAGTTGGTCACACGGTAACCGGTAATACATGGTCGATCGTGCCGTCAGGCGTCAAGATTCCTCGGGACTCATCAGGTCAACAATCAAGTTAAATCATGCCGTCGGGCATTCAAAGAAAACTTTCGGGCATCAGCCGGACTCCATCAGTAAGACGGGAATAGCATTCTCGGTCAATCATGAACCAACTGGGGATATCCAACTTCTACCATCAGGCACTCTGCATCAGCTGAGAGAACTGCTTCGTTAACATGGTCGGACTTCAATCATCAAGTCTTCGAGGGAAGTTTCAACTTCGTTGTTCAGAAACCTGCTGGGGATGACACATCTCCGCTGGGGATTCTGGAGAACTATCAAGTAACTCTGCTTCGGGGATCCAGGAATCATTCTGGATGAATCAACTCTGCTGAGGACTTCAAGAATCATCTTGGACAAATAACTCCGCCGGGGACTTCAAGAATCATCCTGAACCGATAACTATGTCGGAGATTTCAGGAATCATCCTGAGCAAACACTCTGTCGGGGACTCTAAGCATCAACTTGAGCAAACAACTCTGGCGACTACATTGGGGATTTTAAGAATCATCTTAAGCAAACGACCTTGCTGGGGAATTCAAGAATCATTTTGAGCAAGCGACTTCGTTGGGGAGAATTCAAGAATCATCTTGAGCAAGCAACTCCGTTGGGGAGAATTCAAGAATCATCTTGAGCAATCAATTATGCGGCGGAACACCTGCAAAACGAGAACGGTAACAACCTAGATCATGCTTATTATGCATATGCTTCGGCAATGGCGCAATGCTCCACACGGTGGAAATGCTACGCGTTTATGATAAATGCTATGCAGTCATGCAAAATGATGCGATCCCGTCAGCAAAATAAATGCTGAAGGGAGAATCCTCCTGTCAAGGAGAAAGGACCACTCTGATAGGGGGAGGAATCATCCTGCTGAGGAGAAAAAGGTCACGCCAATCCCCATCGGGCGCTGTGGGGAAGTGAACTTCAGTTGACTGCTGCAGGGGGACGAAGCTCTACGAGAACCTGGACCTGCTGAGGGAAAGCGATGTCAATCGCGGGAATAAACTGCACGGCCTTCACGGCTAGCCTTCCTGGAGGTAACGACTCCGGCGGGGAAACACAGCATCAGCTATTCAACACTCTACTGGGGAAAACCAATCATGGCTTGAGCGGCTTCCAAGGACTCGGCTCTCTTGGGGATCTGCAAACTCGGCTGGAGAGGAAGAAATCATTCTGCTTGCTGGGGAGAGTACGACTCTGTGGGGAACCTTGATTCCGCTGGAGACTTCAGTCTTGAACTTCCAGTTGCTGCACACTTCGGTGAATGACTCAGTTGAGGAGATGACGTTCCTTCAGGATGCATCTGATTGGGGAGAGAATCTTCTCTGCCTGGGGAGACATATCAATGCTCACGATCTCGTGTTCAGACTCTGCGGGGAGAGGCTGCTGACCTTTGCTGGAGTAGGAGGAATCATCCTGCTTGGGGATGCGCACGGCGCACTGTCTGGAATATGCTACACCTGCAGCAACACAAACAAACAGACAAGATACCCTTCTCAAAGGGACCTATCAAGGTTATCATCTCGTGACAATGTTCGAGTAATTCATTGTTTCAACAATCAGTGGTCTAGGCCAGTAAGTTTATGTATGCGCATTTTATCAAAAACATCGGCGTTCTTTTTCGCAAACAAAACAGATAAATGTTAAACAGACAAACAGAATTGCTGAATAGTATACATTTTATTGATAACGAACCCCTGAATGGGTAAAAATGTTTTACAACAGATGCAAGCTCCTGGAATGAGGAAGCCGCGCAAAAAATAAAACATAAATATACATCAGTATATACAAATGTCGGCAACGAGGCGTAGACGAACACCATGAGTTGATCCCTCTATGACCCACTCGACTTCGATACTTCTCCGATGCTTCAGCTTCAGAAGAGATTGATTCAGATAAACGGCCCTCAGGTCTTCCAAACCACTAAACAATGAAAGTCCATACGCGGAACACAGTCATTTGCTTTTTTAAATCCCTAACTTTTGCGTGAACCGCCCTTTGCGGGTTTTCAGTTCACCGGGATACCCTTTTTTGCCAAAGTCGCCCATCCGGGTTTTCGACTTTGCGGGTGTACATTTTTTTCAACTTATATCCCTAATTTTTGCCCGAACCTTTTTCCTTTTTTATGGTTCGCCTGGATGCCCCATTTTTGCCTGGACTCTCTTTTTACTGTCCAGCGGGTCGCTTTCAAGCAAAGTATTTTTTAACCGTGTCCGCGTTCACCGGGGAGGCAAAATCTTCACCATCCATTGTGGATAACAACAAAGCTCCTCCCGAGAAGACCTTGCTGACGACGTACGGACCTTCGTAATTGGGAGTCCACTTGCCCCGGTGATCGGAGTGTGGAGGAAGAATCTTCTTCAGGACGAGATCACCCGTCTGAAAGCTTCTAGGACGCACCTTTTTATCATAAGCTTTCTTCATTCGGCTTTGGTATAAACGACCATGCGCAATCGATGCTAACCTCTTCTCCTCCATCAGGCTGAGTTGGTTCAGTCGGTTCTTAATCCATTCTGCCTCGTCGAGTTTCACGTCAACCAAAACTCGCAAAGAAGGGATCTCCACTTCCAACGGTAGGACAGCTTCCATACCGTATACTAAGGAGAAAGGAGTTGCCCCGATTGATATACGTACCGTCATACGATAACCGTGCAGTGCAAATGGCAGCATCTCATGCCAATCTTTATAGGTCACAACCATCTTCTAAACAATCTTCTTTATGTTCTTATTGGCCGCTTCAACGACGCCATTCATCTTCGGCCGGTAAGGAGATGAGTTGTGGTGTTCAATCTTGAAACTCTGGCACAACTCCTTCATCATCTTGTTATTCAGATTCGAACCATTATCAGTAATGATCCGCTCGGGAATTCCGTAACGACAGATGATGTCCCTCTTTATGAATTTAGCCACCACCTGCTTGGTCACATTGGCATATGAGGCTGCCTCCACCCACTTGGTGAAGTAGTCGATAGCTACCAGAATGAAGCGATGACCGTTAGATGCAGTGGGCTCGATCTTGCCTATCATGTCGATGCCCCACAGGGAGAACGGCCACGGGGAGGACATGACATTTAATGGGCACGGCGGCACATGAACTTTATCGGCATAAATCTGGCATTTATGACATCTCTTCGCGAATTTAAAACAATCCGACTCCATCATCAGCCAGTAGTATCCTGCTCTCAGGATCTTTCTCGTCATAGCATGCCCGCCGGCGTGCGTACCAAATGTGCCTTCATGGACTTCTTCCATGAGCATACTCGCCTCTTTCTCATCTACACATTTGAGTAGCACGAGATCATGGTTTCTTTTATACAAAACTCCATCAGGATTGAGATAAAAATTTCCAGACAGCCTCCTCAGAGTCTTCTTATCCTGGGTTGACGCTCCCGCAGGGTACTCCTTAGTCATAAGGAAAGTCTGGATATCGTGGAACCAAGGCTTGCCGTCGGCGGCTTCCTCGATCGCAAAGACAAATGCAGGTCTATCAAGACGAGAAAGGACAATTCTTGGAGCCTCATTCCAAAAATTGACTTTATACATCGAAGCCAACGTGGCTAAGGCATCAGCCATCTGATTTTCGGCCCTGGGCACATGATGGAGTTCCACTCGATCAAAGAACGGAAGCAGCCTTCTGACATAGTTCATGTACGACACCAAATTCGATTGACGAGTCTCCCACTCCCCTTTAATCTGGTTGATCACAAGCGCCGAGTCACCATATACGTCTAGGTTCTTGATTCTCAAATCAATCGCCTCTTCTAGACCCATGATGCATGCTTCGTACTCCGCTTCATTATTGGTGACTGGAAACGTCAGTCTCGCAGTGAACGGGATGTGGGATCCGTGGGGAGTCGTGATGATCGCCCCGATACCACTTCCGTAAGAATTAACGGCCCCGTCAAATATCAATTTCCACTGGGATTTCCTATCTGGCCCCTCGTCGGGCAACGGCTCATCGCAATCTTTCGCTTTGAGAAACATGATATCCTCATCAAGGAATTCAAATTTCATTGGCTGATAATCCTCGATCGGCTGTTCGGCAAGGTAATCAGACAATACGCTTCCCTTGATGGCCTTCTGGGAAACGTATTGAATATCATATTCCGTCAACACCATTTGCCATCTGGCAATCCTGCCCGAAAGCGCTTGCTTCTCGAAGACGTACTTGATCGGATCCATCTTCGAAATTAGCATGGTGGTGTGGTTGAGCATGTACTGTCGTAAATGTTTGGCAGCCCAGGCTAGGGCACAACACGTCTTCTCCAGCATCGAGTAGCGAGATTCACAGTCTGTAAACTTTTTACTCAAGTAGTAAATGGCATGCTCCTTTCTGCCCGTCTCGTCGTGCTGACCGAGAACACACCCCATACTATTCTCAAGAACTGTCAAGTACATGATTAGTGGCCGTCCAGCCACTGGGAGTATCAAGATTGGAGGTTCCTGAAGATACTGCTTTATCTTGTCGAATGCCTTCTGGCAATCCTCATTCCAGATAATCGCCTGATCTTTCTTTAAAAGCTTGAACATCGGTTCACACGTGGCCGTGAGCTGAGAGATAAACCTTGCAATGTAGTTTATTCTGCCCAAGAAACCACGAACTTCTTTTTCTGTTTTTGGCACTGGCATTTCTTGTATCGCTTTTATCTTCGCAGGATCAACCTCGATGCCTCTTTCACTCACAATAAACCCCAGTAACTTTCCGGACCGTACTCCAAAAGTACACTTGTTAGGCTTCAGCCTCAACCTGAACTTCCTAAGCCTCTCAAAAAGCTTCAGCAAATTGACCAGATGTCCCTCCTCCGTTTGGGACTTCGCAATCATGTCATCAACATAGACTTCAATCTCATGATGAAAGTAACCATTGCTCGTTGGTAAGTGGCCCCTGTGTTCTTCAGACCGAAAGGCATTACCTTATAGCAAAATGTTCCCCAGGGAGTGATAAACGTAGTTTTCTCCATGTCCTCCGGCGCCATCTTAATCTGGTTGTAACCAGAGAAGCCATCCATGAACAAAAACACTGAGAACTGGGTTGTGTTGTCGACCAACACATCGATATGAGGCAGCGGGAAATCATCTTTAGGGCTCGCCCTATTCAAATCCCGATAATCGACGCACATGCGTACCTTACCGTCCTTCTTCGGTACAGGTACTATGTTGGCGACCCACGGAGGGTAAGTAGTGACCGCTAAGAAGCCAGCATCAAGCTGTTTCTGCACTTCTTCTTTGATCTTAACGGCCATATCTGGTCGCGTCCTCCTAAGCTTTTGCTTAACGGGAGGACAATCTTCTCGCAGTGACAAGTGGTGGACCACGATGTCCGTATCAAGCCCGGGCATATCCTCGTATGACCAAGCAAAGACGTCATTATACTCTCTCAGCATTTCGACCAATCTCTGCTTGACATCATTCTGCAATGCAGACCCTATCCTGACGTTTCTGACGAGTTCTTCAGAACCCAGATTCACGATCTCGATCTCCTCCTCATGAGGCAGAATAACTTTCTCCTCTTGTTTCAACAAGCGGGCCAACTCTTCAGGAAGGTCTTCGTCTTCATCAATCTCTTCTTCGGCTTGATAGATCGGGAAATTGAAGTCGAAGTGAGCCGTAGAAGGTCCAGAGTCGATGTCATCTGTTATGTGGATCCTGCAATAACAAGGGTTAAGTTTAAAACAAGGATGTGCAGGTTAGCACAAACCCCATTGCCATTTTGTTGTTTTTCAAAACAAATATAAAACAGGAATAACAAAGATCACAATATTTGAATACGAAGAAAAACGCCTTTGATTTATTAACAAAATGCATGTACATAATCCAACAAGGCCCTGACAATAAAACCACTATGCCCCGGGTAGGACATAGGGTTGTACAATGATTGGAAAAAGTAAATCATTACTCTTCGCTTGTCATCTGGATGATATCCTTGATGGACCAATTGTTGAGGCCCTCGCCTGGCTTGCTTGGCTGGATCCAAGAGTCGAGGTCATAGTCGCTATCTCCGCTGTCTTCAGACACCGCGTTGATGCTTTCGAAAATCATTCCGCCACTGGTAAACTGGATCGGCCCCTTACCTCGCGACGCACTGCTAGAAGAAGAAGCTTCAGCTCCAGGAGAATATCCCAACCCAAACTTATCTTGCTTGTTAGGTATCTCCAAAATTCGCCCCCAGCCTGGGGTAGATCCGGCTTGGACAACGGCCCGAGCTTCCTTGAATGAGGAGAGAGTCATCTCTGGCTTTTCCGTGACTACGGGAGCTACGTCCTTCACTTTGACATCTTCGAACGCTTGGCATAGAGTCTCATGGATTTCACCATCCATCTCCACATACTTGAAGGACGACAAATGGCTCACCATTATGTCTTCCTCGCCACAAACGGTCACGATGCTACCTCCGACAGCATACTTGAGTTTCTGGTGCAACGTGGAGGTCACGGCACCAGCATCATGGATCCATGGCCGGCCCAAGAGACAACTGTAGGCAGGCATGATGTCCATAATATAAAAGACCGCGTCGAACGTTTCCGGCCCAACTTGGATTGGCAGGGTCACCTCCCCGAAAACATGACGTTTAGTTCCATCGAACGCCTTCACAACCAGATCACTGGGTGTGCAAATCACTCCACGAGTATCCAACTTCATTAATGCCTTCTTCGGAAGAACATTAAGCGATGAACCCGTGTCCACCAACACGTGCGACATAATCGTGCCCCTACACTCTATCGAGATGTGCAGGGTGCTATTGTGATTCCTCCCCTTCGGCGTCAGCTCCAGGTCTGTGAAACCTAACCCATTTCCAGCATTTACGTGGGCTACAACCTCTTCTAGCTGATTTACCGATATTTCCTGCGGTACATATGCGGCGTTCAACACCTTCAGCAGCGCGTTGCGGTGCGCTTCGGAACACAGCAATAAGTTCAGGATGGAAATCTTCGAGGGCATCTGATGGAGATGATCCACAATCTTGTAGTCACTCTTTTTAATCAACTGCATAAACTCCTCGGCATCTTTAACAAGCAAGTCTTTTTCTGCCCCACGTGGGACCTCTTCACCGACTTTACTTTTACCTTTATCCGCCGCATCAGCTCTGACCGCTTTATCCGCCCCGACCTCTGGTGGTGCAAACACTCTTCCGCTGCGAGTAATACCACTGATTTCTGCAAGGTTCTCCACAGTCGACCCAAACGGTTCTAGCTCCAACTTCTGGGCGTTGCAGTAGACTTCAGCCCCATAATGCCACGGGACATCATTAGTGCTTTCGAACGGTATTGGCCCAGCTTTGGTGATGGTAATTGTAGGCGGTCTGGGCGCAGAAATAGTTATCGTCTGGCGAGGGATGGTGATGGTGGCGACCTCATCAGCTTGCTTCAGCACTACCTCTCCTGACCCGTTTTCAGCCCTTCGGCTAAACTGTAAAATTCCTTCAGTCATCAGACTCTGAATTCCTTCTATCAACTGTTCACATTCATCAGAACATGTGGCACAGTCCATACATAGCTCTCCGCAGCCTGGAAAGAACCCTCTTTTCATCAACTTAGCTTTAACGAAGCTAAGCGGCGTCTTCAGATCTCTGACGTCAGTCAACAAGTCCGAACTCTCGTCTTCGATAATGGCGTTCACTCCGCCTCCCCTATGATTCGGCATAGGATTCTTCGTGACATTTGGCACATTATCCGAGAAGTTGATGCTCTTGGCATCCACCATGTCCTGCACCTTGTGCTTGAAGGCTTTGCAGTTCTCTATTGTGTGGCCGGGTGCCCCAGAATGAAACTCATAAGTTGCATTCGCGTCGTAACCTGGCAGAGGTGCCCCTGTCAAGGGAGCCAGCATTCTCTTCTGGATCAACTGTAGCTGAAGCAAAGTCTGTAAGAGTTGCGCGTACGACATGGGCGGTGTCTCGAGGTGACGGCTCGACAAAGGTGCCCGATTCTGGTACTTTCTGTATCCCTGTTGATTCGATTGTTGCTGCTGCTGCGGCTGTTGAACTGTCGGGATAGTTATGTTGGCCACCTGCTGGTGAGGACCTTTACCCTTCCTTCGAGCGTTGGTCACAGCGCTCGCTTCTCCTTCCCGTATTTTTCCACTATAAGGTTTCTTTCCTCCTCCAACTGAGGATGAATCACCTTGAATTTTCCCGAGCTTGATCCCATTTTCGATGTGCTCGCCCGTGATAATGAGATCTGAGAAGGTTCCAGACATGTCGCTAACCAACTTCTCATAGTAAACCCCTTGGAGGGTGGCTACAAACATCTGCACGAGCTCACGTTCAACCATCAGCGACTGAACCCTAGCTGCCAACTCACGCCACCGCTGGGCGTATTCCTTAAACCCTTCATTGTTCCTCTATGACAGATTCTGCAGCTGGACTCAGTTCGGGGCCAAGTCGCTATTGTATTGGTAATGGTGCACAAATGCTTCAGCAAGATCCTTCCACGTGCGCACACTAGTAGGCTCCAGACTCATGTACCACTCAAGGGATGGCCCGGAAAGGCTGTCTTGAAAGAAGTGCATCAGCAACTTCTCGTCCTCAGAATGAGCAGACATTTTCCTGTAATACGATCTCAGGTGGACGCGAGGGCAAGTGGTGCCCTTGTACTTTTCAAAGTCAGGTACCTTGAACTTGGGAGGCACCTTAAAATCAGCAATTAGTCCCAACTTGGACATATCAACGCCCAAAGTATTCTGATTCTTGATATCTCTCATCTTATCTTCAAGTGCCTTGAACCTTAGACGTGCTTCAGCATTCATCTCCCCTTCAGCACCTCTCTGAGAGAACACATCGTCCTGACGATCCTCTAGCCATGGCTAAGGCCCAAACAGATTCCTGATACCTGCATTGTCGTTGCCCAGCCCGACATTGACATTAGCTCCCAGACTTCCATTACCGACGCCCGTCGTATTGAGTCCGATGTTGGCCATCACATTGTTGTTGGCACTGCCGTTTCCCCCGGTCATGGGAACACCATTCTGTGGAGTTTCAACTGGTGGAGGAGTAGGAACAGTCCCACCATGGAGTACGCCATTGCTATCAACCCTTGAAATCAGAGGCTGAACCAAGGTTCTGAGCTGATCCTGGCCATTGGCGACCGCTTGCATGAGCTCCATGAAGCGATCCATTCTTTCGCGGAGTTCCTGAACATCAGTTTGCACTTGCTCCATGATTCTGGTTTGATTAGCTCTAGTCGGATAGCGGTGAATAGGTCTCTGATCAATCCTGGAACCACCTGAAACAACCTGGAAACACAAAAGGGTTAGGAAAAAAACTACAAAGTGCTCGTTATGCAAATGCTTCATGCAAATGCAAACGTGTGTTTGTGCATTAGGGAGATCTCCCCCGATCCTAGTGCCTGAGTGCCAGTGCTGATAATGAGAAGAAGTCTGAGTCCAATCATGAAAATAACAATCTCATATATAAAGAAAGCCCATCAAGGCAGTACACGACGTCAGCGAGTACAAGATGAATCAATAGCGTGACCTCAGCCAACAAGCCTGGTGATGGTCAGCATACAACAATGATCAAAACAAAAGGAATACAAATAGTCAAGTACGGCCACGGGCACGATACTCTTCTAACAACTCCTTCGTTTCTGGATGATCAGGCAGAGTGAGTAACCCTTCGACGAGTAATTCCCTTTGCACAATGGTGTATTGAAGACCTTCGACCGAACCTTCCCATGCTCCTTCGCCGAAACAATCTTCTAGCTTCCGTTTCTTGGACTCAAACGTCAGTTTGCGCTCCTTCAGGTTAGCGAGAGCCCTGTTGAGCTGGCCTTCAGCGGCATATCTGCGAGCGGTTTCTTCATCAAACCTCCTCTCACTAGCTTTTACCTGGGCCTCCAGTTTGGAGATCTGTAGCATCAGCTTATCCTCCCGCTCTTTCCTGGTGGCCAGGGAAGCCTTCCAGTGCTGGTTGAACTTGGATATCCTCTGATACGCTTCGTCCAAGTGCTGCTTCTTCATAGCCAGTACGTCGTTGACAGCTTTGAAGTCTTGACCCATGCGCTCACGCTCAGCTATCTGCTTAGTCAGGTCTGCACCTAGCCGGTTCACCAGCTCTGTCTGCCTCTTGAAGGAATGAATGGCTTCGTTCCTCTCGCTTCAGAGCTGAGCGAATTCTTTCTCCAGTTCCTCATTTGCCCGCTTCAATTCATCTCGCTCAGCCAACACCTGATTATGCTGCTGAATGGGCACGACAGTAGGCTCTTCAATCATTGGAGGACTTTCTGGCTTGGCAGGAAGAAACGGCATCCCTATAGCATCTGCTCTGGCTCTGATCCAAGTCACATACGGAGGGTAGGCTTGGTTATTGCTTCTCCCCAACAGTGGCTTTCCCCTCTTACTGATGCCATTCCAAGCGCGCTGAAGCTTGGATAACAGATCCCCCTCTAGAAGACCAGTGAGGTACAGAGATTCCTGTACCTCTTCATCCTTCGGCGGAGCTCTCAAAGCATACGCGAACTATCGGACCAGCAAAGACGGATTGTAGTTTATACAGCCCTTCCTGCCTATCAAAGGCACGTTTGGAAACCCGCTGCAGCTGAAGATAATCTCGGTACCCAGCCTATCTCTGTCAAACCAGTCAACATCCTCTGCAGATAAACTCATCAGATGCTCGGACCACTCAGTTGTGGCTGCAGACGAAGCAAAGGGACCCCTCTTGGGCAGATGACTATCAAGCCATTTATAAAGCAAGGGCACACAACACGAGACATTCTTGCCCCTTCTGTTCTCGTTTTTGTAGTGGACGGAATGGTAGGCATCTCCTATCAAGGTAGGGACTGGATTCCCTGATGCAAAGATATGAAATGCGTCGAAGTCTACAAAATTGGGCATATTGGGGAACAGAATGATGCCATATATGCACAGAGCGAGGATGGCGTTGAACGTGACCCAACATCCGTCTTTGGCGCACTGCTGAGCCTTTCCCACTAAAAACTGCAAGGAGAAACCAGGAACCTTGTTCCAACTAGACAATACCAACTCGGAGGCATCCAGATGAAGTGAAGGAGCTAAACCAGCCAGATCAGGCTCAGCATCCATATGAACAAAAGGCATCTGCCTCTTGATAGGCACACCTAGCAAATCAGCATATTCCTCTAGCGTGGGGGCGAGAACAAAATCCTGGAAAGTGAAACATCTCAACGGAGGGTCGTAGAACTGCAGCAGAGCGTGCAACCCATTCAACTCGAACGCAGAAGGTTTACGAACCAAACTGAGCAGTTTGCCGTAAGATTTTCTGAACTCATCCCTCACAGAATCATCTGCTAAAGCAATCAAACCGGTCAGCCGAACCACATCAGGGGCAGGGAACTTGTAAGCCACGGTCTTCCTCAGAGAACCCATAACAATACAATAGGAGGCAAGAAATCCTGAATTGGGGAAAACGGTACCTGCAACACAGACACACGTTAATGAAATGCAAATGAGTATGCAAAGCAATGTAAAATGCAATCATGCAGCAGGAGATCAAGGCAACTGTGTTGTGGAGATTTTGTATCAACAAAACCATAATCCTGCTCTATCAAGAACAACCACTGTATCTGATAAGAAGAAAACCCTAGTATCGGACCACAAATCTGCTCTGTCAAGAACAACCATCTGATAGGGCCATATACATAAGACCATAATTCTGCTATGTCAAGAACAAACGTCTGATAATAAGGACCTCTGATACAGGACCAAAAACTGCTCTGTCAAGAACACACATCTGATAATAAGGACCTCTGATACAGGATCAAAACTCTGCTCTATCAAGAACAAACATCTGATAATAAAACTCTGCTCTATCAAGAACAAATATCTGATAATAAAATTCTGCTCTATCAAGAACAAACATCTGATAATAAAACTCTGCTCTATCAAGAACAAACATCTGATAATGAGATCCTCAGACCCCAGTCATAAACCTGCTCTGTCAAGAACAAATACACATCTGATGATAAGATCCTCTGATCCCAATCAAAAACCTGCTCTGTCAAGAACAAATACACATCTGATGATAAGATCCTCTGATCCCAACAAAGCTGATCCACTATCAAGAAAACCAGGTGGTCTGAAGGTCAAAGTTTCCTGCAATAAACCCAACCTTGCTCACAGGTATGGACCTAAACTGACTCAAGTTCGGCATCCTATGCGTTCATCAGCGTCACAGACATTCAAGAGGGGTGATACGATACCCAGAAGGTATGGCATCACCAGCTCATGAAGCGGCCTCACTCGGCTGAATCACAAATGATCGGTCCCCAGAGTCGACAATCCTCCAAACCAACAACCGTCTCAACCCAAAGGGTTGAAAGAGAAGCCAACCGGGAGAACCTCGTCTGAGCGTGGATTTCATGAGACACTAGTGCCTGCAAAGCAAGCACGCGCCCACTAATTTCCACAACTAATGCTATGTTCACTCAAGCCTGGGTCTGGCTTCTCACTCATCAGAATGCCCCTCCCACAACAGCACAGATAATCATATCATACTGAAAATAAAATGCGGGAAATAAAATGCGATAAATAAACACAACCCAACAAGTAAACATACAAGCGCTAGGATTGACTCTCGCAGGGGACGTCGGATCCCCAAACTGACTCGCATACGGGACGTTGGATCCCAGGAAACTATCAAGTCGCCAGCTGTCGCTTCCGCGAAAATAAGGTGTCGGCAAAACAGAAGAGTCGCCACCTTTCGTTATTTATCCCTCAGAACGGGAAAGGAAACGATCAGAAAAACCTGACGAAAAAAGGGTAAGACAAGGTCGTCGCAACCGTTGTCTGGGTTCAGGAGTCGGTTACACAAGGGGAAGGTATTAGCACCCCTCACGTCCATCGTACTCGATGGGATCCACGCTTGTTGTGTTTACTGGACGAGTTGGTTTATCTATCTACCTATCAAGGCTGGCTTAAAAAGAAAAGAAAATGACTCGGCAAAGCGTCGCACTTTATGCCTACGTATTCTCATCAGAGAATGAGAAATCAGAGTCAACTTAGTTCGACCTACTACGGGTTATGGGGAAGGTAGCTCGCCAATACATCAGTATTGTGCCTACGTACTCTCAACAGATATGAGAGATCAGAGCTCACGTAGTTCGGGCTACTACGGATTACGGGGATTCAGATTCATCTGTTTTATTCGAGTAGGGTTAAACAACAGTTCCAGCAGTTAGGGGCAAAGCCTGTTTGCGTTGGCGCTGAAGTTTAACGACACTCTTTTCTTCAGAAAAGCTTCCTTTGCATTATGGGCCCACGGGGCAAAAAGGTTTGAAGTTTGTTTTCTGTCTTTTACGGAAGAAGTGTTTTTTATAGTGTTTGCAATTTCAATCGCACTAAAGACTATGACCTGAGAGTGAATGGGTCGCATGTCACCCAAAGGGTGCCATACTAAACATCCAGACTGTTGAAAAGAAACTCTCCAACAATCCTTTCTCAGATAGCTTAAGGCTCGTAACGTACGAAAGAAATCATTCATGATTACTATATCTTAAGTTGTTTTGAGATGAGAAGAGAGAACAGGCTCAACTACGGGGAGACTATCAAGTCCTACTATTGTCATGCCAAGGATTCATCCTATGGTTGAGGTTTGAAACAGGGAACTCCTAGAAGTTATCATGCATAGGTTTCAACCTAAAGTTCTATCATCACTTCCTTATCAAAGGAAATGAGAGTCCTAAGGGATCATGTCAATGATACAGAAACAGATAAAGCATAAGCTTAAACAGTAAACAGTAAACAGTAAAATGCATGCAATGCAAGTGAGGGAGGAAATGTGTGTGGGGCAGCAGCCTCCACAAGCTCATCTCAACCTCAAGCCAGAATGAATAACAGTAATCATACTGAGGAAATAAAAACATGCTATCAAGCAAAATACAGTAAACTGCAATCATACAGAAGAAATAAAATATGCTATCAAGCAGAACAAACCACATGGGCAAGGGAGCAGGGCTCTACCGAATACCCTCAAGCAAAGCCACACAGTAACAATACAAGCAGAGGGAGCAACTCAACCTCTAGTGCAATCATGCTCCTAGATTAAAGTCTAGATATGAACTTATCCTAATGCATCAAGCAAGTCAAATAAGGCACATCAATACAGAAAAGAAAAGAGACAAGAAAGCAGATCAACTCCTCTCTCAATTCTCAAGCTTCAGCTCTTCTAACAGCAACTCAGTCTTCAGACCTCCATCACTCTTGACAAATACCAATTTGCTTCTCCAGGTTTCAACCCTTCAACATAAGTTTCAACTTATTCTCTCTTCTCTAAGCTTCATCTCCTTAATCAGTTCCACCCTCAGGCTTCACTCCTAACTGCAAGTATCAAATGGATTCCTTCAGGCTCTCCAAGCATCAATGTAAGTATCAACTTAGTCTTCAAGCTTCAGCTCTCTTACTTCACCAGTCTCAACTTGGTCTTCTCCTCTACAAGCTTCAGCTTCTCAGAGTAATCTTCAATCACTTAGAAGTGTCAACTTCATCCTTCAGTCTTTAAGCATCAGCTCTTCATTCAGTCTTCAAGCATCAACTTGTTCTCCTTGCTCTTCAAGCTTCAGCTGAAATGGCAATGCTTAGGGAATCATCCTCTTCCATACTCTTCAATGAAGTCTTCATCTTCAAACTCAAGCCCAACATCTCTCAAGATACTCAAACCAGAAGAAATCACTTAACTGGATAAGCTAGGATATTAAATTGCTTATTGACCACCAAAGGTGACCTATAAGGGTTTAACATCAAAAGAATGGTTCCCTCAAAGGTTCTACTTCCTAGGTACGATCACTTATCCCTCCTAAGGAGGGAGGTGAATACCATGGAAGGACCTTGAATCATGGGGAAGAATGGAGGTGAAAGATACCATCCATGTTTAAGAAAGAAATTAACTAAGTCTAAGCTCTACTTAATTCCTAACCCTAAAACAACAACAAAACAAACAAGTCTTCAAGCTCTCAAGCTCCTTCTTCAATATCCAAGTCTTCCACTATGCTTCTCCATGCTCCTCAAAGCAAGACCAAGCCCATCAAGCCAAGCAAAAGCCCACAAAGCAAAGCAAAACAAAATACAAGCCCACAAGGGCAACACAAACAACAATCAACTACAAAAATCAATTAAAAATAGCATACTATTATATTAAAATCTAATATAATTTCTATGGGATCCTACATACCTGCCCTTAATACCCTATATGTCCCAATATCTAACTTGACCTAGAAACCCAAAATTCTAGTGTTATTGTGGACCTATGTTAAGGATTGACCTAAATTTACACAACCTAGAGTCATCTAATCAAAACTAATCAAAAACTAATCACAAAATTATGGAATAAATCCAGAGGGGAGATAAAGTCCTAATCTAACTATCCTAAAAAGAATGGTTCAAAAATATGAAAGGAACTAGCTAAACAAAATTCTACAAATCTATGCATCAACATAAAATGAATTAAAAAGCTATTAAAAGAGAAAATATACAAAAAATATTAAAAATGCATGAAATGCAAATGTTTTGATTTCATAATTTTCGAGACATCAATGTGAAAAGGGAGCAAAAATCCCCATGCAAAAATCATGATTTTCCTATTTAATATGATTTTTCAAAGATTAAAGAAAAATGGAGAAAAAGAAAATAAAATATGAAATGTTTGGTGCAGATAGCAACCCAGTGCAGTTCAATATGAGAATGGGCTTGAAACGGGGGTGCCATCAGCAAATGCGCTAGGCCCAATTATTTAATCAGAAAACCAACTCAAAAATACAAAGAAAAATAAAAGAACACGGTGCATTTAGTAAAGAAAACTAGTTTAAATTCTGACTGGGCCATGGATGGGGGTGCGTATAGCTATAAAGCCCAATACTCCAATTAATGAAACGCCTCGTTTCATTGTCTTCAGACTTCCCTCTTCAAATGTGAAATTAAATCACAGCCCTTAGATCCAAGTCCAGTCAATGAGTCCTTGCTTGATCCAACGGCCCTAACCTTATCTTCTTCCTCCAGCCATGACAATGGGGGAAAGCTCCATAGTTGCAGAGCTCAAATACCTAACTCGGGCACCTTCCAAACTCAACCAAAATCCATGGTTTAAAACCCTAATCTGCTCTAAATTCATCCCTGATCACAACCATAGCCTTAGAATTCAAAGGATCATCCTCAATCTCTAAACCCGATCCAAGATCAAAACTATGCTCAAACTTCAACTTTAACGATTCTTGAAATTGATTGGCTCAGAATGATTACCACCTCACACTGGTTAAATCTTGCTATTAAACTCATGTTATATCTCACTATACATCGTGTTCTTGATCAAAACAAAATTGGTGTCACTAACTCAAACCTCATCAAATGGCCTCAAACTTTCCATAATCCATCTCCTACTTGTCTCTAACCATTCTAACCTAACAAATCTAACTAATTATGCTTAAATTAAGGTGTAGAAGAAAAGTTGCAAACCTGTCAAATCTTGAATACCAGATAGGTCAAACCTTCACTTCAATCTCTCAATCTCTTCAGAATCACTCCTTGATTGATGTTAATGCTTCTGTTTGCAAAAGATTTGATCAAAGAAGCTTGAATCTCCAAATCCGATGGTGACTTGCAGCTCCCAAAATCCAAATGCTATCTCCTCAATTCTTCATGATCTTACTCTCAATTTGGTATGCACACATTCAGTATGATCAATGGAAGGTGTTAGGATTGAAAGAATCAATGGAAATGGTGTGGAAAGTAGAAATTGATTTCAACTTGCAATGGAAGAAATTGAAATGGCTATCTCACTCTCCTCTCTAATCTCTCACCAACCTTGCATCTGAGAAAGTTCTAATCACTATATAGGATGATTCTAAACCATCCAGAACTTTCTGGAATCATCCAATGAGAATTTGAGATTCTCATGTCATGAGTTTTTGATTTCAA
This sequence comes from Lathyrus sativus, assembly GCA_963859935.3. Classification (NCBI taxonomy): domain Eukaryota; kingdom Viridiplantae; phylum Streptophyta; class Magnoliopsida; order Fabales; family Fabaceae; genus Lathyrus; species Lathyrus sativus. The sequence continues at coordinate 57,592,971 of OZ012737.1, read as the reverse complement.
TCCATCCCACATGCCATCTTGTGCTATACCTCTTGCAGCAACTTGTTCTCCTTTGAAAATCTCCTTAGATGAGATGCATGATGTGTTAGGATACTTTACTAGCTTGTGTATTGATTTCCCTTGTGTTTTGCATATGTACCTTAATATGCAAGTAACCATTCTCCAAAGCAAGTCCATGATTTAAACCTCAAATCAAAAATGTGGCTGAACCATTGTTTCTAAAATGCTTTCTAGAGTCAAAATGACCTATTACATGCCATGGTTTGGATGTGTAGCTTGGAAGTTTCAATTTCCAACTTTAACTTATTTAACTTATGCCTTCATTTTAGGTCATTTTTACCATTTTGAGCTACAAGCCTTTTCAACTTTAAGCAAGTTTGATGTTGAAGATTTTTCCATTTGAAGCTTGGAAATAGGAGTTATGGCCTTATGCTTGAAATGACCTATAATCTCCAAATGACCAAAATGCCCTTGACTTGTCAAAGCCATAACTTGAGTTCTACAAATCCTATCAAGGACTTCTAGTACTCCCTAGAAATCTAAGAGGATAAGGAACAACATTCACGTTTACCAAAAGTTCATAGGAATCATCCTTCTTGGGAAAAAGTTGGATGCAAGTTGGGTGACTTTCAAGGCCCCAGATTCACATACCTCAGATGACCTGTAACTTGTCAAAGTCATAACTTGAGTTCTACAAATCCTATCAAGGACTTCTAGTACTCAAATTAAAGCTAAGAACAAGCTCTACAAAATTCATGTTGGGGGCAATATGAGATGACAATCATATCTTGAGCTAGACTGCCTTGAAGATAGGGGTCAAACTAGGGGATTTTACACTGTCAAGCCTTAGAAACCCTAGCTTGAAACTTCTCAAACTCCTCAATCATGATGATTTGACCTTGGAATCATCCTTATAACATCTCAATGCATCAATCCATGATCACATGGCCCTTGAATTAGGTCTCAACCTTGCCCAAATCATCAGTTGACCTAGGGTTGACTCAGTCAAACCCTAATTACACCACTCATGGCTAGGTCTCTTAATCTTGCACAATGACCTCTCTAGGCTTCATGATGGCTTTCAAGACATCTCATAAGCTCTCTCAAGGCTTCAAGTCCACATTCTTGGCTTCAGAATCATCTGAGGAGCTCCCACAACTCTCAAGTTAGGAGACACACCTTCTTGGTTTCACCCACTCTCTCTGAGGATCTTTTAACTTCTCTGACAAAGATATCAACCCTTGAACACTTGAATAACCTTCTTGGCTAGCTTCAAATTCTTGTGGTGCTCTTGATTGGTAATCATACCTCTTGATCTCCTGCACACATGTCAATGAAATGCAAATGATAATGCTAATGTGAATGAAATGAAACACAAGCTAGGTAAAGAAATGTTGGTCAAATTTTGGGGTGCAACAGAAGTGAAAACACAAGAAAACAACATGCTGACACACTCGCTACCTTGCTCGCCTAGCGAGTGCTCGCTACCTGTTCGCCTAGCGAACAAGCTCGCGAAGGCAAACAGAAGCCACTGACTTGATTCGCTACCTCACTCGCTCAGCGAAGGCCTAACGAATGCTCGTCACCCCCCTTCGCTACCAGCGAAGAACACCAAAACCATTCTGCCCAAGTCTATGACCATTCGCTACTGGCTCACCACAGCGAATGCTCGCGACCGGCTTGCCTAACGAACAAGCTAGCGAGGGTCTGCGAACTCAGAATCCCCACTGTCCAAAACTCCAAAACTCATCAAAATCCAACTGATTCAATTCTAACTCGTTCCACTAGCCTTAGCCCAACCTTCCTCGACTAAACTTTACCACTTATTCTCATTTTTAACCGTTAAAACTCGGTTTCTATCGATTAAATCAAATTCAACCTAAAAATGGAAAATGAGCAAAACTCTCCTCAATCCAAAATCAAACCAATAGAAACATACATAATCATACACATCGAAAGAATGATAAAGTTTCACACCCTTACCCGATTAATCGAAGCTTAGATGTTTGATTCTTGATGATTCTAGGTTTTCTCCTCTTCCTCCTCTTTTCTCTTCTTTCCTTTCTATTTCTTTCTATCTCTTTTATTTTCTCTCTATTTCCACTTATTCTCATTCCATTCTATTTCTCTCAAATATCTACTAATTAAGGATTATCTAAAACACCCTCTAATTAATTCCCAAAACTCTCCGAATAATAAAATAACATAACACGCACACATAACATATTAATATTCAAATTCCACAATTAAAAGAATAATCAATCAAAATAAATTAAAAGACTCAACAAAAATGGGAAATTCAGAATCGGGGCGTTATAGTTCGCTACAGGACATATAGGGAAAGGAAAGATTACATGTTTCTACTAGTTATGCGCTGCAGCATCTAATAAAAGGTATAATAGTTAATTCATGAACATCATTATTATTTGTATTAAAATATGATTGAAATGGATAAAAGGTGGTATTCACATTTAATAATCTTGTTTGGCTACATCATAAACGAAAAGGCACATTTCATTGCTAATTGCCTTGCGCTACAGTAGGCAACTTCCTTGTCACATGTTCGTTGGCCTAATCATGTGAAGCTACTGTACCAACATTACCACATTTTATTGTGTTCACAATTCCTATGCTCTACAGTATGCAATTCATTTACAATTCCCTAGACCACTTGTGTTATGCTACATAAGGGAATTGAATAACACATTGCTTTCATTTTCGTTGGGCATATTTGGCTTATAGTGTAGGTGTCTTGCTAATGTTTAATTGTTACACAAACATCACAATTTCGATTCAGTCCCCCAAAGTAAGCGTGCTACTGTACTAAACGTCACATTTTTTTTGTCTCAAGTGTATGTGCGCCTACGCTAGGTAATGATTCTTGTTTAGTTTCATAGTATATGCAATACTATAGAGAGATAATACATGTTCCATGAAATCGTCATGTTTTCCCTTTAGCTACAAAGTAGTATTCGTGCTACTGTAGCATGAATTCTTTTAAATCTATCATGTTTCTATTGTATATTAAGTATACCATTTGCTCTCTCAATTTCACCAATATATATCAATTCCAAACAAAATTAATCATCACATATCAAAGAATATCATCAAAACCTAACAATTAGCAAATCATAAAAATTTAGGAGTTTCATCCTAAATATATTTCTACCCACTAATCATTATCAAATAATCCCAATAAATGAGTGAAAATCCACCCTTACCTTGGTTTGATGAATTCTTGAGTTTTCTCTTCTCTTGGTTCTTCTCTCCTCTATTCTTCTTCCTTTCCAACTTTTTCTCTCTTTCTATTCTCCTTCTACTCTTCTTAAACCCTAGCAATTGTCTTTAAACAATTGGCCTTATCTCAATCCATTCTCACTTACTATTCACACACCTAATCAAGTCCAACTAAATAATCTAGTAAATCTACATTATTCTACCAATTAGAAATAAGTCACATAAATCAACTAATTTAAATAAAGTAATTAAATCAATTAATTCAATCAATTCAATAAATCGCATATTTCAGTTAATTAATTCATATAAATTAAATATTTCATATAAATTCAATAAATTAAATAATTCAAATATATTCAATAAATCAATTATGCATAAAGTCACTCAATTAATTAATATAAATAAATAAATAAATAAATAATAATAATTGGGGTGCTACAGTAATGGCTTTTGCATTGTTGTTGCGATGAACCAAATTTTCCAAAGGCACGCTCTTTGACGTCCTTGGATTTATTTTATGCATTTCTCTTTTCCTCTTAATGTAACATTTAGCCTGTTTCATTATTTTAGTCATGGAAACGGAAGGCTTCTGGTTGAGAAACTAATTGAAATGCCTAACTTTCAAATGTTCTAGAACATTTCCATGAAAATCTTTTGGTTTGGATGCATCACCTTGTTGGTCGTCTCATTGAAACAAGTGAGGTATTCCCTTAGTTACTCAGCATGCCCTAGGAGGATATTGAACAAGCTGGTTGTTGAAACATGTTAGTGCTTACTTGCCAAAAATTGATAAACCAATTTCTCTAAGAGGTCTTGGTAGCTGGTCACCGAAAAGAGGGGGAGGTTTATGAACCACCTGAGGATTGCCTACTTTCTTGAACATGTTGGACAAGAGTTTGCACTTCATGGAGTTAGAGGCTACTATGATTTCTATTTGAGTATTGATGACGACGATGTGTTCCTCGGGTCGTTTTTCCCATCAAACTTCACCAATGATGGTGGTTTGAAGTTTTATGGCACTAGAGCGCCTCAAATCTTGTCAGAGAAAAGTAGGGGTTATAGGACCTCGTCCTTGACCTGGACATCTTTTTGATGTCGCTCTTGAAGGGTCATAATGTTCTTTTTCAGAGCTTAGCTGGAATGATACAACTCTTCCATACAAGCATGCATATCTACGAAGGCTTCTTATCGCTGATCCTGGTGCTACTAGCCTTCACAGCGCCTCATCGTGTCATCGTATTTAAAAGGATTACTGAGGCGAGTGAAAATTAGATGTGAGTGTGGTGTAGGTTAGCTTTATCGAGAATCAATGATGGATATCAATTATACTTGCGGAGAATATAATAAGATGACAAACCCTCTTACGTAATAGAAAGCAAGATAACTCGTATATGTTTTTTTGTGAAATTAGTAAATGATCTCCCAACCCTAGGGGTTGGGATATTAATGGCTAAGTATACGGTTCAAATCAAAGGTAGGAAGCAGTATTCCCTCAACTTACCAACGAGTACGCAGAAGTGAGAGAGAAGCAGTTTCCTTCTTAATTTGCGGAGTGGTTTCCTTCTTAATTTATGGAGCGTTTTCTTTCTTTATTGGTATGATCCAAATATGTTTTTTTTAAGAGCACCTCATTTTCCACGTACTGAAGAGATGGACCAACCATAAACACATATTCGGATCGGACAATCCAATTCATAGTCGGGCGACCTAGGGTCTTGCCCGCCCAATTTCTCTAATGGGCCTTTCATAGTTTGTTTGGGTTGATTGGACCATGAGCTACTTCTCTTTAGGTTCCAACTAAGTTATCCATGTCCAAGCTACTTCCCTCCAATAAAGTCATCTCAATCCAAATTGAAATATATATTACTCCTTTCGTTCTACAATGAACGACTCATTTGTAAATTAAAATTGTCATAAATTGAATGATTATTTTCAATTTCCAATACAATATTAATTACTTTTTCCAATTCTACAATCATTCTCAATATTTGATACATGATATTTTAATTGAAGTATTAATTTTTCTCTTTCATATATATATATATATATATATATATATATATATATATATATATATATATATATATATATATATATATATATATATATATATATATATATATATATATATATATATATATATATATATATATATATATATATATATATATATATATATATATATATATATATATATATATATATTGATTTATGTGAACTGAAGTAAATATTGTGAAACATTAAAAATATTTCTTAAATACTAGGATATTCTTATTTTGAGTTTTTAAAGAATAACTTGTGAACAATTGTTTAGGTTTGAGAGTCCACATATGTGTGTGTAAATAAGTCAAGGGGAGTAATCGATTGGTAATGATAGAGAAGAGTAATGATTAAAATCCAACTCGTAGGTTATCCATGGAAGAAGAAGAAGAAGTAGACATGGCCCACAGCGATGAAGAAGAAGCAAACAAACATGACATAGATGATCCTAGTCCTTCACCTATAGAGTAATTAGGACATTGCTGTATTGTCTTTATGTCTCCTCAGCTGAGCCATTTTGATGTGATTTGATGATACTGTTTTATTCTTTGTTTAAAATTGTTATTCTTATGGGATTTTGTTACGCAGCAGACACGGAGTTGCACACTTAAGAGTGTCAAAGCACGCTCTGAAACACGCAAAATCAGAAGAATAATGGTGTCGTCATGAAGATGATTTATGAGAAGCAAAGTCTGACGCAAACCAAAGTACAGGAAAAGTTGTAGGATTCAGCCGTTAAAGTAAGAGACATGACGGCTTTTCTCAGCTTTTGTTCCTTAACTTTCCTTGTAATGACGTTAGCCCAACGTTGACTGCTTTTTCTCACGCCTATTTTACGTATGCTACTACTTTTCTTTTATGTTATTCTAACAAAACACTACTACTATTAATATTGAAATATTTAATGCTTCCTGTCTTATTTATTTTTAATCGGGTCAAAGCCCTAAAAATTCTAACCTAAAAAATAGGTTAAAAAAATGAGGTTTTTTCACTGTTCTACCCTCTTTTAAAATAGAAAATTCTATAATATTCTAGTTTAAAAATTATTTACGAAGATATCCTGTTTTTTTTTCAGGAGTTCGTCCATTAAGTGGATGAGAGGGTGCAGGGAGAATTTTTTCAGTTTAAGTTCGTGCATTCAGTAGACGAGAATGTGTAGGGAGAATTTTTTCAGTTTAAGTCCGTCCATTCAGTGGACGAGAATGTGTAGAGAGAATTTTTTCAGTTTAAGCTCGTTCAACCAGTGGACGAAGCACTGCAGTGTAATTTGGAATCTCATAATCAATTTGAAGCTCAATAAAGATAAAGAGAAAAACTTTATTATATTAAAATGATAGAAATAAAATTTTATATTATTGCAATTAAACTAATTGATATTATTGTTTATAAAATAAAAAACAATTAAAATTATTAGATCATATTTTTACTCATTATGAAATTTATATATTACTTTTCTATTTATGGAAATAGTTTGTTTAGTATATTTGATGATTATTTAAACCAATTTATTATTTTATTTATAGATTTTTAAGTTAATTAAAATTATTAATGTTTATATCATCAATTGCAATTAAACTAATTGATATTATTGTTTATAAAATAAAAACAATTAAAATTATTAGATCATATTTTTACTCATTATGAAATTTATATATTACTTTTCTATTTATAGAAATAGTTTGTTTAGTATATCTGATGATTATTTAAACCAATTTATTATTTTATTTATAGATTTTTAAATTAATTAATAAATTCACTTATTATTATTATTATACTTTATTTTAATAAAATATAAAATTTTATTTCTATCATTATAATATAATAAAGTTTTCCTCTTTATCTTTATTCAGCTTCAAATTGATTATGAGATTCCAAATTGCACTGCAGTGGTTCGTCCACTGGTTGGACGAGCTTAAACTGAAAAAATTCTCCTTGCACCCTCTCGTCCACTAAATGGACGAACTTACGCTGAAAAATTCTCCCAGCACCCTCTCGTCCACTGAATGGACGAACTCCTGTAGAAAACAGGGTACCTTCGTAAATAATTTTCAAATTAGGATATTATAGGATTTTCTATTTCAAAAGAGGGTAGAACAGTGAAAAAACCAAAAAATGAAGGGGACAAAAAGCTAAAATTTCAAATCTATCTGATCTTTAAATTAAGTAAACTTAACCGGCTTTTAATAAAATTCGATTCTATAACTCGATGTACAATATTTTACCAAGTAAAATTAGATATATCTAAATTTATGTTAGCCAATTTATCAGCACAGTGGTTACCTTCCCTGTATACATGAGATGCCAAAAAATTACAATTACCTAGACTAACCGTACAATTGTCCCATCTATTCATGATTTTCCAAGGCATGGCAGATGGTTTACTGAACGCTAACACAATAAGATTTGAGTCTGATTCTAACCAAAGATTAATCCAACCATGAGTAAAAGCAAGTTCAATTGCCAAAATAGCTCCTATAATCTCAGCAAAAAGAGCGTTAATAGAACCTAAGTTATAAGCAAAACTATCGACATGGTTCCCCAAGTGATCTCTAAATATCACCCACAAGCTGCTTTAATCGGAACTCCGCTCGACGCTCCATCCACATTAACTTTAATCCACCCACTCAAAGAAAGGCTCCAAATGACTTCCAAGCAATTCCTGGGATTAGAATGATTAACGGAAATTGAAAAAAAAATTCAGGACTTAGAAATCACTAATGTCCATAGACGAAGACCCTTTGAAAGAATTTCCAACCAGCTGAGAAATAGCATAAATAAACGAGCAAGTGGTTCTCTAGTGAATAAACTTATTCTAAAATCCGGCTTGATTACGAGCACGCCAAATTCCGTTGACCACCGCAATAATAAAAGCACGATACACCATCCTACATTGCACAGCACCAGACTTGGACATAGCAAGGAAACAATCTTGCAGATCAGAGATGTTATAATTATGGTTAAGCATATAGCACAACCAATTCCAAATTCTCCGAGAATAGTCGCAGTGGAAGAAAATATGAGAATAGTTTCTTCACTATGGTAACAAAGATTACAAATCGAAATACCTGACATTCCACAAATCCTAAGAATATCATTAGTTGGAACACGATTCTTCGTAACTCTCCAAAAAAGAATAAAATGAGATGGAGGAACATTTGGGTGTCAGATCAGATTACCCTAAAAACTACCAGTACCGCCAATTTTACGGTGAGTATAAGCATCCTTGACATTGATTTCGTCGCTATCAGATTTTGTCCAGACAAGTTTATCTTCACTTAAACAATTCACGTAAATATTGGAGAGCAAATGAGGAAGGTCGGGGCAGAGACGGATCAGACCTGAAGGCAAATTGAGTGAACTACCGAACAAAATAGAACTCACATATACCTTCAGCATTGGTCACTGAACAACAGGAACTTGAAGCATAGAAACTAAGGGCCTGCCACACCAGTTATCGCACCATACATTGATTTTATTGCCCTTACCTACACTCCACATATAATTTTGCAATAAATCTTCAAATATCTCTTTACAACATGTCCAAACAGAAGATAACACATGAGATTTATGCAACAAACCATGTCTGAACACCCAAGCTTTAACAATCGTAGCTCCAGTGTCGACCTCATTCATAACATGCAAACACTGAACCAAACGGTTAGCTTCATTTGTAACACGAAGGGAACGAATACCCAGCCCCCATCCTTAAGGTCTTGACAACAAGATTTCCAAGCCACTTTAGCCATCTTCCTTTTCTTAATATCATCACTCCATATAAAATTACAGCACCAAGATTCAATCTGATTAATTAAACTAATCGGCCAAGAGTAGATGCAGAAAGAGTAGAGCAACATATTGTGAATAACCAAATTAACCAAATGAACTCGTCCTACAATTGATAACAAGCTAGCCTTCCAAGTAGCTAATTTAATGTGAATTTTATCGGCAACCGGCTGAAAATATGAGGCTTTAGGTCTTCCCTTGAAGATGGGAACCCCAAGATAAAGGAAAGGGAGAAACCCCATATTGAACCTGATTTTGCTAGCTAAGAACCCATGCCTCACAGTAACCATTGAACCAACAAATATAAAGGATTTGGCCGGGTTACAGACCTGACCAGAACACAATGCATATTGATCAAACAACTCTGCTATGGCTTCCAACATAGAGGTATTGCCTTGAGTAAAAAGCATGATGTCATTTGCATAAAGAGTATGCAAAGGAAATGTCATATTTCTAAAAGCTTTGATGCATTTCAATCTATTCGTATTCACCAAATGAGTTAATCCTCTGCTCAGAACATCCTCGGCCATACAGAACAGAGGAGGAGAAAGTTGATCGCCCTGCCTAACACCCCGCTTGCAGCCAAAAAAAAAATCTAAATTCCCCATTAATTGCAACTGAGATCTTAGCGGATTCCAACACCAGCTGAATCCAAGAAAAAAATGTGTTGTTGAACCCGAACTTCTTAAGGACTTTTAACAGAAAATTCCAATCTAGGGTATCATACTCCTTGGTAATGTCTACCTTGAGCATAATGTTCCCATGAAGTAACTTTTTATGAATCATATTAGCCACCTCTGAAGCGATGCAGTCCTTTATGCTACGACCATTAATGAATCTCTTTTGCTCTTTGGAAATCAAATGAGGAAGCACTTTAGCCAGTTTATCCGCAAGAACCTTGGAGATAATCCTATGTTTTGAACATCCTCGTCCATACAGAACACAAGAGGAGAAAGTAGATCGCCCTGCCTAACACCCCGCTTGCAACCAAAAAAACCTCTAAACTCCCCATTATTTGCAACTGAGATCTTAGCAGATTCCAACACCAGCTGAATCCAAGAATAATGTATCATTGAACCCGAACTTCTTAAGGACTTTTAACAAAAAATTCCAATCTAGGGTATCAAACTCCTTAGTCATGTCTACCTTGAGCATAATGTTCCCACGAAGTGACTTCTTATGAATCACATTAGCCACCTCTGAAGCGAGACAGGTGCAGTCCTTTATGCTACGACCATTAATGAATCTCTTTTGCTCTTTGGAAATCAAATGAGGAAGCACTTTAGCCAGTTTATCCGCAAGAACCTTGGAGATAATCCTCTGTTCTGAACATCCTTGTCCATATAGAACACAAGAGGAGAAAGCCGATCGCCCTGCCTAACACCCCGCTTGCAGCCAAAAAAACCTCTAAACTCCCCATTATTTGCAACTGAGATCTTAGCATATTCCAACACCAGCTGAATCCAAGAATAAAATGTATCATTGAACCCGAACTTCTTAAGGACTTTTAACAAAAAAATTCCAATCTAGGGTATCAAACTCCTTATTCATGTCTACCTTGAGCATAATGTTCCCACGAAGTGACTTTTTATGAATCACATTAGCCACCTCTGAAGCGAGACAGGTGCAGTCCTTTATGCTACGACCATTAATGAATCTCTTTTGCTCTTTGGAAATCAAATGAGGCAGCACTTTAGCTAGTCTATCCGTAAGAACCTTGGAGATAATTTTAAACTTGAAATTTTCCAGAGAAATAGGTATGTATTGATCAATAATGTCATCCTTTTTAACTTTAGGAATCATAACCAAAGCTTTGAAGTTGTAATTAGGAGCCAGCCAACCATCCTTAAAAAACTGAAGAGTAGCCTTGATAACATCATCTTTAATTATGCTCCAAAAAGTATGATAGTAAATTGGTTCGAAGCCGTTAGAACCTGCATCAGTATCCCTGTTGAGATTGAAAATAGCACCACGAATTTCCTCAGCAGAGGGAAGATACGTTAGCAGCGAATTAATTTGATCGGTCACTAAACAAGGAATTACTTCCTCCACAAGCGAGCTATCCTGCAAAACAGAAGAATAGTCAAATAAATTCTTAAAATGTGATACCACATGATCAGAGATGAGGTCATGATTGTTGGTGAAGGCCCCATCAACTTTCATAGAGTGAAATGTGCAAACGAAATACTTTTTATGAGATTGAAAGAGTATTAATATTAATCGATCATAAAATATTAAGGATTTAATTGATAAGCACTAATAGTGTAAAACAGTTTTACACTGTCATTCACTAAAAAATCAATAGTCTGTCATGTCATTAAATTTATTTTAAAATATCATTATGATGTGGAAGGATTCATGGTCGTCATTGGTTGACAGTGTAAAAATAATTTACACTGACAATGCATCACTCATTTTCTTAAATATTAATCATTTATACAAAATATAATTGAAAAAATAACAATTATTAATGCTTTGATATTGTTGGGGGTATTTTTATAATGGAGGGGTATCTAGGAGGTGGTTCGAAAAATCTTTTGGTGTGACGATTTTTCAGAGAAAATCGATGGGGACCATGTTTTTATTTAATATGGGTCAATCGAGGTGGTAGTGTGGATAGATGGTGGTGTTTGTTTGTGGGAGGGGGGGGTTTGTTGGTTTGTGAGATAGGTGTGAGTGATGATGTGACTGTTTGGTGGGGTGTTTTTGGGTTTTGTTCTTGTAGGTGGGTGTTGTTGGTTTTGTGGGTGGTAGGTTTTATTTGTGGGAGAAATAGATAGTTTTTGTATCCTCAGTCGATAATATATATATATATATATATATATATATATATATATATAGTATATATATATATATATATATATATATATATATATATATATATATATATATATATATATATATATATATATATATATATATATATATATATATATATATATATATATATATATATATATATATATATATATATATATATATATATATATATATATATATATATATATATATATATATATATATGAGTGGGGATCAATTTATTTTAAGAGTAAGTTTTTTTAACTTACTTGAAATCATAGCTTTTAAATTTACTCTAATCTAATGATTAAATTAGTCTTGTTATTAACTCACCATTAGATTAGATTCAATTTAAAGGCTATGATTTGGAGTAAGATAAAAAAACTTACATTTTAAGTAAGTTGATCCAATATATATATATATATATATATATATATATATATATATATATATATATATATATATATATATATATATATATATATATATATATATATATATATATATATATATATATATATATATATATATATATATATATATATATATATATATATATATATATATATATATATATATATATATATATATATATATATATATATATATATATATATATATATATATATATATATATATATATATATATATATAATTAATTAATTTACTTATCTTTTTGTCAAATAAAATTAGAATAAATAAAATATATTCCATCTTAATAAAATGCCTTAATTTTTTTTTAATAAGGTTATATTAAAGAAGAAAACAATACACAAAAACTGAGGGGGGGACTAGACCAAAACCCTCACAAAATTAAGTAAATTTTAAGAAAGGCAACCCAAGTATGTTCTTTATAAAATCAGCTCTAATACACAGAGATATGGAGGAAAAGAAAGTAGTATTCGACAAAGTAAGACCTAAGTTAGCGGGGGCGTTTGCACAACTATTCCCTTCTCTATAAATGTGAGAAACAATAAAATTCAATTAGATATTAGTTTCGTACAATTAAGCCATCTATTCATAATCACCCAAGAAACCAAAAAAGGAGGACTGGAAGCTCTAACCACTGCTGTCGAGTCCGATTTCAACCAAACATTACATTAATTCTTCACATGAGCAAACTCAGTCGCTAGCATAGCACCCGAGAGTTCGACAATGAAAGAATCTGCAACACCTAAAAATGACGCAAAAGCACCCAAAAAGGAACCATCCTTGTCCCTAGCAATACCACCACAAGTAAAAATACCCGAAGGGGATTTTGAAGCTCCATCACAATTCATCTTAATCCAATTCGTTGTAGGGGGTGCCAGAAAACCTCCAAGATATTCCATTCACGGAGCAGCTGAATAGTAACTTTAAATCTCTTAATAATCTCAAAATCGTGCATAGAGAGATAGACACCCACAGAACTAGCATTTTCGGAAATGGAAACGAAAACCATAATTGAAGAATAAATAGAAGAAAAATGAGTTAAAGAATCTTGAAATCTCATCAAATTCCTAGCCTTCCAAATCGAATTAAATGCAAATATTATGGGAACAGAGTTAATCACCCGACCGTGATCATAACCCGCTGCCCCAATAATTCTCCAAATATCCGACCAACCAAGAATATCAAAATTGAGATTTAGCATATGCTTATGCCAAACCCAAATATTGGAAGCAAAGAGACAATCAAAAAATAGATGGACCTCTGATTCCTCATCCAATCCGCAAAGACTACATTTTAAAGGAAAAGCAAAACTACGTCATTTCATTAGATCATTCGTAGGAAACCGATGATGGATGGGCCGCCAGACCGTAAAAGATTTGGAGAGAGGGATAGATTTTCTCCAAATTCACTTCCAACAATCCTTGGAAATACCTCTGTCCCTTTTAAACTCATAAGCATATTTAAGAGAGAAATCACCAAAAGATGAGTGGACCTAAACTCTTTTATCCGACAAGTTATCGACCGAGAGGTGGCACAAATTAATGTGCCTCTGAATCGAAAGAGGAATAACTTCGACAGACCTAGCACAGTTCCATTTCCCACCAACAATTAAATTAGAAATCGCTTGATCATTCACCACAGCAAGAGCAACGTCATCAAGGCATAACGGTGAACTGCACCATTTATCATACCATAAGCTTATGGACATACCATTTCCAACACACCAAAAGGATTTCTCCAAAATAATAGGGATTTCTTTCTTAACAATAGACCAAATAGAGGAAAGAATATGATGATTAGTGAACTTGCTCTTACACGTAGGATAATAAATCCTAAGTCAACTTCAAATTTGTTGTTGCATTAAGATGACACGGAGAATGAAGACCGAGTCTGTAACACCCATTTTTAATTATTTAGCCTTTCTGGTGTTATTCTATTTTCAGTGTGTCTTTTGTGGAGATTATTTAATAACTTTGGAGTTTAATATTAATATAATTAATAATGATAATAATTTGATAATTAATAGTAATATTATTATTATTATTATTATTATTATTATTATTATTATTATTATTATTATTGGTATTATTATTATTGGAATAAAAGAAATAAGGATTTAAGAGATATAAGAGGGATATTTGTGAGTTTTTAGAAAGAGGAAGAAAATAGAACACTGTAAAGAGGAAGAAAGAACACGGTCAAGTGGAGAGAGAGGTTGAGAAGGAAGAACAAGAGGAAGAAGAAGAAGTCTAAGGCTGTCAGATTCTTGGGAGTTCTTCATCAATCGAAGCAACTAATCGAGGTAAGGGGGAGAAACAAATTGGGATTGGTAATTGCATGAATTGGGTAGTTGGGGATTCCTTAACCCCATAGGGATTTGATGAACATAATTAGTATGTTGTTGTGTTTCTGATCATTGTAGTTATGGTGAACCTCTTGCATGTGGTTGTATAAGAATGGTTTGGATGGTTTGAGTGATTTTGCGTAGTTTACCGTTTTGGGTCGGAAATGATTTAATCGGTAGAGTTGATGTTTTATCGGGTAAAATCTGGACTAAGTCATGTAGATTAGTCGTAGAATGTTAGGCTAAGACTGCTGGGAGTGGTTTGGTGAGAATCGGATGGGTTTTGAGCTTCTGATGGATTTCCGAACAGTGAGGGTTTTATGAAATCGCAGATGTTTGCCAGCACCTTCGCTGAGCGAGCTAGTAGCGAGCATTCGTTAGGAATTCGCTAGGCGAGTTGGGTAGCGAACACTTCCAGTAGTCACTGTCTGCCTTCGCTAGCATGTTCGCTAGGCGAGTGAGGCAGCGAGCATTCGCTGAGGCCTCGCTGGGCGAATGAGCCAGCGAGTGTGACAGAACGTGATTTTGTGAAGTTTTGCTCTGTGATTCGTTTTGTGGGATTCCTTGGGTTGTGATAGGTAGAGAGATAGTGTTTAGTGGTGAGGAGTGTATACCAGGTGTTGAAAGGTGAAATTATGAAATATAGAATTTAATTGACATAATTAATTGGTGGGTAAGACATATATATGTAATATGTATATGATGCATAGTGAGGTGATCGGGAGGATCGTGTGTATTCGGTGTTCTAAACATAAATTTCCCTATTATTTAATTTGATTAACATAATTGATTGGTGTGTATATATATGTATGATGTGTGGTGATGTGATCAGTAGGATCGTGTGCGCTTGGTGTGCTTGATGTTTAGTGTTGTGCATTTGGTGTTGTACATATCATGGTGTCTTGGTGGGATGGATTGTTGCTCAGGAGGAGTGTATGTGATCCATCCGTACTCCTTTGTGGAGAATGGTGGGATGAATCGTTGCTCAGGAGGAGTGTATGCGATTCATCCGTACTCCTTTGTGGAGAATGGTGGGATGGATCGTTGCTCAGGAGAAGTGTATGCGATCCATCTGTACTCCTTTGTATAGAATGGTGGGACGAATTGTTGCTCAGGAGGAGTGTA
Source organism: Lathyrus sativus (assembly GCA_963859935.3). Classification (NCBI taxonomy): domain Eukaryota; kingdom Viridiplantae; phylum Streptophyta; class Magnoliopsida; order Fabales; family Fabaceae; genus Lathyrus; species Lathyrus sativus. The sequence goes on along the minus strand of OZ012737.1, from coordinate 57,577,211 downwards.
TGTGATTCATCTGTACTCCTTTGTGGAGAATGGTGGGATGGATCTTTGCTCAGGAGGAGTGTATGAGATCCATCCGTACTCCTTTGTGGAGAATGGTGGGATGAATCGTTGCTTAGGAGGAGTGTATGTGATTCATCCGTACTCCTTTGTGGAGAATGGTGGGATGGATCGTTGCTCAGGAGGAATGTATGCAATCCATCCATACTCCTTTGTGGAGGATGGTGGGACGAATCGTTGTTCAGGAGGAGCGTATGTGATTCATCCGTACCGCATGCATGGTGTTGAGTTGCATTCTTGCATTATTGTATGTTGTGTTGATGATTTGGACAGTAGGTCGTGTTTGATGTTGGTGGGGTGATGATTTGTTTATTTACTGCCTTTTATTCATGTATCTTATTACCGATAATTTTGATCATGTTTTCTCACCCCTTTGTTGTTGTTGTGGTATGTGCTTCTTCGGAGGTACAGATAATCCAGGTACATAGCTAGCTTGGATAGTGGTGTGCGGGTCGAGTCTTAGGATGCTCTAATATGTAACACGGGACTTGGGTGTTTACTTTTATTATGATTGGATTTTTTGTATTCTTGTGACGTATCTTATTTTTAGTGAACCTTGATGATGAATGATGTTTATGTAAATTGGTGGATGGCCGAGAATGATGTACTAATAATAATTTTCCGCTGCTTTATTTTGAAAACCATTTAATGAAGTGTTTTGTTGAATTTTGTGAACGTGACATCCCGCTTTTGAAGGGAAACTCTGATATTTATTCGATTTAATCGTATTTTATTTTAATTTGGGAAAGTGGGGTGTTGCAATTTGGTATCAGAGCAGGTCGGTCCGTCCGGCCAGTGTAGTAGTTGAGTCTGTCCTTAGGATAGAGGTTGTGTACCTTTTAACCCGGTGTTGTTATGGTTGAGGAGTATGGCAGGAAGGAATGATGCTGCTTTGGATGCCGTTATGCAAGCAATGACGCAGGTGGTTGCTAATCAGAACCAAGCGGCGGGTGTGCAATTTGGGGATTAGGCACAGTTTCAGAGTAACAAGCCGCCGACGTTTGAAGGAGGAATTTTGGATCCTGAAGCTGCGCAGAAGTGGTTGAAGGCGATTGAGAAAAAATTTCAGGACAATGGGTTGTAGTGACGAGCATATAGTGAGGTTTGGTACTCACATACTGGAAGGAGAAACTGAGGCTTGGTGGGACAACGGTCGCCAGAGACTGGAGACTATGGGAGTGGGATTGAAATAATGGGGGAGAAGGTTGTGCTTCTCCAAGATGCTTCAAGTGTGGAGTGATGGCTCAGTGTGTTGTTAGACGCTATTATAGTTTGACGGGATCATGTTGGAGGAAATAAGTGTGTCTTGCGAGCTTAGATGGTGTGTACATTGAATTGTTTGGAGTTACACCAAATGCTTAAGATTTGTCTTGGCGAGTTGGCGCAGAACAGTGTTGAGATGTTTAATTTGAGGGGAATTTTGAGTGTTGATGAAAGTAGAGAAGTTGGCGGGTTGCCGATTAAAGTGTGGTTGTCTGAAAGTTATCTTGACAAGACAGTGATATACAGTCAAGACGTGAAGTGGAGTTGTGATCGACTTAGTTGCGGAAAATAGCTCGATATTGAGAGCTTCGTATTGTATGTCTGTTTGGGTGGTCAAGGAATTAATTTGAGTGAGTAGTTTTGAGACTCGTGTCTGGTGGATGTGCTACGGTAACAGATTGTGAGGTCGAGTATGTAAAGGGTGGATAGTGACTCCTGGTGAATATTAAAGAAAGTAAGAATGTGGAATACGATATTGATATAATTAGACCTTTAAACATTTCAAGAGTTAAAGGTGTGTTGAATGACCTTTCAAGTGTGAAAATGATTGTTGTCGTATTTTTGACGTAACGGGAGAACCGTAACTCGGAATGACGCACTGTTTGAAGCGTTGGAAGTTTTTACAATGCTATAGGTGATGGAGAAGTAGAGGCATTGGATTAATATATTTATTGATGGAATGTGTTTGGATGTTGTGGTGAGTGCGGAAGGTGCGGTTCGTGTTTTCGCCATAGCTCGCAAATTTGAGTATCCGTTGGCCTGGGACTTTCCATACTTAATTGAGCGAGTCAATGGTTGTGTTAACGGATGATATTCTGATATATTCGAAGAGTATAGAGGATTATGTTGAGCATCGGGAACTTGAGTTATCGGTGTTGGAGAAGAAGCGGTGATATGCCTCTGTGAAGAAAGTTCAAAGAGTTTGTGTGTTGGTTTTGCCGTATCCGATGGAACTATTTGTTGTGTTTTGGGATGCTTTGTTGAGGCTGACTATGGGTAATCTTGATGAGAACCGAGGAGTTGGAATTCTAATTGGAGCTAGTAGACTGATTGAATTTAATGAATTGAGTCGAAGAGTTGATTTTCGGATTGATGGAAATGGTGCCATGAGATGTCGTGATAGAGTTTGTGCTTCAGTATTGTGGGTTGGATAAGAGTACCCTGGAAGAAGGACATTAAGGTGAATTGAGTACCTATCTAGGCGCTATGAAGATGTGACCGAATGTGGGAGATTGTTTTGGTGGCCATAGGTGGAGAGAGAGAGAGTTGAGGTTGTGTATGCTGATTAGACTTGTGGAAAGTCGAAGTTGGAACAACGGGAACTGTTGGGCCTGATGCAACTGTTGAATATTTCTGAGTGGAGTAGAATAGTGTCCCCATGGATTTTTGTGTCGGGTTTTCTGGAGAATTTAAAAAGGGATATGATTTGATTTGAGTAGTTGAGAATGGATTGGAAAGATTAACTCATTTCTTACCAATGAGGATGAATCATTCTATGTTAGAGGTAGCTAAGATGTATAGTGAGGAAGTTGTGAAGTAGTGTGAGATACCGTCGAATATTATGTCAGATGGGAATCTGAGTTTCGATGAAATTTTGGGAGAGTGGCAGATGTTTTGAGTGCCATATTAAAGTTGAACTCTGTTTAGCATCCGTGGACGGATAGACAGATAGAGAGAACTATCCCGTATGTAGAGGATTTGGTGAGAGTTTGTGTGTTGGATCATGATGGATCTAGGGGCAGTTAATTGTCGTTAATTGAGTTACCTATAATAACCGCTATCATTCTAGTATCAAAATGACATTGTATGAGGTTTTGCATGGTAGGAGGTGTAGGACTCCTTTGTGCTGATGTGTGTCCGGCGAGAGTGTTGTACTCGGATCGGAAATTGTGCAAGAGGCGACTGAAAAGATCGAAAGGATCCAAGAAAAGACGTGTGTTGAGAGTTATGATGGTAACTAGGGTTGGTCGAGCTTTGAAGTCTCGGAAGCACACATTATGTTTTATTTATCTGTATCATAGTGGCGCAGCGGAAGCATGGGGAAAATAGCATGTTAGACTGTTTTACCGCTATCGTTTGTGAAAACTGCAGGGTGTGTTCATGTGTCTAAGACAAGGAGGTACTTTGATTAAATTGGATGGGGTGCAAGTGAGAGATAATTTGATTGTTGAGGCACTTCTAGTGCGAATTATTGAACAAGGAATAACTCCGAGGGAAGGAGATATCCTTGGTGAAAGTGGCTTGGGGATGGTGCTGCAGGAGGCACTGTGACCTGGGAATTGGAAAGCAGGATGCGGGAAGCGTATCCGGAATTGTTTCCATCAGGTAATTTTCGAGGACGAAAATAATTAAAGTGGGGGAGAGTTGTAACACCCATTTTTAATTATTTAGCCTTTCTGGTGTTATTCTATTTTCGGTGTGTCTTTTGTGGAGATTATTTAATAACTTTGAAGTTTAATATTAATATAATTAATAATGATAATAATTTGATAACTAATAGTAATATTATTATTATTATTATTATTATTATTATTATTATTATTATTATTATTATTATTATTATTATTATTATTATTATTATTATTATTATTGGTATTATTATTATTGGAATAAAAGAAATAAGGATTTAAGAGATATAAGAGGGGTATTTGTGAGTTTTTAGAAAGGGGAAGAAAATAGAACACTGTAAAGAGGAAGAAAGAACATGGTCAAGTGGAGAGGGACGTTAAGAAGGAAGAACAAGAGGAAGAAGAAGAAGGTTAAGGCTGTCAGATTCTTGAGAGTTCTTCATCAATTGAAACAACTAATCGAGGTAAGGGGGAGAAACGGATTGGGATTGGTAATTGCATGAATTGGTTAGTTGGGGACTCCTTAACCCCATAGGGATTTGATGAACATAATTAGTATGTTGTTGTGTTTCTGATCATTGCTGTTATGGTGAACCTCTTGCATGTGGTTGTATAAGAATGGTTTGGATGGTTTGGGTGATTTTGCGTAGTTTACCGTTTTGGGTCGGAAATGATTTAATCGGTAGAGTTGATGTTTTATCGGGTAAAATCTGAACTAAGTCATGTAGATTAGTCGTAGAATGTTAGGCTAAGACTGCTGGGAGTGGTTTGGTGAGAATCGGATGGGTTTTGAGCTTCTGATGGATTTCTGAACAGTGAGGATTTTATGAAATCGCAGACGTTCGCCAGCACCTTCGCTGAGCGAGCTAGTAGCGAGCATTCGCTAGGAATTCGCTAGGCGAGTTGGGTAGCAAACACTTCCAGTAGCCACTGTCTACCTTCGCTAGCATGTTCGCTAGGCGAGTGAGGCAGCGAGTGTGACAGAACGTGATTTTGTGCAATTTTGCTCTGTGATTCGTTTTGTGGGATTCCTTGGGTTGTGATAGGTAGAGAGATAGTGTTTAATGGTGAGGAGTGTATACCTGGTGTTGAAAGGTGAAATTATGAAATATAGAATTTAATTGACATAATTAATTGGTGGGTAAGACATATATATGTAATATGTATATGATGCATAATGAGGTGATCGGGAGGATCGTGTGTATTCGGTGTTCCAAACGTAAATTTCCCTATTATTTAATTTGATTAACATAATTGATTGATGTGTGTATATATATATGTATGATGTATGGTGATGTGATCAATAGGATCGTGTGCGCTTAGTGTGCTTGATGTTTAGTGTTGTGCATTTGGTGTTGTGCATATCATGGTGTCTTGGTGGGATGGATCGTTGCTCAGGAGGAGTGTATGTGATCCATCTGTACTCCTTTGTGGAGAATGGTGGGATGAATCGTTACTCAGGAGGAGTGTATGTGATTTATCTGTACTCCTTTGTGGAGAATGGTGGGATGGATCGTTGCTCAGGAGGAGTGTATGCGATCCATCTGTACTCCTTTGTGGAGAATGGTGGGACGAATCGTTGCTCAGGAGGAGTGTATGTGATTCATTCGTACTCCTTTGTGGAGAATGGTGAGATGGATCGTTGCTCAAGAGGAGTTTATGCAATCCATCCATACTCCTTTGTGGAGAATGGTGGGATGAATCGTTGCTCAGGAGGAGTGTATGCGATTCATCCGTACTCCTTTGTGGAGAATGGTGGGATGGATCGTTGCTCAGGAGGAGTGTATGCGATCCATCCGTACTCTTTTGTGGGGGATGGTGGGACGAATCTTTGCTCAGGAGGAGTGTATGCGATTCATCCATACCGCATGCATGATGTTGAGTTGCATTCTTGCATTATTGTATGTTGTGTTGATGATTTGGACAGTAGGTCGTGTTTGATGTTGGTGGGTGATGATTTGTTTATTTACTGCCTTTTATTCATGTATCTTATTACCGATAATTTTGATCATGTTTTCTCACCCCTTTGTTGTTGTTGTTGTTGTTGTGGTTTGTGCTTCTTCGGAGGTACAAATAATCCAGGTACATAGCTAGCTTGGATAGTGGTGTGCGGGTCGAGTCTTAGGATGCTATGATACGTAACACGGGACTTGGGTGTTTACTTTTATTATGATTGGATTTGTTGTATTCCTGTGACGTATCTTATTTTTGGTGAACCTTGATGATGAATGATGTTTATGTAAATTGGCGGATGGCCGATAATGATGTACTAATAATAATTTTCTGCTGCTTTATTTTGAAAACCATTTAATGAAGTGTTTTGTTGAATTTTGTGAATGTGACATCCCGCTTTTGAAGGGAAACTCTGATATTATTTGATTTAATCGTATTTTATTTTAATTTGGGAAAGTGGGGTGTTGCAGAGCCCGCCTTCCTTTAATGGGTTGCACATGTTGCACCAAGCCACCGTAACAAGCTTTTTTTTCGACGTTTCGCCACTCCAAATAAATCTTTAAACCGTCCGTTCAAGATCACGAAGAAGCAATAAAGGTCAATCATAAATGGACATACTAAGATGAAGCATACCAATAAGGGAAGACTTGATGAGCTCCACTCTACCGGAAAATGATAAAAGAGAACCCTTCCACGATGCCAACTTATTGAGAGCCTTGTCTGCAAAGGGCTGCAAATAAATCTTCTTTGGTTCCCTTTAAACAACGGAACCCCAAGATACACAAAATGATAGACACCTTGTTGGAAGTTGGTAATATTAGCAAGAATGTTGAGCCTAGAATTCGACATTGAGCCACCGAAAATGAACGACTTCAAACAATTAACCTCCTGGCCAGAAACAGACGCATACTGTTGGAAAGTATTGATAAGGTTTTGAATGTCTGATAGCTTACCTTTGCATAAAATGATAACGTCATCGACATTAAAATATGAGAAGAAAACTTTGTTTTATTTGGCCCAGAAGTCAGATCCAACTTGTTGGAGGAAACCAACTGCTGAATTTTCCTGCTAAGAACGTCATCGGCAAGACAGAGCAAAAGTGGCGATAGCGGGTCACCCTGACGAACCCCGCGGGAGCACTCAAAGAAATCTTTCAACGCGCCGTTAATGTTAAGCGACAATCTCGCTGAATGCAGAATAGAGCTAATCCAATAACAAAATTTATCATTAAAACCAAAGTTCATAAGTACTTTCAAAATGAAATTCCAGTTAAGAGTATAGAACGCTTTCTTAATATCGACTTTGAGGACAGTATTATCACACCAGGTTTTAAATCCAACCCTAGATATGCAACGTTATTAAACATCTTCTCAAATAGTTTGTTTGTAAAAATATTCGTTTGAAATTGATTATTTTAATTTAATATTGATGGAGTGAGTGAGGCAATTCAACTAATATGTATTAATTAAGTTAAATAGGCGTAAGCGGTAATAGGTTTCAATATCTCATAATAATATTTATTTATATCAATATATTAATGTAAACAAATCATTCATATTTATTATTGTTCAATAAATTTTAAAACAATATATATATATATATATATATATATATATATATATATATATATATATATATATATATATATATATATATATATATATATATATATATATATATATATATATATATATATATATATATATATATATATATATATATATATATATATATATATATATATATATAGTATTAGTAAAATAGTTGCATGAAAAAGTTTACATAAAAGTTATTTTGATATTTTAAAATGAAAAATAATTAAAGATAAAAATATTTCAAAAATAAGAGTCATTTTAACTTGTGTATATCTGTTTGGCCTTTGTGTTTGTCTTTTATACTTTGAGCATCAAGAACAGCATGCAACATCAGCAGAAGAATTAAGTTCCATTGCTATAACCCTAATAAGAGTGAGGGGCTTCAACACCCAATGCCATGTCCACGCCATTCTTACTTTTTCAGAATTAAATATATGCAATCTCAAGGGTGTATCGGTGTTGGGATCTAACGTGCTTTTGTCTCACCTTGTGTTTCAATACTCTCATTCATGTTTCAGGGTATGTCTCTCTGTCCATATCATGTTTCTCAACTCAAATATCATTTCCTTGTTAGTGGATTGGTGAAGTTTCTTCTTTTATTCAACACAATTGTGCTCAATTTATGTGACCTCTTTTAAAATATTACTATATTCGGGGACGCATGCATGTCCATGCTAGCTTTTCTCAATTACCTTATGTTAGTATTATTTTAATTCAAATTAACCAAATCTATTCGTTATTAAGATAAGAAATCCGACTTAATAAAAACTTTGTATTTAAATAGTTCAAACATGAAAAAACGTGTTTGAATATAATAGAAAGAACTGTACTTCAATTCTCTGCAACTACGATTAGAAGAATACTGAAAAATACGACAACAAAAAAAGTTGTGTATATAACTGTTTTTCTTGTTAATTTATAAATCAATTAAACTTTTTTGTCTGAAAAAATATTCTACTTGACCACTTAAAGAAAGTAGAGAAGAGAAAAGGAAGGGCAAAAGGAGAGACTTGACTTGTGAGATAAAAGGTTGTGAGACTCTTAATTATATTCCAACAATCTTTTCATTTTTCAAAGCAGCTTCTTTTTAGGTTTGGTCTTAATTAGAGACACTTGAAACCAAGTTATAACCCCTAACTCATGGGAACTCACATTTGACCCTTAAAAAAGGTGCAATAGAGGAATAAATAACCTAGCTTGTCCATGCTATGTTATGATCATGCTCTCTTTCTCTAAAGTTTGCTTCTGTCAATTCCACTACTTCACCTTCCTTTTGTGCTTTTACTTTCTAAGCTTTTTTTAAGTTTAAATTAAGTGATTTATATACCCAAAATTGTACCATGCCATTCTCACGTCATGAACACGTGATTATTCCATCACCATTCATCCTTTGTATGTAGTATTAGTAAGGTTTATAATTGTTTCACGATTATTATTACATTTTTCAAAACAACCTTATTTAACAATTGCAAAGTAGAAAGTACATTTTAGTAATTAATAAGTTAATTATAAGATGAATTTAAAAATAAAAAAAAACACAATTAAATAGAAGTATTAGGACATTCTTTTACGCATATAATTGATTTTGTGACAAATATTACATCTCTTTTTTTTTTTTTTAATATTGTCTATTTCAGTTTTAATAGTGTTAATGTTTGAGTGACCTTTCTGTTTTTATTGTATATTGTCTTTTTTTTTAGGGTCTGAATTGAGAAACATCAGACAATATTGTTGCATTAGTAAGTTTACTTCAAATGTGTTTAAAATAAGTATCATTTTAAATTTTATTTTAATTTATTAAATATGCATTATTTGTCTTAATTATTGTTGTGTATTTATATTTCAGAAAGACCATAAGAAAAATGTCGAAAGAGAAATTACAAGAAAGTAGATCTCTGCCCTTCTATATTACTTTATTTGAAAATAATTGGTTTCGCAAAGGTAGTCACATTTAAAGATATTATAGTTGATTCAAGTTTTATATTGGCATTACTTGAGCGATGGAGGCTTGAAATACATACATTTCATTTTTAAACTGGTGAATATATTATCACGTTAGAAGATGTTAGTATGCTTTTGAATCTTCATTGCATTATCATTAATGCCTAAAAAATTCCAATAATACTATACACAGGATGTGGATACCATTCGTTCAAGATTTTAAAAAATGTGGTTACTATAGTTAAGGATCAGTTGATTTGGCATTCTTATTTAGGGAGATGTGTAAAATTGTTGATGTTAATGTGGAAAGAATGAGAGGATGTGTTGTTTTTCTCCAAACTTAGGAGGGGGTTTACCCAAATGCCATTTATAGCCCTAATCAGACCAAAGATACTAAATCATCCTTATGCTTTAAGGTAAATTTTTATTTCTTATTTTTACTAAATTATATAATATTTTGTTTTTTCAAAATGCTTAAATTATTTTTATTTTCTATTGTTTATAGAAAGGGTGTCACGCAAATGAACTACTTCCATAATTTTCGTCATTATCTTGTTGGTTACTGGTATATGATAGATCTCATGTAGCCAGACAACATAATACTTCTGTCTTTACTATTTCTCTATAAATTATTAAAATCAATTTTGTTACACTAACATATTATATTTAGATTGTAATATTTTATATGGAACCTATATCTTAATTTTCCACCACAAGACAATATGTTGATAACTTGATTTGGAATGCAACAACATATATTTATATCATTTTGGATCGTTGTAATTAACTAGTATGATAAGATGAAATTGCAATTCGGGTTCCAACAAGACATACCCAACCCCTTAAATATCTCAAAATCATGAAATGACTATTCAAGAGTCATGAAATTATAGTTATATCGCATTATACAAAGAATAGAAACGTGAGTGGGAAAACCAACGCAAATATGCTTTGAGTGGGTGTGCATTTGAGGGAGAAGTGAAGCCAAATCAAGAGTATATGTCTTGGTTTAAATCACTTCCATATACATATGCATCAAGCAGTCAACTTCTCAATGACCCTCGTCTTCATGGTTATACATTAAACATGTCAATTTCACCACAACCAACATTCTTTAACCTCCAAACCCAAGACACGTACAACCAATCATATACACAACCATCCACATCCAACCAACAATACTAATATAACCAAATAACACAATAACAACAATAATAACCACCATACACCCATCAATTCCAACAACAAACATAATACAAATTATCCCAACAAACTAACTACACATTCCTAACACAATAAAAACAACAACAACAACCAATAAATTTCACATATCAAACACCCTAACAACCATCACACTACACATATGAAACTCCATAACAACCATATATTTCTCCATCCCTAAAGTACACATCAATCCCTCGTCCTAACTTCGATTATTCCAACCCCTTTCAACAATCATAGACCTCTGACATACCAGAATTTTATGTTGCATCAGTAGAACATTCATACCCCACCTCATTCAAACAGTTACCTAACGACTTTTCGACGAATTAGATATCGATAATTTTAATCCATTCACTCTTATTTCTAACCAACTCCCCGTTTTTAATACATCCTCCTATTTGTCTACAACTTCGGCCCCTCCTTCACCTACTTCAATAGAATTGGTTGGTCGTGATTTTCGTATCCCAATTCGTACACAACGTGGAATTGATAGTCACTATTATAATGAAAATGACGAAGAACAATGTCAGAAAGATGATTAACTTATTTTTACATTTTCAATTATCTTATTGTAATATTTAATATTATATTCAATTTCAATTTTTTTAATACCTATTTAAATTAAATCTCATTAAATGTATTTATTTATTTTATTATTAAATTTATCATCTTTAATTATTATTTTTTAAAATAATTTTTACTAATTTTTATTAATTTCATTTAAATATTAATTAAAAATCATTAATTTATTCATTAAATATGAAAAAAAAGAGTTATTTAACTCAATGTTTAAGCTTTTTTCCAGAAAACCCCAATCGCGGTGGTTTGGCCCCTTTGTTTTGAATAAGGTAACACCATACGGAGAAATAGAAGTTTATAGTGAACCCGCGGGACCATATACTATGAATGGGCAGGGGCTGAAATACTTCGCCCTAGGAATGCAGTAGACCAAGGAGGGAGTTTGATCTTGAAGGAACCACCATGAGTGCTTGCACTCATGAACCGTCAATCTAAAATTATGTTAAACAACACATTTAGTGGGAGGCAACCCACGCTTCTTTTTTTCTTACGCCTTTTGTGATGTTATTTTTTTAGCATGTACCTTGATGAAATAACTCATGTTTCGGTTCTTATCTCCCGAGTAAGGTTCTTATGAGTTTGCTCTCTCTTGTGTGCGCTAAAACATTGAGGATAATGTTTAGTTCAAGTTTGGGGGTACTTCTTTACTTTTCTTGCATTTTTATGTTCACGTTTCTTTCTTGTTTTTAGCTATTTATATTTTATTTATTTCAAAAGACGACTTTTTGTAGCCTTTCTCGAACTAGGACCGTGCAAAAAAATTTAATGATAAGTTTCAATTATAGGGAAAACGGGAAAGTATATAGAGTTTGAGGGATGAAAGACTAGGACTAGGGACTTTGGAAATTTTTGACAATTTAGGTATTACCTGAACATCCTAGGTACAGGCCACCGGGAGTAGGGCGCAAGTCCAACGTGTAGATTTGTGTCATAGTACTCGGCTTCTAAGAAGTATTCCTCGATAAGTTTATAATGACGGTTTGAAATAAATTAGACTTACATGCATGTATGATTGTTTGGGAAATAAAAAAATTTGTCACCTAAAATGATGAAAAGGCGGTAAAAGACAACTACGCCTTCTAAGTTGGGTAACCATCACCCAATTATTTAGCCTAACAATTGTTGAACCCCAAACGTCATCCCAAAGTGGACAAATAAATAATCACATAAAAGTGTGTAATTTCATCGATAAATAAAATAAAGCAATTGTTGCTTATTTTGTGATAAACAAAAATTCCTGATTGATCTTGTGCATGTAACAACATCAATAATTCCAAATGCCTTAATATAATTGTCTTAATGAAAGGGGAGAATTGAAAAATGGACTTAAACCTAAAGCATAGTTGGCGAGGTATCCGAAATGGAGATTTAGGTCAGTGGCTCTATCGCGGTTAGTGTTCTTGCGAGTACCTTTGTTATCAAGTGGTTACCAAGAGAACTAGGCCTAGTTGATTAGAATAAAATCTCACATATGAGTACCATTGACTTTGTTTTCATAGGATTTCTCGTGTAATGAAGCGATTGATCCGAAAACTTATTTATGCAAGCTCTGTTGCTTGAGGACAAGCAACGATCTAAGTTTGAGATATAGCATTTAATAAGATTGTTCTAGCTTTGTGATGATTTCTGAACTCCTTCTTCTGGGCTTCAGTCATAGATTTTCTATCAATTTTCTTGCCATCCCCATCAGTGGGGTGAACATAACCATCAATGACTAAGTCCCAGAGATCAGCATCATAACCAAGGAAGAAACTTTTTATTCTGTCCTTCCAATAGTCAAACTTCTCCCCATCAAACATAGGGGGTTTTGTGCTGATTCTATCCCTTTCTTCATATCTGTTGTTGTTGGATGTTGAAGCTTCAGCCATAATATCAACCAAGAATATATGTCAAGATTTTTCTCAACTGGATCTTTTTTGTTCACAGTGAAGTGATAGCACACACAGAACTGGAGCTCTGATGCCAACTGAAGGTGAGAAAATACTTAGAAGGGGGGATTGAATAAGGATTTTGAAAATATTATGGCAATAAAAACACAAAGATTTTTATCCTGGTTCGTTGAACTCAACTAATCCAGTCCACCCTATCAAGAGTGATTTGCCTTTCTCCACAAGGACTTAATCCACTATAATCAAACTGATTACAATATCAAACACTAAGAACAATTGTCTTAGTATTCTCAAGAACTACTGACCACAACTTGGTCTTCTCAAGGAACTTTTACAATCAAATGTAAACTAAATAAGTGTTGAAAATGCTTCTAAGAAAGCTATATCACAACTGTGATTTACACTTAAGTTTAAGAACGTATGAAACTATTCAGCAAAGAGAATATAATTTGTATGAGAGCTTTGAGAGAGTTTCAATGAATTTGTCAAAATACGTCAACTAAAGAAAGTTGTTGAAGGCTTGCTTTTATAGACTTAGAAGTCCAACACGTTGCAAGCTTGAAGACTTAAATATCTTTGGGAGATCCTTCTGACTAAGAGCTTCGCAACATTTTTTATTAAATATTATGTCATAACCATTGTCACTTAATTGACTTATGGACACTAGATTATGCTTTAATCCTTCTACAAGTAAAACATTAGATATAGAGGGAAGGTTACCATTGCCAATAGTAACAGAGTCAATTATCTTGCCCTTCTGATTCCCTCCAAACTTGACGTCTCCTCCAGATTTAAGCTCCAGGCTTTGGAACATAAACCTTTCTCCCGTCATGTGACGTGAGCAGCCAGAGTCCAGGTACCATGACTGGCGTCTTGACTTTGCTGCTAAATACATCTGCAACAGGTATTATCTTATCCTTAGGTACCAAGATCTTTTTGGGTCCTTTTGGGTTAGTTGCCTTAAAAGTTTATCCGAACTTCTGTCTTTTTACAATAGCTTTGTTCTGACTAACTTTTGGTTTAAACACAGGAACGTTCTGATTAGAACGTGTGTGTTTAATATCATTCAGATGACCAAACTTAAAATGAGAATATAAGGGAGTCTTCTTAATGATAAGTTTATCAACAGGCATTAGATTTAAATCCTTTCCAGAGGAAGTTTCATATCCAATTCCTTTCCTGTTGTTTCTGCTAACTCCATAGATCATTGAAGCCATCTTGCTTCTATCTATGCTTTTAGCCAAAAACTTCTGAAAACTGTAGTCATATTCTTCTAAAATATTTTTGCATTTTGACTTAGTTTCAGATTCAGAGTCTTGTTGAGCTTTTCCAAAATTGTTTTTCATTTTCAAATTGTTTTCTTTGAGCTCAGCAACTTTTGACTTTAACAGACTATTCTCAGATTCAAAATTGCATTTAAGCTTCTTGCATTTGAGCTTAATTTGGTTATAGTTTTTCAGGACTTCTGATAAAACCTTAATACGTTCTTCCCTAGAGAGATCAGAAAGTACCTCTTCTGAGTCAGATTCAGAATCAGATTCAGATTCAGATGATCCTTCATCCTGATCTTCTACTCCAGCCATCAGTGCCATGTTGGCACATTCTTCTTCTGACTCTGATGAAGATTCAGATGCATCTGAATCATCCCATGTGGCCATCAAAACTTTCTTTTTATGCTCAGGCTTCCTTCTCGGCTTCTCCTTATGAAGCTTTGGACATTCATTCTTGTAATGTCGAGGTTCCTTGCATTCATAGCAAACAACCTCCTTCTTTCCAGATCTTTTGTGTCCATAGGACTCTTTGCGTTGATCTAGATTCTTGAACTTCCTCTATTTGTGCTTCTAGAGTTTGTTGATCCTTCTGGACAGCAGGGACAGTTCATCTTCAGAAGAAGAAGAAGACTCTTCAGAACTTTCTTCTAACACCTGCAACGCTTTAACAGATTTGTTAGATTTTAAAGCAATTGACTTACCTTTCTTTTGAGGCTCGTCTTCTTCAAGTTCAATCTCATGGCTCCTCAGAGAGTTGATCAGTTCTTCTAATGTGATCTTGTTCAGATCCTTTGCTAGCTTTAGAACAGTGACCATAGGTCTCCATCTGATTAGCAAGCTTCTGATGATCTTCTTCACATGATCAGCAGTTGAATAGCCTTTGTCCAGCACTTTTAATCCAGCTATGAGGATCTAGAATCTAGAGAACATAGCTTCTATAGATTCAGATTCCTCCATTTTAAAGGCTTCATACTTCTGGATCAGCGCCATAGCCTTGGTCTCTTTAACTTGTGAGTTCCCTTCATGAGTCGTCTTCAAAGACTCAAACAAATCAAATGCAGTTTCTCTGTTGGTAATCTTCTCACACTCAGTATGAGATATAGCATTTAATAAGATTGTTCTAGCTTTGTGATGATTTCTGAACTCCTTCTTTTGGGCTTCAGTCATAGATTTTCTATCAATTTTCTTGCCATCCCCATTGTCGCTACTGCGAAAATCGGCGCCGGCTGAACAGAAGAGTCGCCACCGTGCGTTATTTATCCCACGGGAGGGAAAGGAAACGCTCAGAGTAAACCTCGCACAACACGGGAAAGGTATGGTCGTCGCAACCAAAACCTGGATTCGGGAGTCGGTTACGCAAGGGGAAGGTATTAGCACCCCTCACGTCCGTCGTACTCGACGGGATCCACGCTTGTTTTCGGGTATGGATTGTTATTCTATCTAAACTATAGGTCAAGGGTTAAAAAGAAAGTAAAATGAAAATAAAAATGACTCGGCAAAGTATCGCACTTTATGCCTACGTATTCCCGTCTGGCACGAGAAATCAGAGTCAACGTAGTTCGCCTACCTACGGGAAAGGAGGGGAAGGTTGCTCGCTAGGATATCGCATCCTATGCCTACGTACTTCCATACGGCATGGAAGATCAGAGCAAACGTAGTTCGGGCCACGTGTGACACAAGCTTGTCTTGATTGATTTTATTCCTTCTGAAAAAAGGGCTTTTGATTAACAGTCCCGGCGGACAAAAATGACGTTTTGATGAGTTCACATTCTTTTACGGAAGAAGTGTCTTTTATTGTATTTGAAATTGTTATGATGTTTTTCTGTTTGTTTTGAGAAAGGAAGAGACAGAACTCTAAACTACGGTTGCGAAGGGAAACAAACTATCCTAATGTTATCATGCATGGGTTAAGACCTAGTGTCTATCATGCTCCTCTCTTGCACAGAGAGAAACAGAGATCCTACGGGAATATACGGAAACAGAAACAATAATAGACATATACAGTAAAGCGGTAAAATGCATGGATGCAACAGTACAAGCGAGGCAAGGGAGTCCCACTCATCCTCGAACCTAGAAAACAATAGGCGAAAGTGAACAGGCTTCACTTTCAACCCAACAGGGTAAACAGCAAACAATACAGTCAGGAAAACCAATCAATACATCAAGAAATGAAATACAGCAAAAAAATAAACATCAACAGCAACTCTGAATCCACATCTGGCTCCAAGTAATCTCCAATCAGCTACAGGCTTCAACAAGCACCAATCTCCATCTTCCTGACCTTCAGGCAAGGGCTTTGATCATCAGTCTTCTATCTGCAATGGCTTTTCTTCAAGCTCAAACCTCCAGGATGAGGGATCAGTCACAAGAGTGAATTGGGTGTTAAGCAATCAGTTGACTACCAAGGGTGGTGAACAGACTGCTTCTAACACATATGACATTTTCTCTCAAGAGTTCTATCTCTTAGACACCATCACCAAGCCTTCCAAGGGAAGGGGGTGAGTATCTTAGAGAGACTCTGTATCACAGAGAAGAATGGATGCAGACAAGGCAATCCATGTTTGAGAAACAAACTTTCTAACTTAAAGCTCTGCCTAACTCTTAAACCCTAATCTCCTCAGCATCTGCTAGCAAGAATCTCCTCTTCAACTCTGGAAGTTGGACTTCAACATCTGGATCTCCAATGGCTTCATCTTCTCAAGTCTTCAGCTCTCCCAAGTCCCCAGACAATCTCAATACCCACACAGACAAGCAATAATCCCCAGAGGGCACACCACACCAGTCAATCAGATATAAACAGTACATTAATAGCAGTAGGGGAATCCTGACTTTTTCTAAGGGGATCTAATAACTACCCATAGCCCCTATAGTCCCATAGCTAACCTATTCAATCTCTAAGTCCTAAGGAAAGTGAATTAATTCTCCTAAGTCATCACCTAAAACCCTAGTTTATTCATGTTATTCACACCTAAACAAAACACCTAAAATTAATTTCTAAAAATGGGAACTAAATTGTATCTACAAGTTTAATGTCTAAACTAAACAACCTAAAAAGAATGGGTGAAAAATATTGAAGTATCTAATAGAACAAAAAATAACAAAATCATGTATGAAATGAAACTATTTAAAATGCTATTTATTTGGAAAATATGGGAAAAATATCAAATAAAAAATAAAATGCAATTTTTATTTTTTATAATTTTCTTGACTTTTTAAAGAAAATGTTAAAAAAAGAATGAATTGAAAATATGCAATTTCTGATTTATTATGAATTTTCAAAAATGAATGAAAAATAAAAAGGAAATTGAAAAAGAAAATAGAAAGAAATAAAGGGAGGGGTGAGAAAAGTAAGAAGATCAGTTCAAATGATTGGGCTTCATACGCGCGGGGGGTGTCAATAGCCATCTGAGCCCATTTCATTCCACTAAATGAAACGGCGCGTTTCATTTTTCAAAATCTCCCACCAAATCTCAGGTTGAATATGGAGCGTCCGATTCTTGGTCAAGTCAAACATCTCCATCAGATCCAAGGGCATACGCTTCGTCTTCTTCCTCTATCCATTTAGGGTTTCAGAAACATGCTTCATGCACGAAAATTCCACTCGATCTTTCTCCATGCTCCCTTGATGAAAATGAAAAATCCAAAGCCCTAAAATGATCTACTAAACACAAGGAATTCATGCCTGGTCCTAGTTTTTGCTAATTCTTCTTGTGGATCCCAAACAGAGGACACGAAAGTTAGGGTTCACCATACTCGTCTGATATCCACTTTTCCAGAACTCAAACCTGATGATCTACAGTTACTCTACATGCTATCCTCATCATTCTAGGCTTGATCATATCAATTATAATCCAATATACAACTTGTTCTTGGAGCTAACAGAAATGGTAACCTGCCATGGATCTTCACAAAACTATCCCTAGATTTCAAGAATCATTCCCCTATGGTCTCTAAACACTCCTATCCTAACCACATGATCTACAACAGCATAAATGAGGAGATTCGAAAGATTATGCTTACCTTGCAGGTGATGATGGCAATGGTGGTTAGACTCCAATTCAACCCTTGGTACTTGCTGCAAGTGATCTTCAATGACTATGTATGCTTCTGTTTGCAATGGTTCTTGATCAATCCTTGTGAATCACTCTATTCCACTCTTCATGCAAGTTGGAGTTTGAACTTGGATCTCCTTTTCCAGCCACGAATTTCTTCCACTTTCCTTTGCCAAACACTCTAGGATGATGGTGGATGATGATGATAACAGAAATTGGAATGGTAGATGAAGCTTTAATGGAGTTTGGATAGAAAATGCAAATTGGCAAAAGATGATGAATGGTACAATTCTTGATCAATTCAGCCAATTCTTGATGTGAATCATAGTGTTTGAATGATGATGATGAAGATTCAATCAACAAATGTGAGAATTGAGGGAGATTATGGAGAATTTGTGAAGCTTATGCAAGTTGAAGAAAGTGTGGAAAATTTGGGGTTTTGAACAAATGGAATCACCAACCATGGCATGAAGCTCTTCATATCAATATATACATGGGTTTAGAAACTCCTAGAACCTTGGAGAAGTTTCCCTTGCATTCTTTCCCTTGAAATTGGTTTATGTTTCTTTCATTGTAAGCAACCATGGATAACTCACAAATTATGAACTAAGCTCAAAATTCCACTTTAGCCAATGTCTTTAAAATGCCCTTTCCATTCAAAATGACCTATAATTTTGCTTCATTTGGCCAAGATATGAAAAATCTCATTTTTTAGGCCATTTTTATTCATTAAATCCAACAATTTTGAAACCTTGTGCTATGAATCTTTCCAATCTCTCATGGTCACTTTTATAGACTCAAAATGTCATTTGGAACAAGTTTGATGTTGTAAAGTTTTCCATTTGAAGCTTCCTTGTATGAGTTTTGGGCATAGGTTAAAATGACCTGTAATTCACAAATGACCAAAATACCCTTTGCTTGCCAAGACCATAAGTAGAGTTCCACACATCATATGAAGGCATACCATACCATTCTAGAAAGCTAAGACAATAAGGAACAATTCGTATGTTGACCAGAAATCCATTTTAAATCTACTTGAGGGGTAAAAATTGCTTGGAAGTCAAGTCACTTTTACAGACAAAAGTTCAGATACCTCAGATGACCTGTAACTTGCAAGGACCATAACTTGAGTTCTATAAATCTCCTTGATGTCTTCCACCACTCAAATTAAAGGTCTTGAGATCCTATACAAGTTTCATGTTGGCCAAGGATCCATTTGAAGCTTGCATCTTGACTTATCTTGCTTGGAAATTTGACCTAAACTAGGGGATTTTACATAGAAACCCTAATTTAGAAACTCCTCTTCTCCTTGATTTCTCTTGATTTCTTCTTAGCAT
The DNA here is from genome assembly GCA_963859935.3 of Lathyrus sativus. Lineage (NCBI taxonomy): Eukaryota > Viridiplantae > Streptophyta > Magnoliopsida > Fabales > Fabaceae > Lathyrus > Lathyrus sativus. The sequence goes on along the minus strand of OZ012737.1, from coordinate 57,557,702 downwards.
AACAACATATCCTTATTCTCCATGTCAAATGATGAACCCCCCATCTCTTCAATAGCCCTTAATGCTTCTCTAACAATCCTTTGACCTAGGGTTGACCCAGGGTTGACCCAGATGAAACCCTAGTTGACTGTCCCCAACTGCAATTCTTGTGATCACATCAACAACTTATTTTCTTCTCCAAATGACTTTCTAAGTCCTCTAAGATGTCTAGATACTCCCCATGCTCTCAATTCACAACTCATAATTCCCTTGTTGACCCTCAGACAGCCTCAGTTAGGAGATATACTCAATGCTTGATCCACTGAACCCCTGCTTTCAAATTCTTTTCTGATGACTTGAATGAGATTGAATTAGGATAATAACCTCTTGATAGGCCTCTAGATATGATAACAATGATTGGCCCCCTGCTGGATGACTTGCTATGCTTATGCTATGCAGATGGTTAGTGAGACAGCCTATGTCCCATTAGTGGAATTCTAATGAAACCTTATAAAAATACAGAAAAATTTGAAATTTTTAAAGGACAATACTTAATTATTTAAAAACATACTGTTTCACATACATATGCTTCAAATATATTTTACAGAGTTTGACACCGTTAAGACTAGCGGCCTTGCCACATAGATAAAACATAAAATAAAAGTACAGAAAGGAAACCAAAAAGAAAGCATACCAAAAGGGACCTCCTAAGTCCAACAAGACTGACACTTATACTGACTGTAGTAGTAGGGATGTGATTAGCGTTTGACAAAACACTAACAGCTCCCAATCTAGATGTTATAGTAACACATCTCCACGTCACTTCATATCCTTTCCTTCTGAGTTGTCGGGAAGTACGCAAGATTCGAGCTCATCGTCTGATCGTCATAAAATAATCCAAAATGCAAAACAAAAATGACACAGGGCTAAGATTCATGTACAAGTTTAAAAGTGGGAATGAATGTGTAAAATAATAATATATATGGAAACCATATTTATACAAACAAGCGTATCTTATACCCACAATTACATATACTTTATTTATTCTAATGCATCCCTGAACTATATGCTGACTCAGGCCACTAAACGCTGTCAATGATATCTATCCCATTTACCAAGATCAGATATCACTAGACCACATGCCACCAACGTACTCCCAATTACCAAGAGCTACGCCACCTAACTTCACATGGAGCCTAGGTGTTATAAGTCGATCGTCCCTGAGAATTCAGGCCAAGAACCTTGTCTTGCCTAGCATGCATAGATAATAATCCCCGTCGGGATTGCAGGCGACTGATCAACCTCGTGCGTCCCATACCGCACGGCGGTGGACTTACACATTCCTTAATGCAAGTCTATATGATCACTCACTCATCTTGTGGCAACTCTTAGCCATAAGTATTAAGTTAATAATGGGGAATTATCGTATCAACTTTTCAAGTTATACTTATTATCTAGATACTTAGGTTGAGTACCAAATCCATCCAATGTCTTGCCATATTTGATCTTTGTCCTTACATAATAAGTTCAGTTTGTATAATGGGTAATTGTATGGTTAACTTCCCAGGTAAGAGAGGTGGACTGTAAACGGCATAGTCGACCAAGTCTTTCCTTAGCCAGAACCCAACCAAATATAACTACTCATTGTATCCAACTTTCCTTATGTTAATGGGGATCAATTACTTAATATCTAGCAATGTTTTTCTCTCATTAACCGATTATTTCCTTAATCTATCAATCACAATCATTCAAGTATAAATAAAATAAACAATTATAAAATTAACCGAATAATGCAAGCACAATACAATACCAAATTGTCAAAGATTATTCCTATGATAATTAATTAAGGCCGGCGTAACCTCGCCTAGTGATTTGTGAAAATCATTATTTGAGAATAGGCTCTCCTTAATTATTTATCGCTAGTAGGGCTTAGGTCACCACTACACACATATATATTAAGTTATTTTACGCTAACCGTCCCAATCGTATACGAAATCTTGCCCCCACCTTTTGTTGAGTGTTGTTGAAAGTCCACAAGTGTTGTCTTCGATCTTTGCCAAGAACCGATTACTTATGAAAATGATTTGGGCAGAACTTTGACGTATAAAACTCCCTTGAAACTTTAGAAGAACTTTTACCACAAAATACTCTAAAGGTTACGAACCGATATCGTGGGAACTTCGATAACTAAAACTAATATTGCTATATGAAGAAATTAGAGAAGGAAAGAAGTAAAGAAGTAAGAAAGATGATTTGTGAATGAATGAATGAAAATGGGGTGGAAGAGACCCCTATTTATACTAGTTGTAAAATATTAAAATAACATAATTTATCATCTTTTGCCCATACCTTCCAACTTTTCAACTCTTGCTAGTAAATATGTCTCTATCAAATATTTACTAATCTTTCATCAATAGTGCTTTAGGTGTTCTAGTATGACTTTGTGAAAATAATTTATGACAAAGGTATGGGAGCTTGATTTCATGACATAATATTATGTAGGATATTAATAGAAAATGAGATATATATTTCTTTTATAAAAAGTAAAATGTTAATAATATTAATAATAATAAAAATAGTAAAAAGGATAGTTATTTGATATTTTTATTGTCTTAAGATTATTTTATTTATTAATTGGTTTATAGAGTAAAATGATAATATTCAAATAAAATAAAATCAATTAATAATAACAAAACAAGAACAACAATAATGATAATAATAATATGAATAATTAATTAACTTAAAGTTAAGGGTTTTAAGTACCAATTTAAATTTCAAAGTTTAGTTTATAAAATGAAACGATGATATTCAAATTGAAGAATAAAAGTAATAAATATAAAAAGTAATTAATTAATAAATTAATTATTATAAGTGTTAGTTTCAACATTTAATTTTTAATAACTAGCATTGTTAAAATCTCAAATCTAACTAGATATATTATTTAGTGTATGGAAAAATTAGGATGTTACATTACCACCCCCCTTAAAAGAAATTTCGTCCTCGAAATTTAGCGTACCTAAAACATATGTGGATACTTCTGACGCATGTCTTCTTCTCTTTCCCAAGTAGAATCACCAGTTACATCATCCCACACGACTCTAACCAATGGTATTTGCTTTCCACGAAGTTCTTTAATACGATGATCTAAGATCTTGACAGGTATAGCCTCATATTCCAAATTATCTCTAAGTTCCACAGTTTCAGGCTCAATGACATGTGAAGGGTCCGGATAATACTTCCTCAGTTGTGATACATGAAATACATCATGAAGATTAGACAAGTTTGGCGGCAAAGCAATGTGATACGCTACAGGTCCAATCCGCCGTAGAATTTGAAAAGGCCCGATAAACCTTGGTGTTAACTTCCTAGTTTTGATTGCTCGTGCAATTCCCGCCCTAGGAGTTACCCTAATGAACACGTGATCTCCTGCCTCGAACTCCAAAGGTCTTCTCCTCTTATCATTATAACTCTTTTGACGGTCCTGTGCTGCCTTCATTTTTTCTCTAATAAGTTTAACCTGATCTGTCGTTTGTTGCACGAATTCTGAACCCAATATTTTATTTTCTCCAACCTCATACCAACATAAAGGTGTACGACACTTTCTTCCGTATAATGCTTCATATGGAGCCATGCCGATACTTGAGTGAAAACTATTGTTGTAAGTAAACTCAATCAATGGTAAGAACTCGTCCCAACTTCCTTTGTGTTCAAGAGCACAAGCTCTCAACAAATCCTCTAACGATTGAATCGTCCTCTCAGACTGGCCATCCGTTTGGGGATGATAAGCTGAACTTAACCTCAGTTTTGTTCCTAACTCTAAATGCAACTGATGCCAAAAATTTGATGTGAATCTGGGATCTCTATCACTGACTATACTTGAAGGTATTCCATGCAATCTAACAATCTCCTTTACATATACCTGAGCTAGTCTCTCTAATTTAAACGTCTGGTTGATGGGAATGAAATGTGCACTCTTTGTCAACCTATCAATGATCACCCAAATTGCATCATGTTGTTTCTGAGTCTTAGGCAAAGCGGTTACAAAATCCATGGCTATTCCGTCCCACTTCCACTCTGGAATATCTAAAGGTTGTAGCAATCCGGCTGGCTTCTGATGTTCAATCTTTGCCTTCTGACATACCAAGCAACTTTGAACATATTCTGCTATATGTCTCTTCATTCCAACCCACCAAAACATTTTCTTCAAGTCTTGATACATCTTTGTGGCTCCTGGATGAAAACTCAACTTACTTTTGTGGCCCTCTTCCAAAATCAACTTTTGAATATCCTGATTTTGAGGTACACACAACCTTTCTTTAAACCTTAGGATTCCATCACTCCTTATGTTAAACTCTCCATTTTGACCATTTCTTATATTTTCCTTTATGCTCACTAGACGGTCATCAAGTTGTTGTTCATCTTTGATCCATTTCAGAAATTCATTAGACACGACAATAGCGCCTATGAATATACTTCCTTCATTGTGATGTACTCCTAAGTTTAAATCCACGAATTTGTCAATCAACTCTTCTTCCTTCAACATCATTGCAGATACATGAAGTTTCTTTCGACTCAAAGCGTCTGCTACAACATTGGCCTTTCCGGGATGATATTGCAACTCAAAATCATAGTCCTTCAAGAATTCCATCCAGCGCCTTTGTCTCATGTTTAAATCTTTCTGATCAAATAAATGCTTCAGGCTTTTGTGATCACTTAACACAGTGAACTTTGATCCATAAAGATAATGCCTCCAAATCTTTAAGGCAAACACAATTGCCGCTAACTCTAGGTCGTGAGTTGGGTAGTTCCTCTCATGCACCTTCAATTGTCTTGATGCATAAGCTATCACTTTCCTTTCTTGCATCAACACACACCCAAGACCTTGATATGACGCATCACAATACACATCAAAATTTCCTAATGGGTCTGGTAAGATGAGTATTGGTGATGAAGTCAATCTTTCCTTTAGCTTCTGAAAACTTTCTTCACACTCTTTAGTCCATTCAAAGTTTTTACCTTTCCTCGTTAACTGAGTCATGGGCAAAGCGATCTTTGAAAATCCTTCAATGAACCTCCGATAATATCCAGCTAGTCCAAGAAAACTTCGAATCTCGCCAACATTCTTTGGACTCTCCCACTTTGTTATTGCTTCGACTTTACTTGGGTCTACTGCAATACCTTCTTTACTAATTACATGACCAAGAAATTGTACCTCCTTCAACCAAAATTCACATTTCGAGAATTTCGCGTACAATTGAAGGTCCTTTAATATCTGTAGCACAATTCTCAAATGTTCTCTGTGCTCTACCTCATTCTTGGAATAAATCAGAATGTCATCAATGAAAACTACAACAAATTGATCTAAGTATGACCTAAAGATCCTATTCATGTAATCCATGAATACTGCTGGAGCATTAGTCAAACCAAATGGCATAACTAAGTACTCATAGTGTCCATAACGGGATCTAAAAGCTGTTTTTGGAATATCATCTTCCTTCACCCTGATCTGATGATATCCAGACTTCAAGTCAATCTTTGAGAATACTGATGCTCCTTTTAACTGATCCATCAAGTCGTCGATTCTAGGCAAAGGATACTTGTTTTTCACAGTGGCTTTATTGAGTTGTCTGTAATCCACACAAAGTCTAGAAGAACCATCCTTCTTCTTCACAAACAAGATTGGAGCTCCCCATGGCGATACACTTGGTCTAATAAATTCTTTCTCTAACATCTCGTCTAATTGTTTCTTTAACTCCGCAAGCTCTGAGGGTGACATTCGATAAGGAGATATAGAAATTGGTCCAGTTCCTGGAACCAAGTCTATAGAAAATTCCACTTCCCTAACCGGTGGTAAACCTGGAACTTCTTCTGGAAAGACTTCCGGGAATTCACAGACTACGGGAAAATTTTCCACACTAGGGGTTTCTCCTACTGACATGGAGAATAGCATCATAAAACTTTGAGTGAGGGTTTCAGCTTTGCTGATTTCTCCACTATCTTCTCCAAATGTAAAAATTTTCTCCTTGCATCTCAAGTTGACATCGTTGGCTGATAACCAATCCATTCCTAAGATGACATCTAGGTCTTGTAGCGGGAGTACCACAAGATCTACTAAGAATCTTCTATTTTCTAAGATTATTGGACAGTCTACACAGACTGAATAAGTTACCATTCTTTCTCCCGAGGGAGTTGTGATAGTCAACTTATAATCGTGATCAACAATTTCGAATCCCAAAAATTCAGCACAAGAGGTAGATATAAAAGAATGTGTAGCTCCTGAATCGAATAAAACTGATACCAACTTATCTCCAATTAAACACATACCTTGAATTAACCCAGCTGACTTTGAGATCTCAGCTCCTCTAATTGTAAATACTCTTCCTGTGGTTGGCTTATTTTGATTCTGAGGTCTCTGACCAACACTTGGGCCTCCATTTCTTGCTCTCCCTATGTTGTTATTGTTTATTAGGCCGCTCCTCTGGCCTGTTGGTTGACTTTGTCCTTGGGGACAATCTTTGAGAAAGTGGCCTTTCTGACCACAGCGAAAACAAGTTCCAATATTTCTATTTGGACAATCTTTGTTAAGATGTGCCCCTCCACAGCTGTAACACTTGAACATTAACCTTCTAGAATCCTGGTTATGATAAGGTGTAGGCCTTTGATATGGCCTACCCCCTCGTTGGATTCTTCCTCCGTGGCCTCGGTTAAAGTGGCCCTTGTGATTGTTGTTTTGGGTTGATCCTCCTGATCCATATTGATTCTTCCTATTGTCAATCCCTTCCAACTCCAGACACCTTTCTACTAGCTCACCAAAGCGCATAATATGCAGAGGTAAAACTGCCCTCTGGATATCATATTTCAATCCATCTTGATACTTTTCACACATCCATTCTTCCCTTGGATGCAAGCGGTAAAACTCAGAATACTTTAGCAAGGATTCAAACTTCCTAGTATATTCTCCCACCGTCATCACACCTTGACGTAGATTCTGAAATTCTCTCTCCTTCTCTTTCCTACATAACTTTGGAAAATACTTCCCCAAAAATTCTTCTTTGAACAAGGTCCAATTGATTTCTCTTCCTTCCTCTTCCAATAATCTATACTTTCCTCTCCACCAAGCTTCAGCATCGCCTGTCAGCATGAATGTTGCATAACCAACCCTTCTATTCTCTCTACAGTGAGTGAAAGAAAATATCTTCTCCATTTCTTGCAACCATTTCTCAGCACCCTCCGGATTAAAGTCACCACCAAACTGTGGTGGTTTTCCTTTCAGAAACGAGTTCAATCCTGTATCCTCATGCACCATTTCCCTTTGTTGTTGCTGAAAGAGTTGATGATCTCGAGTGATTTGCAGGATTTGAGCATTTTGTTGTGTTTGAACTAACACAGCTGCAGCAAGTTCACGAACATCTCGAGTGTCAGCTTGAGAGTTCGTTCCAGTTTGGGAATGATCTTCTCGTCCAATGGGAATGGTAGGTGCTCCTTCAGGAGTAACTTCATCACTCGCATTCCTACGTATACCTCTAGTAGTGCCTCTAGCAGCACTCCTACCACGCCTCGCACCTCTGACGTTCTGAACCATAACTTCCTGAAAAGGAATAGTTATTAGGTTCAATCATTCACAAGACATAAAGAACATAACAATTATGTATATTTATATCCCAATGAATGATTCATCGATAAGGATTTTTATCAAGTCTCCCACAGGCAAGGGATAATTGTGTCTAAAATGTTGAATTAATATCTTAAATATAACTAGAATTCAGGAAAACATAATCAACATTTAATGTATAAACAAAAATGTATCAATTTATTTAATAACAACGATTACAAAAATCGTGACCATGTCTCATTCAAAAACCTCTACTTGTAAACCAAGCTAAGACTAATAGTGGTAAAACTATAATTATCATTATTGCTACGAAATCTTTACCTAATTCTTCATGCTTGATGATACCAATAACAAACAAAATAATGACAAGAAGAGTGATGAATAAAAGAAAGGATTTAGCCATTTGAAAGGTATAGATAAATATTTAGGAATTGATATGAAAATAATGGATGGGTGTGAAGTATTTATAAAGTGAATTTTGTGAAGTGTCCGTTACGTTACCGTTGGGTTTGTGACCGTTGGGGAGGAAAAATAAAGTGTGCTAAATAAGTTTCCTAGACCATTATACTAGAAGGCTCTCAAGATGAAGACTCAATGCACAGAAGAAAAGTTATCATCCAGTTTGGAATCCAACTTGATACAGTCAGTATAATTCTAGACACTTACGGTCCGAGCTGAATCGACCAGCTCTGATACCATTAAATGAGACAGCCTATGTCCCATTAGTGGAATTCTAATGAAACCTTATAAAAATACAGAAAAATTTGAAATTTTTAAAGGACAATACTTAATTATTTAAAAACATACTGTTTCACATACATATGCTTCAAATATATTTTACAGAGTTTGACACCGTTAAGACTAGCGGCCTTGCCACATAGATAAAACATAAAATAAAAGTACAGAAAGGAAACCAAAAAGAAAGCATACCAAAAGGGACCTCCTAAGTCCAACAAGACTGACACTTATACTGACTGTAGTAGTAGGGATGTGATTAGCGTTTGACAAAACACTAACAGCTCCCAATCTAGATGTTATAGTAACACATCTCCACGTCACTTCATATCCTTTCCTTCTGAGTTGTCGGGAAGTACGCAAGATTCGAGCTCATCGTCTGATCGTCATAAAATAATCCAAAATGCAAAACAAAAATGACACAGGGCTAAGATTCATGTACAAGTTTAAAAGTGGGAATGAATGTGTAAAATAATAATATATATGGAAACCATATTTATACAAACAAGCGTATCTTATACCCACAATTACATATACTTTATTTATTCTAATGCATCCCTGAACTATATGCTGACTCAGGCCACTAAACGCTGTCAATGATATCTATCCCATTTACCAAGATCAGATATCACTAGACCACATGCCACCAACGTACTCCCAATTACCAAGAGCTACGCCACCTAACTTCACATGGAGCCTAGGTGTTATAAGTCGATCGTCCCTGAGAATTCAGGCCAAGAACCTTGTCTTGCCTAGCATGCATAGATAATAATCCCCGTCGGGATTGCAGGCGACTGATCAACCTCGTGCGTCCCATACCGCACGGCGGTGGACTTACACATTCCTTAATGCAAGTCTATATGATCACTCACTCATCTTGTGGCAACTCTTAGCCATAAGTATTAAGTTAATAATGGGGAATTATCGTATCAACTTTTCAAGTTATACTTATTATCTAGATACTTAGGTTGAGTACCAAATCCATCCAATGTCTTGCCATATTTGATCTTTGTCCTTACATAATAAGTTCAGTTTGTATAATGGGTAATTGTATGGTTAACTTCCCAGGTAAGAGAGGTGGACTGTAAACGGCATAGTCGACCAAGTCTTTCCTTAGCCAGAACCCAACCAAATATAACTACTCATTGTATCCAACTTTCCTTATGTTAATGGGGATCAATTACTTAATATCTAGCAATGTTTTTCTCTCATTAACCGATTATTTCCTTAATCTATCAATCACAATCATTCAAGTATAAATAAAATAAACAATTATAAAATTAACCGAATAATGCAAGCACAATACAATACCAAATTGTCAAAGATTATTCCTATGATAATTAATTAAGGCCGGCGTAACCTCGCCTAGTGATTTGTGAAAATCATTATTTGAGAATAGGCTCTCCTTAATTATTTATCGCTAGTAGGGCTTAGGTCACCACTACACACATATATATTAAGTTATTTTACGCTAACCGTCCCAATCGTATACGAAATCTTGCCCCCACCTTTTGTTGAGTGTTGTTGAAAGTCCACAAGTGTTGTCTTCGATCTTTGCCAAGAACCGATTACTTATGAAAATGATTTGGGCAGAACTTTGACGTATAAAACTCCCTTGAAACTTTAGAAGAACTTTTACCACAAAATACTCTAAAGGTTACGAACCGATATCGTGGGAACTTCGATAACTAAAACTAATATTGCTATATGAAGAAATTAGAGAAGGAAAGAAGTAAAGAAGTAAGAAAGATGATTTGTGAATGAATGAATGAAAATGGGGTGGAAGAGACCCCTATTTATACTAGTTGTAAAATATTAAAATAACATAATTTATCATCTTTTGCCCATACCTTCCAACTTTTCAACTCTTGCTAGTAAATATGTCTCTATCAAATATTTACTAATCTTTCATCAATAGTGCTTTAGGTGTTCTAGTATGACTTTGTGAAAATAATTTATGACAAAGGTATGGGAGCTTGATTTCATGACATAATATTATGTAGGATATTAATAGAAAATGAGATATATATTTCTTTTATAAAAAGTAAAATGTTAATAATATTAATAATAATAAAAATAGTAAAAAGGATAGTTATTTGATATTTTTATTGTCTTAAGATTATTTTATTTATTAATTGGTTTATAGAGTAAAATGATAATATTCAAATAAAATAAAATCAATTAATAATAACAAAACAAGAACAACAATAATGATAATAATAATATGAATAATTAATTAACTTAAAGTTAAGGGTTTTAAGTACCAATTTAAATTTCAAAGTTTAGTTTATAAAATGAAACGATGATATTCAAATTGAAGAATAAAAGTAATAAATATAAAAAGTAATTAATTAATAAATTAATTATTATAAGTGTTAGTTTCAACATTTAATTTTTAATAACTAGCATTGTTAAAATCTCAAATCTAACTAGATATATTATTTAGTGTATGGAAAAATTAGGATGTTACAGTTAGGCTATGTACATGACTCTATATGCAAATGCTAATGATATTGAAACATAAACCAAGTGAATAAGGTTGGGCAAATTTTAGGGTGCAACAGCTGCCCCTATTCAAGCGACTTGGACCCGATTGGGTGAAGAGCCCGGAGCCTTCAGACATTCGCGGTAGGAGACGGTTGAATACCAATGAAACCAGAAATTTGCCAACCGCAGAAATAAACTGTGCTCCCGCTTGGGGAACGACATTCATCAGCTGAATCTGACTGTTACAGTAACCCACTGATCTCGCACGACCGTGCTAGGGATTATTTTCGTCATTCTGAAAAAGATTCTATCATTGCAGAAATGGAACATTGTCCACGTCAGGACGCCTGCTTCGTTGATTTGGAAAACCTCAATAACTTTGCTGTGGATGGCTCGTCTGCCTTCTCGTCAGAAATAAATCGTCCACGTTAGGAGTAAACTTTTCCACGTTAGGAATAACACCGTCCACGTTAGGGCTCACCTTTCCCTGTAAGGAATGAACTTCTTCTTCGTCAAACTCCTCCACGTAAGGAATACGTCTTCTTTCGAATCTGTCCACGTCAGGACTAAACCCCTTCTTTCCACGTCAGGAATACAAGCCTCTTTCCACGTAAGGAATACTATCTTTCCGCGTAAGGAATCACATCTCGATTTGAATCTGCCCACGTAAGGACCCCAATCTTTCCACGTGAGGAATATAATCTCAATCTGTCCACGTTAGGACTCCGACTTGATATGTCCGCGTAAGGACTCCATCTTTCCACGTAAGGAATCACATCTTGGTATGTCTGCGTAAGGACTCAATTTTTCCACGTAAGGAATAAACTCGTCTTTCCACGTAAGGAAACCATTTTTCTTCCACGCAAGGAACGCTCTTGATATGTCCACGTAAGGACTCAATCTTTCCACGTAAGGAATCATCATCTTCAAACTTTCCACGTAAGGAATCTTCATCTTTCCCCGTTAGGAATACAACTCGTCTTTTCTGCGTCTGTCCACGTCAGGACTGAACTTGCTTTTCCACGTAAGGAAATGAAGCTTCTCTTTCCTCGTAAGGAATAACCTTGTCCACGTCAGGACTCACATTTCGTCTTGATTTGTCCACGTCAGGACTCACCTCTTGACCCGCTGAAGTAATAGAACTTGTCCACGTCAGGACTTGCGCGTCTTTGACTTGCTGGTGAAATAAGACTTGTCCACGTCAGGACTCACACTTTGCCCACAACACAAAGAAGGATAAACTTGTCCACGTCAGGACTCTCGCATCTTGTCATCTTAAAGAACTATAAACGTCCATGTCGGGACGCACATTTCACCATTACGAATAAAGCTATCTGCCGGAAATAAATTGTCCACGTCAGGACACCAACACGAAGAGTAATCAATCTTGTCCACGTCAGGACTCCATACTCAATCAATACCGAGAACTCGAACCTGTCCACGTTAGGACTAACACACATCGTCAACTTGAGGAAATGTCTACGTTAGGACTCCACATTCCAACAATCTTCTCTAGCACAAAGAAAACCCGTCAATAAAATTGTCCACGTTAGGACTCATCCTTCCATTGGTCCGCAAATTTCTTATCACTGACGTTACAGCAACTTTGAGGCTGACTCTACTAGGGACATTTGGAAACCAAACTTCCGGACGCCTGTTCTGATAACCGGCGGTAGCCTCTGAAATTCTGATTCATGAATCCTTTGATGACCAATAGCTCTGCTTGGGGATAAGGAGAAACTTATCCTGCTGACTCTGGCGGGGAATACACGAGAAATTCATAAATAACTCTGTTCGGAGACAAAGAGAACTTCATCTTGACAACTCTGTGGAGAGTAGTGCCAAAGCTGACACTTCGTGAGATATCTCACGTCGAGATCCTGAATGTTTATTGATTCACCTGAGCAAGGGCTCTCTCTACCTGCAAGAGAAACAATACTTGAAACAAACGGTTAGCCAACTTAGTTTATGTTTCAAACTGCATATGTTTGACAATGATGCAATGATCCATTCGACATGGAAATGCTACGCTTTTATTTGGTGGATGCAAGTATGACGCTATATGCAAATGCAAATGCAGACTCGAGCTACTGAGTACAGAAACTGCTTCAGCAAAATAAATGCTGAAGATAATGCCAACTCCGCTGGGGATAGCCAGATGCTACAGAATCATTCCAGCAAAATAAATGCTGAGCAGATGAAGTCGATTCAGCTGGGAAATTGGTAACTTAAACCAGCACCTTGTTGAAGGGCCACCCTGCTGGGGCATATAACTCTGCTGGGGGATAGCAGATGCGCCTGGTATGATTGAACTTCCGCGGGAAAGTGAGCAGGTATCACACGGTGTTCCGGCAAAGTAAACGCCATGATCCACACCAACTCTGCCGGGGAGAGCCTTAATCTTTGAGTTCCACTGGGAGGAATACTTGCTGAGAAGAGAATTCCGCTGGGGATGGGATGATTCTCTTGGGAAAAATCCACTGACTCCACTGGGGGAGAGTAAATACCCTGCGGGGAACGGTAAACTGCCTGAACACAGCTCGCCAATTGGAAATATTAATCTTCTGAGGCTGAACCACTCTCTGCTGAGGATAAATGACTTTGCTGGAGCATGTCCTCTTGGATAGGCTACGACTAGCTAGGGAATTCGATCCTTCTTCAGGAAGAACATGCATGACCTGCGTGGAGATCAAGTCTTACTGCAGTCTCTTGATCATCTTCCTCTCACGGCTATGAAACCTGTAACAACACAAACAAGACAAGACAAGTCTATGCAACTAAATCGATCTAGGTTAGTGACGTTATTTTCAGTTAATTCAAAGCTTTAGCAATTGTTGGCAAGGGTCAGTGATGTTATACACATGCTAGTTTCGATAAACTTAGGCGTTTGATCATGCACAAAACAGTAAAGAACCAGCATCAAGTATTGAATAACATATTTCATTGATTGGGCCCCTGAATGGGAGGAGTTTTGTACACGGGATGTAGCTCCTGAAAAGAGGAAGCTACACAAAACAAATATACAAGTATGCACAAGAAACATAAATACTTTGGCAAATTAAATTTTGTACACATGTCGGCAACGGGATGCAGACGAACACCACGAACTGATCCTCCCATGACTCATCCGACTCTAATGCTTTCCCGGTATTCACTCTTCCGAAGAGGTTGTATTTGATAACCGATCTCTCAGGTATTCTCCCGCACTGATGCTCAGTGCAATATCAAATTCGGACCGCAGTTATTTGCTTTTCAAATCCCTAACTTTTGCGTGAACCGCCCTTTACGGGTTTTCAATTCACCGGGATACCCTTTTTTGCCGAAGCCGCCCAGTGTAGGTTTTCAACTTCGCGGGTGTACATTTTTCAATTTTATCCCTAACTTTTGCCCGAACCTTTCATTCTGTTTTTGGTTCGTCAGGATGCCCCATTTTTGCCTGGACTCTCTTTTTTCTGTCCAGCGGGTCTATTTTAAGCAAAGTATTTTTTAACTGCGTCTGAATTCATAGGCGACGTAAAGTCTTCACCGTCCATAGTGGACAACAACAACGCTCCTCCTGAGAAGACTTTCCTGACAACGTATGGCCCTTCGTAGTTGGGGGTCCACTTGCCCCTGTGGTCTGCTTGCGGCGGGAGAATCCTTTTCAGCACAAGGTCGCCCGTCTGAAAGCTTCGCGGATGTATCTTCTTATCGTATGCTTTCTTCATTCGGCTCTGGTACAAACGACCATATGCTAGAGAAGCTAGCCTCTTCTCGTCCATCAAACTCAACTGGTTCAACCTGTCTTTCACCCATTCTGCCTCATCTAGTTGAACATCTCGCAATACCCTCAGAGAAGGGATCTCAACTTCTAATGGCAGCACTGCTTCCATTCCGTATACTAATGAGAACGGGGTTGCCCCGGTTGATGTGCGTACCGTCGTACGATAACCGTGCAAAGCGAAAGGTAGCATCTCGTGCCAATCCTTATAGGTCACCACCATCTTCTGAACGATCTTCTTGATATTCTTATTGGCTGCTTCAACAGCGCCATTCATCTTGGGTCGGTACGGGGAGGACTTGTGATGTTCGATCTTGAAATTCTGACAGAGCTCCTTCATCATTTTGTTGTTCAAGTTCGAACCGTTGTCCGTGATTATCCGCTCGGGAATCCCGTATCGGCAAATGATATCTCTCTTGATGAATCTGGCCACCACCTGCTTCGTTACATTTGCGTAAGACGCCGCTTCCACCCATTTGGTGAAATAATCGATTGCTACTAGAATGAACCGGTGCCCATTAGAAGCCGTAGGCTCGATCTTTCCAATCATATCGATTCCCCACATCGAGAATGGCCAAGGCGATGACATCACATTCAGAGGGCTTGGAGGCACATGGATCTTGTCGGCATAGATCTGGCACTTGTGGCACTTCCTTGCGAACTTGAAACAGTCAGTTTCCATAGTCAGCCAAAAATAACCTGCCCTCAGCAGCTTTCTCGTCATAGCATGCCCACCAGCATGCGTACCAAAGGTACCTTCGTGTATTTCCTCCATGAGTAGCTTTGCCTCTTTTTCGTCTACACAACGCAACAGCACCAAGTCGTGGTTTCTTCTGTATAAGACGCCATCCGGGTTCAAATAGAAATTACCCGCTAACCTCCTGAGAGTCTTCTGATCTTGACTGGATGCCCCAGCCGGATACTCTTTATTCTTCAGGAAATTAAGGATATCAAAATACCATGGTTTGTCGTCGGACGCTTCATCAATAGCAAATACATAAGCTGGCCTGTCAAGCCGAGAGATAATGATTCGGGGAGCCTCGTTCCAGAAGTTGACTTTGTACATGGAAGACAAAGTGGTCAGGGCGTCAGCCATTTGATTCTCTGCCCGCGGTACGTGATGCAATTCAACCTTGTCGAAGAAAGGCAACAATCTCCTTGCATAATTCATGTAATGTATCAAATTGGGCTGGCGTGTCTCCCATTCCCCTTTGATCTGATTCACTACCAGAGCTGAGTCTCCGTATACGTCTAAATTCTTGATTCGCAAATCAATGGCTTCTTCAAGCCCCATTATACAAGCTTCGTATTCGGCCTCATTATTAGTAACGGCAAAGGTCAATCGGGCAGTAAACGGGATGTGCGACCCGTGTGGCGTAGTGATGATTGCCCCTATTCCGCTACCGTAAGCATTTACAGCTCCGTCGAATATCATCTTCCATTTGGAACCCAACTCTGGTCCTTCGTCTGGCAACGGCTCTTCACAATCTTTCATCTTTAGGTACATGATATCCTCGTCAGGAAAATCAAACCTCATTGATTGGTAATCTTCAATAGGCTGCTCCGCCAGATACTCAGATAGCACACTCCCCTTTATAGCCTTTTGCGAGACATATTGAATGTCATATTCAGTCAAGACCATCTGCCAGCGGGCAATTCTTCCTGACAACGCCTGCTTTTCAAATACATATTTGATAGGATCCATCTTCGAGATGAGCATGGTTGTATGATTCAGCATGTATTGCCTCAAACGCTTGGCGGCCCAGGCTAGCGCGCAACAAGTTTTCTCCAGCATTGAGTATCGAGATTCACAATATGTAAATTTCTTACTCAAGTAGTAGATTGCATGCTCTTTTCTCCCTGTCTCATCGTGCTGACCGAGAACACAACCCATGCTTCCCTCAAGAACCGTTAAATACATGATCAAGGGTCTCCCTGCCACTAGGGGTATCAAAATGGGAGGCTCCTGCAAATACTGCTTTATTTTATCGAACGCCTTTTGACAATTTTCGTTCCACGTTACAGCCTGATCTTTCTTCAACAGCTTGAATAATGGTTCACACGTGGCCGTTAGGTGAGATATGAACCGGGCGATGTAGTTCAACCTCCCTAAAAACCCGCGCACCTCTTTCTCTGTTTTAGGCGTCGGCATTTCTTGTATCGCTTTTATTTTAGCAGGATCGACCTCTATTCCTCTTTTGCTTACGATAAACCCCAGCAGCTTACCTGATCTCACCCCGAAGGTGCATTTGTTAGGGTTCAGCCTCAGCCTGAACTTCCTAAGCCTCTTAAATAACTTCAGCAGATTCACCAGATGCTCTTCCTCCGTCTGGGATTTGGCAATCATATCGTCAATATAAACTTCGATCTCTTTATGCATCATATCATGGAAAAGAGTCGTCATCGCACGCTGATATGTTGCCCCAGCATTTTTCAAACCAAAGGGCATCACTTTGTAGCAAAATGTTCCCCAAGGCGTTATGAAAGTAGTCTTCTCCATATCCTCTGGCGCCATTTTAATCTGATTATAGCCTGAAAAGCCATCCATGAAGGAGAATACGGAGTATTGAGCGGTATTATCAACTAACACGTCAATATGAGGAAGTGGAAAATCGTCTTTTGGGCTTGCTCTATTCAAATCTCTATAATCCACGCACATTCGAACCTTGCCATCTTTCTTTGGCACGGGTACGATGTTAGCAACCCATGAGGGATATTTTGTCACAGCCAGGAAACCAGCTTCCCACTGTTTCTGAACTTCCTCTTTGATCTTCACTGCCATATCTGGTCGAGTTCTGCGAAGCTTTTGTTTGACTGGCGGGCAATCTTCTTTCAGTGGCAGGCGATGCACAACCATATCTGTATCGAGCCCTGGCATATCTTCATACGACCAAGCGAATACATCATTATACTCTCGGAGCATTTCAACCAGTCTTCGCTTGATATCATCCTGCAGCGCGGCTCCGATACGAATATTCTTCTCAACCCCTTCTGACCCCAAGTTGATAATTTCGATGACCTCGTCGTGAGGAAGAATGGCTCTTTCCTCTTGCTTCACCAACCAAGACAGTTCTTCAGGAACATCACTATCTTCGACAACCTCTTCTTCGGCCTGAAATACCGGGTGCTCGAAGTCGGGACGAGTCATAGATGGTTCAAGGATGTCATCTGAAAATGTTATCCTGCAAAAGGAATGGTTAAGTGCTTCAAAATGCGTATAAAGCGAATAACCGCGTTGCCATTTTATTGAAAAATATAAAACAAGAAAGACAGGGATTACAGTATTTGCACATGAAAAAACGCCATTTATTTAATGATTAACACGCAATGTTCATAACAACACAGCCCTAAGCAAATCATGATGCCCCGGGCAAGACATCAGATTATTCAACAATTAATAAAGAAAGCATTACTGTTTAAGAGTCACAGGAACAAGCTCCTGAATAGACCAGTTGCACAGTCCCTGTCCTGGCGTGCTTGGCTGAATCCAGGCATCCATATCACAGTCGCTATCTCCTTCGTCAGACTCCAAAGTGTAAAAGCCCAAATTTCATTAAATAATTAATTGTAGTAATTAATTTATTTAGTGGGATTTTATCAATGTTGGAAATTAATTTTTATTAATTGGGATTAATAGAGAATTAAGAAGGAATTGGAGAGGAAGGAAAATGAAGGAAATATATAAGAGAGAAAGAAAAGAAAAGAAAGATAGAAAACATTTGGAAAGAAAGAGGAAAGAAGAAAAAAAGGAGAGAAAGAGAAGAGAAGAAAAGGAAAAGTGGAAATCATCAAGAACCAACATCAAAGCTCCGATTAATCGAGGTAAGGGTGAGAAATGTTTCTATTTGATCATTGTATGATGTTATGTATGTTGGGTTAGGGTTTTGGTAGAGTTTCCATCACTTTCCATTTAGGGCCAAATGTTGGATAATCGGTAGATTGAGGATTTAATCGGTTGAAAATGAGTAATAATGCCGTAGAATAGTCGGGTAACATGTATTGATGCTGTTTATACTGATTTGGATGTGTAAGAGAAGGTTGATGATGGATTGGTGAAGGAGAAGACAGAATAGGGTTCTGTTCTGCGCAGGTTCGCTGGCTCTCGCCAGGCGAAGCCTAGCGAATGTTGGCGAATAATTATATTTAAGTCCCAGTGGACTTCGCTGGTGGGTTCGCCAGGCGAAGTTGGATAGCGAAGGTTCGCCCAGCGAAGGTGCTGGCGAATGGTGGCGAATGAAGTCAGTAGCTACTGACTTGGGCTCGCTGGGAAGTCTCGCCAGGCGAAGCCTAGCGAGTGCTCGCTGAGAGAGTTCGCCAGGCGAAGGCCAGGCGAAGGTTCGCTGCGAGGGTTCGCCAGGCGAATGAAGGCGAATGTGACAGTATATTTTTCTTTGCTGTGTTATCCAAATGGTGATTGTTTGGTTGATTCGCATATGTTTATACTTCTATGTTATGAATGAGTATGTGAACTATCATGATAACATGTGTTGTGGGTAGCCTTCGGGCGTGAATCCTAGAGTTGTGAGATGAATGATTAATTGTAATCGGTTAAAATACATGAGAACATAATGATGGTTATGTGTGTATTAATTGATGAGTTGTGAATGTTTGATTGTTGTGTGAATGCATGGGAACATATGTGATATGTGTGCATTGTGGTTGAATATGATGATGTGTGAAATGAATACATTGATAAATGTTTGATATATGTTGTATGTGCAATCATGATGAAATTCTCGAAGGGGTGAATTATTCGAATGCATGGGATTAAGACGCGGGAACGGTCTTAAGTGCATTTATGGTGATTGGTTGATTGTACATGCATCATTCAGTCAAGAGGCAATGTCTGTTAGTTTCGTGGAAACTAGTGGCTTGTCCCAAACCTAGAAGGGTGGGTTTGAAGCCTAGGGGACGGGCTTGGTTGTTATCCGTCTAGAAGGGTGGACCCGGTTTAAAGTAAAAACCGAAAAATGATAACAAGTTATCGGTCTAGAAGGGTGGACCCGATTTAGAGTGAAAACCGAAAAAAGATAACTAATGTCGGTACCGCATAGCATTGAGTTGCATTGGACATGTTGAGTCACATTGCATAATATTGTTGTTGTATAATTGTGCTTGTGAATGATTGTGAAATTAAGCATGAAGGGATGTGCTTGTGAACATTCATAATGTTGATATATGTGAACGCGATATAATTATGATTATGAGAATGAAGTATGGTGAGAAATGTGAATATGTGTTATATGACTACCTATATATATATAATCTTATGCCTTGATTATTATGGTTATATTTCTCACCCTTCTGCTGTTTTATAATGCTCTATGAGGCATTGCAGATTAGGATGCTGGAGTCCTTTTGTGAAGAATAGTCTTCATTCTTTTGAGTCTACTGCTCTGATATGTAACACCGGGTAGTTAGACTAGTATAGTCATTCTTTTGTGATACATTGCGATGTATCAGCTTATGTGGTTCTGTAAATCTAACTGATATGATATATTAATTTAGATAGCTTATGTGTACGTGGATTAATATTTTGAAAACGATCAAATGATTTTATCTTCCGCTTAAATTGAAAATGTTACATATTTTATGGAGCAAATTGTGAAAGTGTTTTATTGGTGAAATTGTGGCATTCTTCTTTTATACCTTATTATAAAACCTTTTTACTCTGATAACTTGTATGTGCTTAATTGTTTTATATGCATTTATTTGGGGTATAGAGGGGGTGTTACACAAAGCAGCATTGATGGTCTCATGACATACTCCACTGGCAGAGATGGTGATTGGTCCTCTGAAACGGGGTGCCCCCACGGAAGGAATTGACGACGACGGTTGGTATCCTAGCCCGAACCGGTCCATCTTCACAGGAATGTCCAGCACTTTGCCCCAGCCCTTGGCTTCTCCTGCTTCTACTAGAGCTTGAGCTTCTTTATACGATGAGACGGCTATCTCTGGCACTTTACTCGGCCCGGGACCTTTGTCCTTGATGCGCAACCCTTCAAATGCCTGGCAGGGTGTTTCGTGGATCTCTCCGTCGACCTCCACATATTTAAATGACGATAGATGGCTGACCAGGATGTCCTCTTCTCCGCATACAGTGACTACGCTGTCTCCGACCATATATTTTAGCTTCTGATGTAGGGTGGACGTGACTGCCCCAGCCCCATGAATCCAGGGTCTTCCAAGCAAGCAGCTGTACGCAGGCTGTATATCCATAATATAAAACTCAGTTGCAAACACCTCCGGCCCCACCTGTAGAGGCAATGTGATCGATCCAAAGACTGTTCTCCGCGTGCCGTCAAACGCTCTGACTACCAAGTCGCTGGGCGTGCACAAGATTCCTCTAACATCCAGCTTCATCATCGCCTTCTTAGGCATCACATTCAGAGACGATCCGGTGTCGACCAATACATGCGACATTACTGATCCTCTACACTCAACAGATACGTGCAGCGCCATATTATGATCTCTCCCTTTCGGGGTCAAATCAAAGTCGGTAAATCCCAAGCTGTGGCCTGCATTCACATGTGCCAACACTCCTTCCAGCTGATTCACGGAGACGTCTTGAGGTACAAAAGAAGTATCCAAGACCTTCAACAAAGCATTTCTGTGAGCTTCCGAACACAACAGCAATGACAGGATAGATATTTTGGACGGCGTCTGCTGCAGATGCTCCACAATCTTATAATCACTTTTTCTAATCAAGCGCATGAACTCTTCTACATCTTTCGATGCCGCTTCTTTTTCACTTGCTTACACAGGGACGTTCTCAACCACTTTCCCTTTTCCTTTTGCTAATCTTTCGGCCTCCACTTCAGGTGATATAAAGATCCTACCACTTCTTGTCATACCTCCCGAACCAACAACATTACCCACAGTCTCGGCTGGCTGCTTATTAACATCAATCTTTATCCCGTCACAATACACCTCCAACCCGTATGACCATGGGACTGCTTTCGTGTTCTCGTACGGGATCGGCCCGGCCTTAGTTATGGTGATCGGTGGTCGCTGAGCTGGTGCGGCAATAGTGATTGTCTTTCGAGGAATCGTTACAGTGGCCACATCAGTCTGATCATATGCTACTGCCCCTGCGGGCTCTTCAGTTGCTGCTTGGTCAAACTGCAATAAACCTTCATCAATTAAAGCCTGAATGCCTTTCTTCAAATCATCACACCCCCCAGCTAGGGTCCAACATTCTACACAATACTCGTTACACCCTGGATAAACACCCCCTTGCAACAGTCGGCTCTTTATCTCGCTCAGCGGCGTCTTTAAATCTTCGACATTCATAATCAGATTCAACCCTTCCTCAGTCAGAATGGCGTTGGCCCCGTGATTAGGCATGGGCTTCTGCACTATATTCGGACCTGCCGTTCCGAAATTGATAGTCTTATTGTCCAAAAGATCCTGCACAACGTGCTTAAAAGCATGGCAACCCTCTATATCGTGGCCTGGGGCCCCAGAATGAAACTCACAGTGCCTGCTTGCATCGTAACCAAACGGGGGAGCTCCCGTTATCGGTGCCAGAGTTCTTTTCTCTACCAGGTTCAATCCCAACAATGTCTGCAACAAATCTGCATAGGTTGAGGGAGGCTTCTCAAACACTCTTCTTGGTTTACCACCCTGGAATCTTCGCTGAGCCTGCTGTGCCCCCTGCTGAGGCTGCTGCTGCTGCATTGGCTGCTGCTGAGACGGTTGTTGTTGCTGAAGTGGTTGTTGCTGGTACGGGATAGTAACACTCGCCACCTGCTGCGGCTGATGATATTGGTTTCGTCCCCTGCCTCGGCCTCGGCCTCGGCCTCCAAACACTGCGCTTGCCTCGCCCTGGCGGCGCCCACCAAAAGCCTTCCTGTTACTGCCGGATGCAGTTGATTCCTCAACCTGGAATTTTCCTTGCTTAATGTTACGCTCAATCTTTTCTCCCATCAGAATTAGGTCTGAAAAACTGGCCAGAGACGTGTGAAACAGCATGTCATGAAACAAGCCTGTGAATGTGCCGACGAACATGTCATTCATTTCCTTATCTTCTACAGGAGGACGGACCCTGGCAGCCATATCGCGCCACCTTTGTGCGTACTCTTTAAAGCTCTCCCCCTTCTTCTGCGACAGTCCCGCCAATTGGACCCGATTGGGCGCCAAATCGCTGTTATACTTGTAGTGAGCTACGAACGCCTCCGCCAATTGCTTCCATGTCTTGATATTGGTTGGCTCCAACCCCATATACCACTCTAGGGAAGGACCCGACAGACTATCTTGAAAGAAATGCATTAGCATTCTTTCATCAGTTGAGTATGCGGACATCTTTCTGTAATAAGCTCGCACATGCACTTTCGGACACGTGTCCCCTTTGTACTTATCAAACGCAGGAGCTTTGAATTTGATTGGCACCCTCAAGCCAGGTACCAGACCCATCGTTGCCATGTCCAAGCCCACAGCACTTTGGTTCAGGACCCCCCTCATTTGCTCTTCTAGCATTCTGATCTTCTGGGAGTCGTCCATCGGCCCTTCGAAACCTCCGCCGGAGAAAGCGTCCTCTTGCTGATCTTCTTGCCACATACCATTTCCAGCTCCATACCCATCATATCCATTATTACGTCCAGTCCTGATCTGATTCATCCCCGGACCTCGGCCTCTGTTGCCGTACCCTTGAACTCCTCCAGCAGGACCAAAAGCCATAAACCCCGCGCCGTTTCCATTTCCAAAACCTCCGTAACCCGGATTGGTCGCACCATAACCATCTTGCCCAAAGCCTTCAGCATTAAAGCCATATTTCCCAGCATTATCGAATCCCTGATCATTGAACCCGAATCCAGCATTGACAAAGCCGTTGCCTCCCATATTATCACCCAAGTTGACGTCGCCAAGCCCCACGTTATGGACAGCGGTCTCATTCCCAACTCTGACGTTACCATTCACAGCAGCGGTAGCGTTGTTGACATTAGCAGCAGGTATATTGACTACGGGCGGAGCCACTGGCGTGGGAGTGCCGTCTCCATGAACAGTATCGACCCGTACAGACTGATGGTCCTCGTTACCGTGACCAGCATTTCGGGCTAACAGAGGCTGGACCATGGCCTGCAAATTTTCCTGACCCTTTGCAATAGCTTCCATGGTCTGCATGAAGAGAGCGAGCTTCTCGCGCACATCTTGCATCTCGTTCTGCATTTGATCCATGATTCTTCGACAGTTGGTGCGAGTAGAATAGCGGTGCGGGTGCTGATCTGCAATCCTGAAAAGTACCTGGTACAGAGTATGAAATAAGATACCATCCAATGATTACCTGTAATGCAACATGGGTATGAATGCAATGCAATGTGTCTGTGCATTAGGGAAGTTTATTCCCCCAGTTCTAGTGTGAAGGTGCCAGTGCGGTGACAGTGCTAATGATATAAAGATCGGAGCTGAATCACAGAAAGCCTCATATATTGCTGAGAAAACCAGAATATAATGTCGCTGAGAGTACAACAAGAAGGCATGACCTCAACCAACAATCCTGGTGATGGTCAGCACTATGCAAATAAAGCATACAAGTTACTACATGAAATGATCAAATCCTCCCAAAAGTATGGTATTCTTCTATCAACTTCTTGGTCTCTGGGTGACCTGGTCGGGTGAGCAGCCCTTCAACAAGTTGGTTTCTCTTCTTAAGAACACGGCGCACGTCTTCAGCAGTTTCTTCCCATGTCGCTTCTCCGAAGCAATCTTCTAGTTTTCGCTTTTGAGACACAGCTTCATCTCTGCATTTGATTGCCTTGTTCAGTGCATTCTGGACACTATACCGGGTCATCACTTCTTCCTCACACTTCTTGATGCTAGACTTCAACTTCTCTTTGAGGTCGGAGATTTGCTGCTTCAGCTTATCTTCCCTCTTCTTATTGTTGGTGAGTGTAGCATTCCAAGTCTTATTGCAAGAGGAGATTTCTCGGTGTGCTGCATCGAGCGCCTTCTTTTTGGATTCCAGCATGTCGTGGGAGCTTCTGAACTCTTGCCCCAGACGTTCGCGCTTTTTCTTTTCCTCAGTCAACTCAGCCCCTAACCTGTTTAACAGTTCGATTTGTTGTTGGAAAGCATATACGGCCTTGTTTTTCTCACTGCGTACCTGAGCTAGCTCCTGCTCTAACCCTTCGTTGATCTTCATCAAGGCTTCTTTCTCTCTCACAACTTGCTCGTAGGCTTCCCTAGAAACAGTAGTTGGCTCTTCTGCCGGAATAGGAACAAGGACGGGTGCAGCTGGAAATGGCATTAATAACTGACTTGCCCTTTCCTGGATCCAGACTTGGTATGGCCCATAAGCCTGGCAATCGTTCTTACCCAATAGTGGCTTCCCTTTGCGGTTAATACGTGTCCAGGCATGTTGCAACTCAGCTAGCAATTCTCCCTTCAAATCACCTGTGAAGTACAGAGATCCCTGTACTTCTTCCTCCTGAGGTGATTCTTCAGTGCATATCCGAACTGGCGAATGAATAGAGAAGGGTTGTAATTGATACACCCTTTTCTTCCTATCAGTGGCACATTAGGGTATCCAGAACAACTGAAGATGAGCTCGGATCCCAACAGGTCTCGATCAAACCACTCCATATCTTCCGACGATAGCCTCATCAGGCGCTCTGGCCAACCAACTGGGACTGTAGTTCCTGCAACAGATCTTCTCTTAGGAAGGTGACTCTTAAACCACATACTCAACAAGGGTACACAAAGATGAACATTCTTTCCTCTCCCTTTCTCATTCTTGTAATGTAGTGAGTGGTAGAAATCTCCGAGTAAGGTAGGTACAGGATTACCAGCGGCAAACAAGTAGAAAGCATCGAAGTCCACAAAATCCTGTATGTTGGGAAACAAAACTATGCCATAAATGCACAAAGCCAACACAGCATTGAAAGCAACCCAGCACCCGCTCTTGGCATACTCTTGGGCTTTACCAACTAAGAACTGAAGTGAGAAGCCTGGAACTCCACGGGAAACAGTAGTCAATAGTTCAGAGGCGTCAATATGCAAATCTTTTGCCAAGTCCTCCGGCTTGGGCTTGGCGCCAGAATGGATGAATGGAACCTGGTTCTGCACGGGCAGCTCAACATACTCAGCGTATTCCTCCAGGGTTGGTCCCATAATAAAGTCCGAGAACGTAAAGCACCTCAAAGCAGGGTCATAGAATTGCATTAAAGCATACAACCCATCCAACTCTACCTCTGTAGGTTTGCACACCAATCTCAATAATCTACCATAGCTCATCCGGAAGCTCCTACGAACACCCTCATCAGCAAGAGAGATCACCCCAAGTAAAGGAACAATATCAGGAGTAGGCAATTTGTAAGCAACTGTCCTCCTTAGGCTAGTCATGATCAAACACTCAGAAGTCTGGGCACTAGAACTAGGGAAATGCAAATGCACCTGCAGCACAGACACACGTTAGTGAAATGCAAATGGTAATGGATATGCAGTAATGCAATGCAAGCAACATGCAACAGGGACCAAAGCTGTAGCTGAATAGTCTGAACCCAATCAAGAAAGTCCCAGACCCTCCAGAAGTCATCCAATCCTGGTCTCGGATAGACCTCAAACAAAGCTCAAATACTGGTCTCTGATAGACCCCATAATCATAACCTGAATGGTCTCTGGCAGACCTCAGATCATATCTCCCACTGGTCTCTGACAGACCTCAGAACACATCTCCAAATAGTCTCTGACAGACCTCGGAACACACCAACTGGTCTCTGACAGACCTTAGAACACATTTCCACCTGGTCTCTGACAGACCTTAGAACCCTCCATAAATATCCAGGATCCTGATCAAGAAACAAACCGGTGGTCTGAAGGTCTAGTTACCTGCATAACCCTGAATCCCCTCACAGGTGGGTGGCCCTATAACTGGCACAAGGTACGGCATCCTATGCGGTCGTCGGCGTCACAGACTTTCAGGGTTGATGATACGATTCCCAGAAGGAGTGGCATCATCAATCCCTGAAGAGGCCTCACTTAGCCAACTTCCAAATGATCGGTCCCCAGAGTCGACAATCCAACTAACCAGCAACCCACGCCAACCAAAGGAAGGGGCAGGAGGCCAACCAGAGGAACCTCGTCTGAGTGTAGATTTCATGGGACACCAAAGCAAGCAAAGCAAGCGGGCACCCACTAATTTCTACTCTAATTCTAGGTGCACTCAAGCCCAGGTCCGACTTATCTCTCAATATTAGAACACCCGTCACACCCCAACATACAGCAATAATAATCAATATATATAATGCTGAAAATACAAGGTTAGGAATATAAAATAACTCCATACAAAATCCTCGACGGGAAAACAAGCGCTAGGATTGACTCGCTCAAAGGGACGTTGGATCCCAAATGCATAAGAACTATCGCAGTCCTTAGCAGCCAGGGGACGTTGGATCCCCAGCAGAGTCGCCAGCTGTCGCTACTGCGAAAATCGGCGTCGGCTGAACAGAAGAGTCGCCACCGTGCGTTATTTATCCCACGGGAGGGAAAGGAAACGCTCAGAGTAAACCTCGCACAACACGGGAAAGGTATGGTCGTCGCAACCAAAACCTGGATTCGGGAGTCGGTTACGCAAGGGGAAGGTATTAGCACCCCTCACGTCCGTCGTACTCGACGGGATCCACGCTTGTTTTCGGGTATGGATTGTTATTCTATCTAAACTATAGGTCAAGGGTTAAAAATAAAGTAAAATGAAAATAAAAATGACTCGGCAAAGTATCGCACTTTATGCCTACGTATTCCCGTCTGGCACGAGAAATCAGAGTCAACGTAGTTCGCCTACCTACGGGAAAGGAGGGGAAGGTTGCTCGCTAGGATATCGCATCCTATGCCTACGTACTTCCATACGGCATGGAAGATCAGAGCAAACGTAGTTCGGGCCACGTGTGACACAAGCTTGTCTTGATTGATTTTATTCCTTCTGAAAAAAGGGCTTTTGATTAACAGTCCCGGCGGACAAAAATGACGTTTTGATGAGTTCACATTCTTTTACGGAAGAAGTGTCTTTTATTGTATTTGAAATTGTTATGATGTTTTTCTGTTTGTTTTGAGAAAGGAAGAGACAGAACTCTAAACTACGGTTGCGAAGGGAAACAAACTATCCTAATGTTATCATGCATGGGTTAAGACCTAGTGTCTATCATGCTCCTCTCTTGCACAGAGAGAAACAGAGATCCTACGGGAATATACGGAAACAGAAACAATAATAGACATATACAGTAAAGCGGTAAAATGCATGGATGCAACAGTACAAGCGAGGCAAGGGAGTCCCACTCATCCTCGAACCTAGAAAACAATAGGCGAAAGTGAACAGGCTTCACTTTCAACCCAACAGGGTAAACAGCAAACAATACAGTCAGGAAAACCAATCAATACATCAAGAAATGAAATACAGCAAAAAAATAAACATCAACAGCAACTCTGAATCCACATCTGGCTCCAAGTAATCTCCAATCAGCTACAGGCTTCAACAAGCACCAATCTCCATCTTCCTGACCTTCAGGCAAGGGCTTTGATCATCAGTCTTCTATCTGCAATGGCTTTTCTTCAAGCTCAAACCTCCAGGATGAGGGATCAGTCACAAGAGTGAATTGGGTGTTAAGCAATCAGTTGACTACCAAGGGTGGTGAACAGACTGCTTCTAACACATATGACATTTTCTCTCAAGAGTTCTATCTCTTAGACACCATCACCAAGCCTTCCAATGGAAGGGGGTGAGTATCTTAGAGAGACTCTGTATCACAGAGAAGAATGGATGCAGACAAGGCAATCCATGTTTGAGAAACAAACTTTCTAACTTAAAGCTTTGCCTAACTCTTAAACCCTAATCTCCTCAGCATCTGCTAGCAAGAATCTCCTCTTCAACTCTGGAAGTTGGACTTCAACATCTGGATCTCCAATGGCTTCATCTTCTCAAGTCTTCAGCTCTCCCAAGTCCCCAAACAATCCCAATACCCACACAGACAAGCAATAATCCCCAGAGGGCACACCACACCAGTCAATCAGATATAAACAGTACATTAATAGCAGTAGAGGAATCCTGACTTTTTCTAAGGGGATCTAATAACTACCCATAGCCCCTATAGTCCCATAGCTAACCTATTCAATCTCTAAGTCCTAAGGAAAGTGAATTAATTCTCCTAAGTCATCACCTAAAACCCTAGTTTATTCATGTTATTCACACCTAAACTAAACACCTAAAATTAATTTCTAAAAATGGGAACTAAATTGTATCTACAAGTTTAATGTCTAAACTAAAC
The DNA here is from genome assembly GCA_963859935.3 of Lathyrus sativus. NCBI lineage: Eukaryota > Viridiplantae > Streptophyta > Magnoliopsida > Fabales > Fabaceae > Lathyrus > Lathyrus sativus. Next base: position 57,528,874 of record OZ012737.1, on the reverse strand, counting down.
AACCTAAAAAGAATGGGTGAAAAATATTGAAGTATCTAATAGAACAAAAAATAACAAAATCATGTATGAAATGAAACTATTTAAAATGCTATTTATTTGGAAAATATGGGAAAAACATCAAATAAAAAATAAAATGCAATTTTTATTTTTTATAATTTTCTTGACTTTTTAAAGAAAATGTTAAAAAAAGAATGAATTGAAAATATGCAATTTCTGATTTATTATGAATTTTCAAAAATGAATGAAAAATAAAAAGGAAATTGAAAAAGAAAATAGAAAGAAATAAAGGGAGGGGGTGAGAAAAGTAAGAAGATCAGTTCAAATGATTGGGCTTCATACGCGCGGGGGGTGTCAATAGCCATCTGAGCCCATTTCATTCCACTAAATGAAACGGCGCGTTTCATTTTTCAAAATCTCCCACCAAATCTCAGGTTGAATATGGAGCGTCCGATTCTTGGTCAAGTCAAACATCTCCATCAGATCCAAGGGCATACGCTTCGTCTTCTTCCTCTATCCATTTAGGGTTTCAGAAACATGCTTCATGCACGAAAATTCCACTCGATCTTTCTCCATGCTCCCTTGATGAAAATGAAAAATCCAAAGCCCTAAAATGATCTACTAAACACAAGGAATTCATGCCTGGTCCTAGTTTTTGCTAATTCTTCTTGTGGATCCCAAACAGAGGACACGAAAGTTAGGGTTCACCATACTCGTCTGATATCCACTTTTCCAGAACTCAAACCTGATGATCTACAGTTACTCTACATGCTATCCTCATCATTCTAGGCTTGATCATATCAATTATAATCCAATATACAGCTTGTTCTTGGAGCTAACAGAAATGGTAACCTGCCATGGATCTTCACAAAACTATCCCTAGATTTCAAGAATCATTCCCCTATGGTCTCTAAACACTCCTATCCTAACCACATGATCTACAACAGCATAAATGAGGAGATTCGAAAGATTATGCTTACCTTGCAAGTGATGATGGCAATGGTGGTTAGACTCCAATTCAACCCTTGGTACTTGCTGCAAGTGATCTTCAATGACTATGTATGCTTCTGTTTGCAATGGTTCTTGATCAATCCTTGTGAATCACTCTATTCCACTCTTCATGCAAGTTGGAATTTGAACTTGGATCTCCTTTTCCAGCCACGAATTTCTTCCACTTTCCTTTGCCAAACACTCTAGGATGATGGTGGATGATGATGATAACAGAAATTGGAATGGTAGATGAAGCTTTAATGGAGTTTGGATAGAAAATGCAAATTGGCAAAAGATGATGAATGGTACAATTCTTGATCAATTCAGCCAATTCTTGATGTGAATCATAGTGTTTGAATGATGATGATGAAGATTCAATCAACAAATGTGAGAATTGAGGGAGATTATGGAGAGTTTGTGAAGCTTATGCAAGTTGAAGAAAGTGTGGAAAATTTGGGGTTTTGAACAAATGGAATCACCAACCATGGCATGAAGCTCTTCATATCAATATATACATGGGTTTAGAAACTCCTAGAACCTTGGAGAAGTTTCCCTTGCATTCTTTCCCTTGAAATTGGTTTATGTTTCTTTCATTGTAAGCAACCATGGATAACTCACAAATTATGAACTAAGCTCAAAATTCCACTTTAGCCAATGTCTTTAAAATGCCCTTTCCATTCAAAATGACCTATAATTTTGCTTCATTTGGCCAAGATATGAAAAATCTCATTTTTTAGGCCATTTTTATTCATTAAATCCAACAATTTTGAAACCTTGTGCTATGAATCTTTCCAATCTCTCATGGTCACTTTTCTAGACTCAAGATGTCATTTGGAACAAGTTTTATGTTTTAAAGTTTTCCATTTGAAGCTTCCTTGTATGAGTTTTGGGCATAGGTTAAAATGACCTGTAATTCACAAATGACCAAAATACCCTTTGCTTGCCAAGACCATAAGTAGAGTTCCACACATCATATGAAGGCATAACATACCATTCTAGAAAGCTAAGACAATAAGGAACAATTCTTATGTTGACCAGAAATCCATTTGAAATCTCCTTGAGGGGTAAAAATTGCTTGGAAGTCAAGTCACTTTTACAGACAAAAGTTCAGATACCTCAGATGACCTGTAACTTGCAAGGACCATAACTTGAGTTATATAAATCTCCTTTATGTATTCCACCACTCAAATTAAAGGTCTTGAGATCCTCTACAACTTTCATGTTGGCCAAGGATCCATTTGAAGCTTGCATCTTGACTTATCTTGCTTGGATATTTGACCTAAACTAGGGGATTTTACATAGAAACCCTAATTTAGAAACTCCTCTTCTCCTTGATTTCTCTTGATTTCTTCTTAGAATAACAACATATCCTTATTCTCCATGTCAAATGATGAACCCCCCATCTCTTCAATAGCCCTTAATGCTTCTCTAACAATCCTTTGACCTAGGGTTGACCCAGGGTTGACCCAGATGAAACCCTAGTTGACTGTCCCCAACTGCAATTCTTGTGATCACATCAACAACTTGTTTTCTTCTCCAAATGACTTTCTAAGTCCTCCAAGATGTCTAGATACTCCCCATGCTCTCAATTCACAACTCATAATTCCCTTGTTGACCCTCAGACACCCTCAGTTAGGAGATATACTCAATGCTTGATCCACTGAACCCCTGCTTTCAAATTCTTTTCTGATGACTTGAATGAGATTGAATTAGGATAATAACCTCTTGATAGGCCTCTAGAGATGATAACAATGATTGGCCCCCTGCTGGATGACTTGCTATGCTTATGCTATGCAGATGGTTAGGCTATGTACATGACTCTATATGCAAATGCTAATGATATTGAAACATAAACCAAGTGAATAAGGTTGGGCAAATTTTAGGGTGCAACACCCATCAGTGGGGTGAACATAACCATCAATGTCTAAGTCCCACAGATCAGCATCATAACCAAGGAAGAAACTCTCTATTTTGTCCTTCCAATAGTCAAACTTCTCCCCATTAAACATAGGGGGTTTTGTGCTGATTCTATCCCTTTCTTCATATTTGTTGTTGTTGGATGTTGAAGATTCAGCCATAATATCAACCAAGAATATATGTCAAGCGTTTTCTCAACTGGATCTTTTATGTTCATGGTGAAGTGATAGCACACACAGAACCGGAGCTCTGATGCCAACTGAAGGTGAGGAAATACTTAGAAGGGGGTTGAATAAGGATTTTGAAAATATTATGGAAATAAAAACACAAAGATTTTTATCCTGGTTCGTTGAACTAACTAATCCAGTCCACCCTATCAAAGGTGATTTGCCTTTCTCCATAAGGACTTAATCCACTATAATCAAATTGATTACAATATCAAACACTAAGAACAATTGTCTTAGTCTTCTCAAGAACTACTGACCACAACTTGGTCTTCTCAAGGAACTTTTACAATCAAATGTAAACTAAACAAGTGTTGAAAATGCTTCTAAGAAAGCTATATCACAACTGTGATTTACACTTAAGTTTAAGAACGTATGAAACTATTCAGCAAAGAGAATATAATTTGTATGAGAGCTTTGAGAGAGTTTCAATGAATTTGTCAAAATACGTCAACTAAAGAAAGTTGTTGAAGGCTTTCTTTTATAGAATTAGAAGTCCAAGACGTTGCAAGCTTGAAGACCGTGTACTGCAAAGTAGTTGTAGCCTTTTGTCTTCACATGACTTGACCTTTCCCAGAATTAGAACGTTCAGAGAAATCCTTTTTGTCTGTGTTCTTGTGTCTAGCATAAAAGAGGAAAGAGTCGTTTGGCATAACCAACGGATATAACTTTGAATAATCTTCTTCAACAAGTTTCTATCTTACAGCAATCAACATCAGAGCCTTGGGTGATCAGAGTCTTGATGTTCTCAGAGTTTGTTGTATCAGAGTGTTGCAGCAAGTGTGCTTCAGCATGAAATTAATCAGAGCAGAGTTTGGAGATCAGATCTTCAGTACATGCAGCGAACAGTACTATCAGAGTCTTCTGAAAAACAGTGCTTGAAACTCTTCATACAAAGTCTTCAGTCTACGCTTCAGATGCTTTTATAGCTTCTGCTTCAGATGCTTTTGTAGGCAGCGCTCAGAGTCTTCTGTAGGGATGCTTCTGACGCTCAGAGTCTTGCGTAGTTCAATGTTCATAATCATTTTTGCTTTCAGAAGGATATTAAATTTAATATCTGCAACAAAAATACTTGAACAAATTTAGATATAATTTCTTAATACAAAATTTCATAAGTGTTATCATCAACAGATAGACATATAACTAAGAACCAATCTGTGTTCTAACAATCTCCCCCTTTTTGATGATGACAAAAACATAGGAAATTTTGTTCAATAAAGAGATAAATATAACTCCCCCTAATATTATGAATTTCCCCCTGAATTGAATACCAAGAAGGAATAGAAACTTCCCTTTTTGCATGAGTATTCTTTTTAGAATCAGAGCCTGAATGTTCAAAATTAGAGCTTGATTTGGATGAACGTTTCAGAATCAGAGCCTGATTGGTTAAAACTTGATATGGGGATCTCAGAGTTACTTTAAAGAATTTTGTCAAGTTTATCATTATAGTTCTGAAAGACTAAAAATTCATTTTAGTTATGATTTGATATGTCTGAATTCCATTCAGGTAAAGTTTATTTGAACAGTCAGAATTTCATTTTCTCCCCCTTTTTGTCATAATCAAAAAGAAAACCTTTAAAGACAAATAAAAGGAAACAGAGAGAAAAGATATAATCATATAGGGAAAACATTCAGATTCATACGAAAAACATCATATGAGAAATTCAAAACAAGTGCTCAAACATCAGATAAAGAAAACATAAATCTAAGATTGTTTGGAAAGAAGCATCTTCAGAATGTGGGTGATCTCATACGAAAATTCTTCTTGCTTTGACATCCATTTCTCAATGTTGTCAGTCTTCTGATCTTGCCTTGCCATCCAGGACTTTATCTCAGATTGACCAGCTTCCAGCACAACAATCTTATCTTCTAAGTCTGGGTTCTCTTTCTTAATCTCAGAAGAAGTAGACAGAGCAGATTCTGATGCAGGAGTAGGAGCATAGTCAATATCCATTGGAGTTGCAGATTCAGGAATCACAGATTCAGATGATTTGTCCATAATCATCAGAGCTAAAGGATTGTCTTCCAGAATGACTTCAGAAACAGATCCTTCAAGAGTTTCAGAAGTAGTAGACACTCTAGAAGTTGAGGGTGAATCCTCAAGAAGCAAAGTTGGAGATCTTTTCATATTCCATAACATGATTTTGGCAGTCTCAGCAAATCTGATTTTCGCATCATCAGAGTAGACACTCTTCAGATTTGAAGCAACAGTGTTGAATCTAGAAATGAAGCTATTCCAAATAGCATCAGATTCATCTGAATTCTTGGTTGAAAGTCATCTCTTCTTCACAGAGTCTAAACTCATCCTTATTTCTTTCATAAAATTAGCAAATAAAATATCAACATTTAGCCTAGGTTTAGGTTTAAGAAAGGCTTCAAGAGTTGATGGCTTGGATTAAACTGTAGAAGGTGGTATGGTGAAAGTTGGGATGATGAATAGAGGATGAGGATATGATGGTTTCTTTTGAGCAGGCATCAGGCAAAAGAATGGTTTTATTCTGCGAATGGATGGAATAACAGCTCTTGGATCATCAAAGTATGGAACAAAAGCTGATTATTTTGGAGCGGGTTTAGGAATGATAGCATCAGATGAAGTAGATGTATCTTGTTGTTTTGGTTCATATCCTCTGAGAGAAGGGGTGAGCTTACTTCTGGATGAACATCAGATTCAAATGAATCAGATGAGGTAGATAAGGGACAAGATGTGGAAGATACATCAAACATAATTTTGAGGGGTTGGATATCCAGAACCTCAGAATCAGATATGTATGATTCAGTAGGTTTGGGTTGCTCTGGTTGAGGATTAGGTTGTGGATTGGAAGGTATAGATTTTGGTGGTTCAGATATAATAGGTTCAGATGGTATTGGTTCAGGTACATAAGTTTTTTGAAGTTCAGGTTGTTGTGGAGAAGATTCTTGTGGTGTTGGAGTTGGTTCTGCTGGTTTTGTTGTTTGTGGTTCTGATGGAGGAATGTCAGATGATTGTTGTGGTGCAGATTTTGTTTAGCTGGGTCCTGGGAGTGTAGGAGATATAGGTTTAATGGGAACAGAATTAGTTGGAATTTGTGATTCAGAAACTTTTGGTTGTTCAGGTTGATCAGATGTAATGAGTTCACAATTTGTTGGTGGTTCAAAGGATTGAGATGGAAAAGAAATGGTTTTAGTTTGAGAAGGAGGGGGTTCAGGAATAGAGCTAATTGTTGATAACTCTACTGCTATTCCATAAATAATAGGTAAGGATGATTTAGTACCTGTTTTCTTGACCCGTTTGACCTTCACATATGAAGCTTCTCCAAAAGCTTTTCTCTTCATCGTCTTTTGTGGTTTTTCAGCAGTTTTTTGTTTCTTCTAATTAGCAGCTTCTTCCACCTCTAACTGTCTTCTTTTCCTCATATTCTCCTCATAAACATCTAGGATTGGTTCTCTTGCACGTAGCAGAATATCAGCAGGTACAGGTGTTCCATCTGCCTTGCACATCTGAATCTACTGAAGAATTGCGTCTCTAAGTTCCTCAGCACCAAAAATAGGAAAGTCATTTATTGGAATCCTCCTTTGACTGACTTCAGCAATATTTAGCTTAGTAGGAGCAATTGTGAGTTCATCCACAACTCTCATCCTTTGGAGACTCTTCCCATTCAAAGGTTTTCCTATAATTGAAGCAAGTTCTTCTTTCACTTCAGCTTCATACAGATGAGCTACCAGACCATTCTCAATCAGAATGTCTGAGATTAATCTTCCAAAAGGGATCCAATTTCTAATCTTCTGACTCTTAGTCTTGACAGATTCTCTGGATGCATTAATGTGATTCCACAGATGCATGAAAAGAATGTGTGGCAGATCCACTTTAGTACTCTGACTCAAGTAGTACATGAAGTAAATCTGTTCATTGTTAACATAGTCAGGAGAGTTTGTGGATTTTCTGTGGTTTATACAGCCTAGAAAAATCTTGGCCCAAATCTTGTATTCAGGTTTCAGATCTTTGAACTTGTTGGAAGCTTGTCCAGATGAAATTACTTCAGCATAAATTTCATCCATGTCAACACGCCCAATTGGCAGATGAGAAACTCCATCAGTTTCTTCATGCCCAATGAGTTTTCTGATCAAATCTTCAGTTATAATAATCTCTTTTCCCAGAACTGAAGAGATTATGAACTTGGGGTAGACAGATGCGTGAATCCAGAATTCTTTCACTAAATATGGATAAACTGGTCCAAACAGTCTATCAAAGTATTTCACCCAGCCTTGAGCATCAATGATAGGATGCAAATAAAAACCATTATCAGCCAAGGAGTCAAATTCCACCATTGATTCACATAAGACTTTAAGCTTATGAACTGGTGTTAAAAGAGTTCTCACAGGTTCCTTAAAAGGGACATCACCCATGTTTGATGAAGAAACAGTAGCCATTGAAGATTGAAACTGAGCTGAGGTTGAAGATGAAGTAGCCATTGATGAAGGTTTAGGGTTACGAGCAGATTTGGGTTTTGGGTTTAGATGAAGACAAAAGAATAAGCAAAAATGCATATAAGTGTTTGTGAGAGTGAAAAGTGTGAAATGTTAAGATTTGTGGAATTTATAGAAGAAATTAGGGCACACAAAAGGTCACACATTCAACATGTTCTCATTTAACATTTAATAGCATTTAATGAAAAGAATATAATCATTTCAAACCATTAATGATTCTGACAATTGGGAGGAAAACGAGAAACCAACTATTCAAACTTTACCTCAAACGTCTTTTCAGTATTGTGCACTCCATCTTTTCAGATTCTGAGTTACACGTGTTTGCTTGCATGTGCTTCTGAAAACTCTTTTAGAAATGAAACGTTAACCAACATTCAGATCCTATGAGACTTGTTAGTTCATATATACACAAAAATAATAACTCAAGAAATTAAATAAAAGACAGATGAAATACTTCAGAGTTTAAACATTTTGCATCTGAGAAAGTTGCTTCTGATAAATATTATTCTGGACAAAATTCCATACCAATATTTTTCAGAATAAACTTAAACCTATCTTCAGCAAGGGGTTTTGTGAAAATATCAGCTCATTGATGATCTGTATCAACAAACTCTAAGTTTATAATACCCTTCTGAACATAGTCTCTAATGAAGTGATGTTTAATTTCTATATGCTTAGCCTTATAGTGTAAAATTGGGTTTTTAGACAAGCAAATAGCAGAAGTATTATCACGGAATATTGAAATATTACTCTCAAAGATCTGATAGTCTTCTAGCTGACTTTTTATCCAGAGCATATGTGTGCTACATCCAGCAGCAGCAACATATTCTGCTTCTGTAGTTGATAGAGCAATTGTAGGTTGTTTCTTGTTGTACCAGGAGATTAAATTGCTTCCCAGAAATTGACAACTTCCAGAAGTACTTTTTCTTTCAACTCTGTCTCCAGCGTAATCAGCATCACAGAATCCAACTAGTTTAAATTCATCAGATTTTCTGTAACACAAACCCACATTAGAAGTACCTTGCAGATACCTTAGAATCCTCTTAACAGCTATTAAGTGTGATTCTCTAGGATCTGATTGGAATCTTGCACACAAGCATACACTGAATAAAATGTCAGGTCTAGAAGCAATTAAGTATAGAAGAGATCTAATCATACCTCTGTAGAGTTTCTAATCTACTTTCTTACTTACCTCTTCCTTACTAAGAGTGCTTGTTGGATGCATAGGAGTCTTTGCCATCTTACTATCAGTCATGTTGAACTTCTTCAGAAGCTCTTTTACATATTTAGTCTGATGAATGTAAGTGCAATCTGGAGTTTGGTTGACTTGAATTCCCAGAAAGAATCTCAATTCTCCCATCATGCTCATCTCAAATTCAGCCTGCATATGTTGAGCAAACTCCTTTCCCAGCGTAACATTGGTAGATCCAAATATAATATCATCTACATATATTTGACAAATTAATAGATCTTTATTAAATGTTTTACAGAAGAGAGTTGTGTCCACTTTGCCTCTGATAAAATTTTTCTCCAGAAGAAAATTGCTTAATCTTTCATACCAAGCTCTGGGAGCTTGTTTTAAACCATAAAGAGATTTCTTAAGTTTAAAGACATGTTCTGGAAATTTATCACTTTCAAAACCAGGAGGTTGATGAACATAGACTTCCTCTTCTATAATCCCATTTAAGAATGCACTCTTAACATCCATCTGATATAGAGTAATGTTATTTTGTGCAGCAAAAGAAATGAGTAAACGTATAGGCTCTAACCTGGCCACATGAGCATAAGTCTCTGTGTAGTCAATTCTTTCTTGCTGGCTATAACCTTGAGCAACAAGCCTTGCTTTGTTTCTTTCAAATTCTCCTTTTTCATTCAACTTGTTTCTGAAGACCCATTTAGTTCCAATAATGTTGAATCCTTTTGGTCTTGGAACCAAATCCCAAACGTCATTTCTTATGAATTGATTGAGCTCTTCTTGCATGGCAATTATCCAGTCATTGTCTTGCAGAGCTTCATCCACAGAGGTTGGTTCAATAATTGATACCAAACCAAATAATGACGCTTCAGATGATCTGAGGTAGGATCTTGTTCTTATAGGGTCATCCTTCTTTCCAATTATCACATCCTCTGGGTGAGAGGCCTTGATTATGGAAGATGATCCTCTAACATTAGGTTCTTCAGAAATATTCAAGTTGTTCATTTGAGAAGCTAAAGGAGTTGCATCTGGCGATGCTTCTGGCTCTTTCACTTGAACCTTTTCTTCCTCTGAGCCTTCAGAGTCTGTGAGAATTACTTCTATATCTGCAGAACTTTCAAACTGCTTTGGCTTTTGAATGCCAAGCTTATCATCAAATCTAACATGTATAGATTCCTCCACAATCTGTGTTTCAGTATTATATACTCCGTAGCCTTTAGAGCGTTCAGAATACCCAAGCATGAAACACTTCTGTGCTTTAGAATCAAACTTGTTTAGATTCTCTTTAGTGTTCAACATATAACATATACATCTAAAATGATGAAAATAAGAAATGTTGGGCTTTCTGTTCCTCCACAATTCATAGGGAGTCTTTTCCAGAAGAGGTCTTACAGACACTCTGTTCTGAATATAACAAGTTGTGTTTATTGCTTCTGCCCAAAAATGCTTTTCCAGATTAGTCTCGTTGATCATGGTTCTGGCCATTTCTTGCAAAGTTCTATTTTTCCTCTCTACAACTCCATTCTATTGTTGAGTTCTAGGGCAGGAGAAATCATGAGCAATGTCATTTTCATTAAAATATTTTTCAAAATATTTGTTTTCAAATTTGCCACCATGATCACTTTTGACTTTAACAATTTTAAAATCTTTTTCATTCTTGACTTGTTTGCAGAAGTCAAAGAACACAGAATGTGACTCATCCTTGTGTTTTAGGAATTTCACCCATGTCCATCTGCTATAGTCATCCACAATGACTAATCCATACTTCTTGCCTCTGATGGATGCAGTTTTCACTGGTCCAAACAGATCAATGTGAAGTAACTCTAATGGTCTTGAAGTTGAAACAACATTCTTCGTTTTAAAATAAGATTTTGAAAACTTTCCTTTTTGACATGCTTCACAAAGAGCATCTGAGTTGAACTTCAACTTAGGAAGTCCTATGACCAGATTGAGTTTATTAATCTGAGATATACGTCTCATATTAATATTCTCCAATCTTCTGTGCCAGACCCATTGCTCATCATTAACAGACATAAGGCATTTAACATTTTGAACCTTAAGTTCTGAAAGATTGATTTTATAAATGTTGTTCTTCCTCTTTACATTAAATAGGATTGAGCCATCCTTCTGACTAACAGCTTTGCAACATTTTTTATTAAAGATTATGTCATAACCATTGTCACTTAATTGACTTATGGACAATAGATTATGCTTTAATCCTTCTACAAGTAAAACATTAGATATAGAGGGAAGGTTACCATTGCCAATAGTACCAGAGCCAATTATCTTGCCCTTCTGATTCCCTCCAAACTTGACGTCTCCTCCAGATTTAAGCTCCAGGCTTTGGAACATAAACCTTTCTCCCGCCATGTGACGTGAGCAGCCAGAGTCCAGGTACCATGACTGGCGTCTTGACTTTGCTGCTAAATACATCTGCAACAGGTATTATCTTATCCTTAGGTACCAAGATCTTTTTGGATCCTTTTGGGTTAGTTGCCTTAAAAGTTTATCTGAACTTCTGTCATTTTACAACAGGTTTGTTCTGACTAACTTTTGGTTTAAACACAGGAACGTTCTGATTAGAACGTGTGTGTTTAATATCATTCAGATGACCAAACTTAAAATGAGAATATAAGGGAGTCTTCTTAATGATAAGTTTATCAACAGGCATTAGATTTACATCCTTTCCAGAGGAAGTTTCATATCCAATTCTTTTCCTGTTGTTTCTGCTAACTCCATAGATCATTGAAGCCATCTTGCTTCTATCTATGCTTTTAGCCAAAAACTTTTGAAAACTGTAGTCATATTCTTCTAAAATATTTTTTCATTTTGACTTAGTTTCAGATTCCGAGTCTTGTTGAGCTTTTTCAAAATTGTTTTTCATTTTCAAATTGTTTTCTTTGAGCTCAGCAACTTCTGACTTTAACAGACTATTCTCAGATTCAAAATTGCATTTAAGCTTCTTGCATTTAAGCTTAATTTGGTTATAGTTTTTCAGGACTTCTGATAAAACCTTAATACGTTCTTCCCTAGAGAGATCAGAAAATACCTCTTCTGAGTCAGATTCAGAATCAGATTCAGATCCAGATGATCCTTCATCCTGATCTTCTACTCCAGCCATCAGTGCCATGTTGGCACATTCTTCTTCTGACTCTGATGAAGATTCAGATGCATCTGAATCATCCCATGTGGCCATCAGAACTTTCTTTTTATGCTCAGGATTCCTTCTTGGCTTCTCCTTATGAAGCTTTGGACATTCAT